>CM076402.1:4968020-5178020 GCA_038363315.1 Mugilogobius chulae | reverse complement strand
GGCCACAAAAAAAGTGAGTTTCGATGTAGTGTGGTGCGGTTTGCACTGCTGTATGATAGTTAGTCCACACATAAGCACATCTGCACAGGGAGCAGAGTCGAGTCTGGTTATCTGCCCTGTCAGCTTGGCACACTGTATCTAGGCTACATCTAATGGGTCAGACCAGTGTGGGACATCCTGTTAACAAGACAAGCATCTCAACTGAAGTCTGACTAAAACACAGCTCAAACATTTACAACTCTGTCAGCATAAAGGGCCTATGTCACTGCTTTACACAGTTTTCAGTTTTTCTATCAAACTCAAAACACTAAAATCTAATACAGAAAGTGTTCTACTGTGTTTGTAAAAGTCAGACATGTGGATGTGCACATGTCCAGAAGCCTCTTTAAAATAACTTTATAATATGAGCTGAACATTTGTGAAAACACAATCTTTAAATGTGAATGTGAACCAAAGAGCTCAGAGCTGAGACACATGGAGCTCACTCATGTTAGTGTTAAAGTGGATCTATTCTGTAAAGAGTTTAGAACCATGTTACAGCAGTGTTCTCTCATCATCACTTTACCCAAAGTTGTATTTGGATTGATTCATGCATGTAATATAATAATCTTGTATTATCTGCAGCCGTAGGTCCAGTGCTCCCATCTTCACCTACCACCTATCCCCGCCCACTTGTCTGTGTTTACTTGCGTTTACTCATATATTAGTATTGTGAGTAAAACATATAAGGTTCAAAACTGTCATGTAGATACCTTCCAACAACAAAACATAGTCATCTTTAAACCAATGCCTTATTAAAGTAAAATTTTACAATGAAGAGGCAGAGCTTATCAGTTCTGCAGTTTGGAACAGGAAGTCAGTGGACCTGTTTCTATTTCTAAGCCGTTTTAACTCATGTTTGTGTTTTGCAATGAACAAAATATGAAGTACTGATGTACTTATGCTATAGTTTCTTCCTAAATATATAGAAAAATCACAATAGGTCTCCTTTAAAGTGAATGTTTTATGACTCTAGGCAGTACAGGACCAGCTTATATATGAGGCCTTTCCACCAGCAATGTTAACTCTCTCTCTACTGTATATATATATATATATATATATATATATATATATATATATATATATATATATATATATATATATACAACTCAGTGTAACTCCAAGTCGACCACACTTCTGTGAAATCAAACTGTTCACTTAGGAAGCAACACTTACTTACAATCATTTTCACATACTGTTGTGCAAATGGAAGACAGAACAGGTGGAAATTATAGGCAATTGGCAAGACCCATCCAGTAAAGGAGTGGTTCTGCAGGTGGTGACCACAGACACTTCTCAGTTCTGATGCTTTCTGGCTGATGTTTTGGTCACTTTTGAATGCTGCTGGTGTTTTCACTCTAGTGGTAGCATGAGACGGAGTCTACAATCCACACTAGTGGTTCAGGTAGTGCAGCTCATCCAGGAAGGCACATCAATGCGAGCTGTGGCAAGAAGGTTTGCTGTGTCTGTCAGCGCAGTGTTCTTAGTAGCATTGACTTACCTGGTTTAAACAAGAAAGAACAGGGATTCCAGTTTATTCGATTTATAGCTGCTGCTCCAGGCTTAGACTTACAACCTCCTGCCTGTTAGTGCAGCATGTCACACAAGATACAAGATTTTACAATTGAAATCAGTAAAAGTCACTTAGAAACAGTTTCGGCAAAGTTTCCATAGTTGTAACACACAGACAGATGAAGAGCCTGACCACACCTACAAAGGGTTAATAGTGATAAGCCCCGCCTCTTTATGGTGAGACTTTTTTTCTTTATTTTCCTTTTTTTCTTCTTTATTCATTTATTTTGAGTAGTTACTAAGTGCAGATAAGCAGTGTTGGGGAAAGAGTATTAAAAAAGTAATTAGTTACAAATTACTTATTACTTTTTTAAAAAGTAATGAGTTACACTACTTAGTTACTGCCTCAAGAAAGTAACTTAGTTACATTACTTTAGGATTACTTCTTCACAATAAAAAATAAAGTCAAAAGTGTCTTTTTCTGTTTTATTAAAGCCATTTAACAAAACTGACTTAAATTACATTCACCAATGTGTTAAAACAAGAATGTGAATCAAAACATTTAACAATCAGATTGTCTTATTGCCCAGAGCTATAAAAAACATTAAATAAAAACAAAGTTAATTCAGGACTACTGAGGTAATATGGTTAATAGAACCATTGTCAATGTCTAACTCAATACACCAGCCCTGAAAATATAATAACTCACAGTTCAGGAAGCTTATCAAAAGTATTTGAAAATCAAATGTTGATATATTTTTAACTAGTATACAAACTAGATAATATCATAACTTAAAACAAAAATTACTTAAAGACTTTGAACTTTTCTCAAAAGTTTTAAAATGATATTGAGCTTAGTCAGAACTAAAACAAGTTCACATTTGTGATGCTGTCAGTCCAGAGACTTTAACTCCAAGAGTTACATGTTCCTATTAATAAGATTCTATGAAATAACTACAAAGTAAAACCAACATTTCTATCAGTGTGACTAGACATATTCACTTTGTAGTACAACAAAAAAGTGCATATAAACAATACTCAATTTAGCTGAATAACATCTGTAATAAAAATGATTGACCTTTGGAATGTTGTGATGTCACTTGAACAAAACCTATGCCTTTTTTTCAGAACCTAGTTAAACATTTTAGAAAACAAGTCACACATGGAACTCACACCGTAAAATGTTTGTGTTGTAATATGAGGTCCTAATGGCCATCTTGATCAAAGTAATGATTGTACCTCAACAGCAATAGTTTTTCAAATCGCTTGGCTGAGAGCCTATTTCTTCTTGGTGTGAGCACCAGACTCCCCAAGCTAAAGCCTCTCTTCTGGGGCACTTGAAGGTGTTGCTGTGATAAGTTTTAGAAATAAGTTCTTGATGTAAAGAAACTGGTGGAGAATGTCTAAGTCACAGCCAGACTGGAAATAGCTAAATATTTCACTCTCACACTTACAGGAAGCAGTGCTGTCATCTTCAAAAGACAAAAAGTCATTTTCACTTTTTTTGGAGGAGGTAGATGCCTGTGGTTGAGAAGGGAGCGCCTCATGTCGATCCCATGAAGAACGACATTCTGCTAGGAGCACTGTCTTCACAGCATCCTTCCTCTGTTCCTCCTTCAGTCATCTCAGTTTGAACTTTGGCAGTGTGACAGCAGCTAGCTTGGACTCCTTGCTGTCAAGTACTGGTCCAAATCTGGTCTTTATGGCCTATATGAAAAAAAAAAAAAAAAAAACATGAGAAAATATCATTTAAATTATATTTATTATGTTTAGCATAATACATTTACCTTCACAAGGACGTATGTTAAGCCCGCAGTCATTTTGGAGAGGCCAGGTTTTAGAGCTGAGATTTTGGACATCAAAACTTCAAGTGTTGGAAGGAGACACCCATAGTAGCAGTTATCTTCACCTTGTAGTAGGTCCAAAGCAACAGTGAGGGGCTACATTACAGAACAGTACTCGCTCAAAAATGTATGCTCACGTTCGGAAAGAACTCTTATGTCTAACTCAGCACACAGGTTGTTTAACTGTGGAACTGGAAGAGTGAGAATGCAGGCCAAGGCATCATGGAATGAGTTCCACCGTGTTATAACAGGGACGATAAGTTTTCATTTGCAGATGTTTTCAGCGAGCTCAGAAGCTACAGTTGAACGGCTACACTTGGTCCAGAGAGCAGAACACTTAGCTGTTGCACTTCTGTATACTGCTTTGGATTCCGGGTTTGCTAAGAGCCACTTATTAACATCATTGGTAGAAATCAAGTTTAGTGTGTGCGAAGCACATCGTAAGTGAGGAGGCAGGCTATACTGTTCTTCTGAGATGCCATTAGACAAAATGTCATGAATGTCAGTAAAAACAACGCCCCCCCCCCCTCCTGCTCCATGTCCTCCTCACCTCCCTCCTCCTCCGAATCAGACGGTGCTGTTGCTGCTGCCCCTGCTCCCTCGTACACCCGAAAGGCTTTTATGAAGTTTGACCCATTGTCAGTTACTGTTGCCGTTACTTTGTGAGTGAGGCCAAAAGCAGAATGTATGTGTTCTATTTCACTTGCCACAACGTCGTATGTATGGCGTCCTTTTATTCTTCGACAGGCAATTGCTGCCTTTTCCCGTTTAAAGTTGTTCGGGTTAATCCAATGTGCAGTCATGCCAAAAAAACTTTTGTCGTGACACGTCCAAATATCCGCGGTAGTCGACACATATTCCAGGCTTTCAAATGTAGTCTTTAAATCAGGTTCCATCCTGAATAACATTGTTCCAGATAGCCCGCAAAAGTTTTTCTGTCATTTTTACTTTCTAGTCCATCCACAGTTTGTATTTTGCGTAAAATGTTTCTAAAAGACGGTGACTCAGTTGTAGAAAGGGGAAACATCTCTTCGACAACATACGCAGCTACCAGTCTTTTTATTTCTGCCTTGAACGTTACCTGACAGCGTATTTCAAGCTGAGGTTGCTTATATCGTGACGGCGTGTCATCAGTATCTGAGACAGCAGCTTGTTGCTCTTTGGCAACTAGTTTCATGTTAGCATGTTGACGCTGCAAGTGCTTTAACATGTTGGAAGAGGAGTTGGCTGAAGTCGACAATCGTTTGTTCCCCAGGCAGAGCTTGCACTGAACCACCACATTCTTGTCTTTTTGCGCGATATACTTAAAATAATGTGCATATTTCCAGCGGTGAAACCCCATCCGTTCACTCCCCTCTGCCATGTCTGTTTTTGTCTCCCTCGTGCTCAACGTGTTCAGCGTTTGCAGCGTGATGACGTAAGGACGCACGCGCGGCTTACGGGCAGAGGAAGTTTGAGTAGACCCAGCCGAGCACGGATTATTGATAAATATGAATCTTATACCTAAATGATCCATAAACGCTCTTGGTGGCACAAGTAACGAACTATTTGTTTAAGTATTTTGTTAGTAACTGTAATCTAATTACAAGTATTTTTGTTGTAACGCGTTCCTCACCTGCGTTCCTCGAAATTGTAATCTAATTACAGTAACGCGTTACACCCAACACTGCAGATAAGTGGGCAGGGATAGGTGGTAGGTGAAACTAATATTTTCTGAGCACTGGAGCATCAGCTCCAGAACAAAACAAAACTACTCAAACTTGGAAGAATCAGTCCAAAAACAAGAGCGAGTCGTCGGGACCTGCTGCCGGCTCAGGTGACCCAAACGTGGACAGGACTTTCTCTATTTTTGTGCTGTGAACCACTTTAGTGACCCAACATCGTGCTCACAGTCACAACACAGTTTAGGAAGAAGAATCCAGCTGCACACCAGAGGGGTTTATGATCGTTTGCACCAAAGAAAGAAGAGACCTCAGACATAAAGACATTTACGAGGATTATTGGTCACATCATGTCGCAGGAAGAACAAAGGCGACTCAGACTTAATCCAGTATTTTCTTTTCTCGTGCGCAATTTCAAGTAAGTAAGTAATCTTTATTTGTATAGTGCATTTCACCGAGAGATGACCTCAACCTCCCACTACCACCAAGTGTTCTCTAACATGCATGTTATTAGTTGGTGGGAAAACCGGAGCGCCTGGAGGAAACTCACCCAGACACAGGGAGGAACATGTAAACTCCACACAGAAAGGCCCTGGGCCGTGCGGAAATCTAACCCGTGATCTTCTTGCTGTGAGGCCAGAGCGCTAACCACTCTGCCACCGTGCCGCTGATATAAAAGTGAACAATGAAAGGCCAGTGGCTTAAATCAGGCTCATAAAGATCACAGGAGAGCAGAGGGTCTTTAGAGTATCACAATGATGCGTCCAATAGTCACAGTGACCTACAGACATAAGGAGAACCAAAAATCTCTGGCCACGCCTCCGTACTCTAGCCACGCCTCCGTACTCTAGCCACGCCTCCGTACTCTAGCCACGCCCCCCGACTCTGGCCACGCCTCCGTACTCTAGCCACGCCCCCGGACTCTGGCCCCGCCTCGGTACTCTAGCCACGCCCCCGGACTGTGGCCACGCCTCGGTACTCTAGCCACGCCCCCGGACTGTGGCCACGACTCCGTACTCTAGCCACGCCCCTGACGCTGGCTACGCCTCCGGACTCTAGCCACGCCTCCGGACTCTGGCCACGCCCCCGACGCTGGCCACGCCTCCGGACTCTAGCCACGCCCCTGACTCTGGCCACGCCTCCGGACTCGTATAGTGTGCAGAACCCGACCTGGTGCACTAATATGTTGCCACAACTGAGCGTGGAGTTCCAAACAGACACAGAATACATGTTCATAAAAACAGCCACAGTTTGAACTGTCACCGTTAACTATCAGCCCCAGTCTTAACCCTACACATCTAACATGTCGTTTACTCCTGTTTACTTCATTCTTAGTAATAAATTGTTTGTCTGGTATTTCAACCTTTATCATCTACAAATCCAATGTTTTTATAAAACTGCCCAGATTTTCATTTATTTTTTTTCCGTATTTTTAATAAACCATCTTTTTTCAAAGATCTGAGCCATGTTCCTTATTTTGTGAGTAATTTTTTCATTCCTTTTTATTTCCTGTAATATATTGATCCTCTTTTGAACCTGTGGTGGATTTGTTTTCTTCCATTCTTTTGTCACAGTTTTTAAAGCTGCTATTCTGAAAATTCTAAATAGATACATTTCATCTGGTGTTGTTTTTTCTGGTATTTTACCTAAAAATATGTTTTCTGATTTCAAATCCAGTCCTTGTATCATTTAACATGTAAACAATATGAACATATGACATTCATTTCCTCCAACACTGAGTCTTTTTCATACTTGTTCATGCATTCAGGGGTTAGACAATATTGCATATTTATTTTCTAAGTAGATTCTCCAAAACAAGGATTTCATGAATTCCCTCCTTTTCTGTTATTTGGATAAACAACTCCTCTTCCTGTTTTTGTTTCACATTTACTGTTATTTTCTTCCTTTGACTTGATACAATTTCATATAATTTACTTAGAATATTTGTTGCTTCAGTATTTGATTTGAAGTCTTATCAGGGTGTACTTGACTTATATTTTTCCGTTTGCTTTTTAAATGGCTTCTCACTTGTAAATATTGATAGAATTGTTTTCTTAGTATATTGTAGGTGTTTGAGATTCCATTCTTCTTTTTGATACATTTGGTTAAATCTTACTAATCCTCCTCCATCCATCAAATATTTGATCGGTTTGGTTCTCTTGAAAACACTGATCCCCTGATATTTCTCTTTTGTGATTTTCAGGTCTTTTGGACTTTTTTCCGTTCCCTAACAGTGTTTCCTAAACAAACATTTGTATTTATTTCTTCATTTAAATCTTTATTTTGAGTTTTAAAAGTGAGAGATTTGATCAAACCAATATGGGAGTATACATATTGCTTTTCCAATAATTATAGTTGTTTTAATCTGGGCAGGTTTGAAATATGTTTCTAGGTCTGGAAGTGCTAATCCTCCTGATTTGGCCAGTTTTAGATTTTATATTTTCACATGTGTTTTTTTCTCATCTCATATAAACTTTCTGAACAAACTTTCTTTAAAATCCCTGGGTGGTATGGAGCTTGGTATATTTTGAAATAAAAACAAGATTTGAGTTAGAATTGTCATTTTGATGGTTCTTATTTTTTCGTATATTGATAAATATATATTTTCCACCTATTGAATTCTGCCTAGATCTTTTCTAATAATTTATTATAATTTGTATCAAATACTTGACCCAGGCCTTTAGGAATCCACCCCAGCTGTTTGAACTGTCCCATTTAAGTGAGAATGACTCTTGACTTCATTATTATATTCTCCTATTGAGGATAGTTTGACTATGCTAATGATTTATGTTCAACGAAGATACAGGTAATTCCACAACTGTTACCTAGCAACCACATTGTAAGCAAGGACAAAACCCACATAAATGGCCTAACAGTTCTAATATGACAAATGTTAATGACTTGTACCATTGTAATCGTGTTAAATGATGGTTTAATCTCCACTTAACTGTCAGTGTGTCAGTCGTCTGTATTTTTCTCACTTTTTGGCAACATGTGGAAAGATTCTGTTTTACACCGCTAATACTTTTCTGTGTCAATATTTCTTTAAAGGTTTCAGCTTCACTGCTGTAAATCCAACATGTCCTTTAAGCTAGGAATGTGGTTTACAGTAGCAAGAAAAAAGGAAATATTAGCACCCCATATCAGGCTGACTGGCCAGTTCAAATCAGAGCACACGACTTTCTGTGGAGCTGAACACACAGAGCCGGACCTTCCTATACGCAGACTAGGGCCCCGCCTCCTGCTGAGCGCTGATCGTGTTTCGAGATTCTGTCAGTCCAGTCGTACATAAACCCTCTGCTACTGACCAAGGCAGAAACAGGTGTCTGATCATTCTCAGCACACAGATCGTCTGGGAGAAAGAGTCTGGGAACAGTTTGGACAACAAATGTTGTGTATTTTATAAGCTCTCAGTCAATCTTTATTTTGCCTCAATTGAACAAGTATTGGCTGAACTACAAACACAAATAGCGTCTGCAGATCGTGACAATGACTGCGGCCTTCCCATTCTGCTATGTTAAACATGAGGCTGTTTTTCCCGAAAAAGTTTCAGATGTTAATATTTCTGACCAAAAAGTCCAGCGCGATGATGCAGCTCATCAGCTGTTCCAGCGTCAGAGTGAAGAGGAACAGAGGCGGAGCTCACAGGGAGAGGGACAGGGCTGGGGCCCCACTTGGAAACACTGACACCAAGAAAACTTGAGGAGAGGTGCAATGGTATTAATGATAAAATTATGCATAAAATTAAAGATTTGTTGGTCTAAAATAGCTCACTCTAAATTGAGAGAAAATAATCTGTTTTATTCAAAAGTTTCAAAGGCAGGATCTAACATTTTCTCTTAATTGTGAGAAATATTATTTAGCTTACACTTGTTTTTGTTTGTCGCTTTGAATGAAAAAAGTCAGTTTAAACGCTGCTTTGGCTTGACTGACTAAGGCTTGTAGAAAAGACTAAGGGGCCCCTGAAGTTGTTTTTTTAGGGCCCCCAAAAGGTTAGATCCGACTCTGTGAACACATCTCACTGTGGCACAGCAGAAGCAGGTCGCTCATATCTGACACACATCTGGTCTGAACGCAGCGCCTCACTCACACATCCTGGACAACACACACATATGAACAAATACAAACTACAGCAGTAACGCTCTGGTGGATAATCAGCATTCAAACAGAAAGATAAAGCCACACATCGGAATATTCTTTGTGTAGACACACTGGGTTTGTGCCATACAGTGGAAGATTTCAGTTTAAAAAGTTACACAGCGTGAAATGAAATGTTAGAACACATTTTTCAGTAGAACATAGTGAACATAGTTATATTTAATCTTTCACTAAACATTTTATCATTTACAATAAAAGTAAATCATATACATGACTTAAGTTGATCACTAAAGGGACCAGGAGAAGAACTATTCATTCTTTCAAAGACACAACCATCCAACATCTGCATCGACAGCGATCTCCAAACCCTTTAGTCCAAAACAAACTGCACCAAAGTGTCATGTCACAGATCAGACTGAGACACACTGTCCACATTCCATGTTTCAATAATGTGAGAAAAACATCCCATTGGTAAAAAGTTGCAGAATTGTGGTTGAAAGCTGCTGGTTCCGACTGCTGTCTTAGCACTGGCACATCACCACGGCGATGAGGCTCCACACATCATGGTGCTAAAACTATTTTGCATTGGATCGCACAGATTCACTCCGGCCAATGGATCTGTCAAGCTTTGTCTGGATTCAACAAACATCAGGCTGAAGGAAACTCATGTCATCTTCAGACACAGACTGACTCCTGTCCTAAAGCTGTTTACCGGCTCGTTTCATGCACACATGTTTGAGGAATCCTGTTTTTTACTTTTCCAACGCTCAGAATGCACAGCACATTTAACCTCTGATCAACTGTATTTATCACTAGAAAAACGTTGCTTTTTAAAATACATTTTACTTGTATCTTTTATTTCATTGGTATTGCAACAAACTCTCCACCACAGTCCATCACACCAGCGACTGAAGCAGTTTAAATCAAGCTGAAACAATAGCTGTCCGTTTTAAGATGAGCCAACCCAGGACTGAAACAAATGAACGTTATTGTAGTGAGAGTTTAGCAAGACAAAGAAGCAGCCCGAGCCTTGGTCACCTGTACACCAGGGTGTAGGGTCAGAGGTCAAGTCATCTTTGAAGTCGCCTGGGATCCAGAGCCACGCTTCAGCACACTGCTCAGAGTGGGTCTGCACTTTTAAACCATTAAACTATTGAGACCAGAAGCTCATACAAATAGATAATGTAAATGTGTTAATGTGAATCAGGGTCTGGGGTCTCCCTAACTTTAAATAAGATATACGTATTAAGTGATGTCATTTTACTTTAAATAAAAAGACACGAGGCAGTAAATAAACAAAGGGGCCTCCAATAGAAACCAGACTTAGGAGGCCCCAGCCCCAGATGCCCCCCTTAGCTCCGCCCCTGTAAAACTGGGCTTTAGAAGCTTCAGTGTGGGTCCGAGATTTGCGTGGGTGTGTGAAAAGAATCCGTAGAATCTGATGCGAGCATTCTCTCTGACGGCTTCGGGCACATACAGACTGCAGTGGGCTGGAGCTGGTGTAAAAGGCACTTTGCATTAAACTCACACGTGTTTCGAAGCGGTAAAGATCATTTTGAAGATTTCCGTGCTGCCACGTTTTCATTTTTTTTTTTTGCTTTTTTTTCCACTAAACATTTTGGACCTTTTCTCTGTGGAAATAAGATGGATCAATATGAAGCTGTATTTCAAAGAATATCAGCAGGAGTTCAAAACACACACCTTCCACAACACTTGTGTGTTGAGACAGACGTCAGTTCTGAGTAAGCATGGCAAACAATTAAAAATCAACTTAAAGATAGATGGAACAGAAACAAGAACAGAACAAGTTTGACTTTTGTCTTTTAGGCCATAAACTCTCCACAGATGTGATGAAATACAGAGGATGTTTATTTTCTTCCAAATGTCCGAAGTCCAAGGCGAGGATAAGAATGTTCTGTTCGGATCAGAAACACGGAGCGTCTGAGAGCGTTTCAGATGTGGAGCTGTAGAAAAGGCTTCAGATCACATGGATGGAGTGAGTTACCAACAAGAGAGTCAGAAGACAACCTGAATCTGAAGAAGACCTCTATAAAACATACAGAACAGAAACCAGATCCACTACAGGGGCTGAGGAGTCAATACGTACAGGGAACACAGCGACTAGAGCCACTTCCTATACAACCATTTGATGACATCACAAGGTGGAACGGCTTGTTTTTGTTCCAACATTTTTGTTATCATGTGAATGAGAAAAAACAAAGTCTGTGTTTTGATGAATAAGTAACTTTGAAATCAAAATAAAACACAATGTAAGATAAGCCCTTGGAGGATGTTTGTGAGATGTGAGCTGACAGCAGGATTGTTCTGGAAGCACACCTCTGTCCACACTGGCACTGCTCACTCTCTCTCTCACTGTGATACATGGTAATGAACCTGGACACTGCCTGGAACAGCATGGAAATGAGCTGCTCCTGTCCAATGTGTGCAAACGTGTGAAGAAAGAACATCATCCTCATTGTGTATAGACTGACTCCACAGTGCACACGTCCACATTCAACATTAGGTTTGCACTGGTCTAACTCAAACCATATTTGTACGTTCTAAGTTCTGTAATCATTCTGTGCTGACAGACTCCATGATCACATCTCCACAACAAACAGATATTAGTCATTTGAGCGTCTGGTCCTCCCCATCGCGAGTCCTTCACCTCCTGGACCCTCTGCAGTTCACCTACAGAGCCAACACTTCACCCTGCTGGACGCCCCGAAAACCCACACTACCATCCTGTTTGTGGACTTCAGCTCTGCGTACAACACAGGACTCCACAGGGCTGTGAACTTTCTCCTCTGCTCTTTTCTCTGTCCAACAACTGCTGCACCTCCAGCCATGACAAGTTTGAAACAACACCACCCTCATCGGGCTCAGCTCTGACGGTGATGAGTCTGTCTACAGGAGGTAGACCTGGTGTCCTGGTGATGAGTCTGTCTACAGGAGGAGGTAGACCTGGTGTCCTGGTGATGAGTCTGTCTACAGGAGGAGGTAGACCTGGTGTCCTGGTGATGAGTCTGTCTACAGGAGGAGGTAGACCTGGTGTCCTGGTGATGAGTCTGTCTACAGGAGGAGGTAGACCGCTGGTGTCCTGGTGATGAGTCTGTCTACAGGAGGTAGACCTGGTGTCCTGGTGATGAGTCTGTCTACAGGAGGAGGTAGACCTGGTGTCCTGGTGATGAGTCTGTCTACAGGAGGAGGTAGACCTGGTGTCCTGGTGATGAGTCTGTCTACAGGAGGAGGTAGACCTGGTGTCCTGGTGATGAGTCTGTCTACAGGAGGAGGTAGACCTGGTGTCCTGGTGATGAGTCTGTCTACAGGAGGAGGTAGACCCTGGTGTCCTGGTGATGAGTCTGTCTACAGGAGGAGGTAGACCTGGTGTCCTGTGATGAGTCTGTCTACAGGAGGAGGTAGACCTGGTGTCCTGGTGATGAGTCTGTCTACAGGAGGAGGTAGACCGGCTGGTGTCCTGATGATGAGTCTGTCTACAGGAGGAGGTAGACCTGGTGTCCTGGTGATGAGTCTGTCTACAGGAGGGAGGTAGACCGGCTGTGTCCTGGTGATGAGTCTGTCTACAGGAGGAGGTAGACCTGGTGTCCTGGTGATGAGTCTGTCTACAGGAGGGAGGTAGACCTGGTGTCCTGGTGATGAGTCTGTCTACAGGAGGAAGTAGACCTGGTGTCCTGGTGATGAGTCTGTCTACAGGAGGAGGTAGACCTGGTGTCCTGGTGATGAGTCTGTCTACAGGAGGAGGTAGACCTGGTGTCCTGGTGACGAGTCTGTCTACAGGAGGAGGTAGACCTGGTGTCCTGGTGATGAGTCTGTCTACAGGAGGAGGTAGACCTGGTGTCCTGGTGATGAGTCTGTCTACAGGAGGAGGTAGACCTGGTGTCCTGGTGACGAGTCTGTCCACAGGAGGAGGTAGACCTGGTGTCCTGGTGATGAGTCTGACTACAGGAGGAGGTAGACCTGGTGTCCTGGTGACGAGTCTGTCTATAGGAGGAGGTAGGCCTGGTGTCCTGGTGATGAGTCTGTCTACAGGAGGAGGTAGACCTGGTGTCCTGGTGCAGCAGCAACAACCTGAAGCCCAAACCTCAGAAGACAGTGATAATTGTGGACTTCAGGAAAGTCACAGTCCCACTTCAGGACCTGTACGTCTCCAGGACTCGGGGCGTGCAGGTCAGATAGCAGCTGACCCTTCTCACCTGGACACAGACTTTTTGAGCCACTCCCCTCGGGCAGGAGGCTACGGTCCATCCGGACCAGAACCTCACGTCACAAGAACAGTTTCTTTCCCTCTGCTGTAGGACTCATGAACACTTTATAAACCTGTGACTATGTTGATCTCCTACACTCATCACATTGTCACTTTATCAGTCATGTTAATATCATCTTTTCTGTTTGCACTGACAGACTGAATTATTGTTCTGATTACTGAGGATGTTTTACTGCTTCATTATTATTGATTATGTAATGTGCTTGTTTTTGCAGCCTCTAATACTTTGCATTGTATATTTCTAAAATATTTTTATCATAGTTGATATTGTTTATTATTATTATTATTATTTCTTTGTACGTGCTTGTGTTATACTTTTGTAGCCCCGGGTACAACCCATGTGCCTAGGGACTACAAAGTTGAGGGATGGTGAAAACTATTTCAGAGACAGAATGCGCCTTAGTAAATGCGCTGTTCCCAGTAATGTGATTTTCTGGATCTGCGGCAGGCCTATTTTTCCTGGGATTTGAACTATGAACCTATCAAGATCTTTTTTGACAAGTCCAAGTGCTCCAATGACAACTGGTATAGTGTGTGTCTTCATTCCCCACATTTTGCTGATTTCAATTTCCAGATCTTTATACTTAGACAGTTTTTCGCATACTTTAACTGAGGTTTTCTTTCAGATGGGATTGCAATGTCAGTTAGTAACACTCCTTTTTCCCCTTGTTTTAATTACTATATCAGGCTATTAGCTTTTATTTCTCTGTCTGTGTGTATCGGCATATCCCACAGGACTGTTATGTCGTCTTTCTCCTGGACAGTGGTTGGTTGGTGTTCATACCATTTTTCTGAAGTTTTTATTCCATATTCACCACATATTTTCCAGTGGACATAAGCTGCTACTTATTATGGCGATTAATATATTCATTTTGGCCAACTCTGGACATCCTGCCACTAAAATGGTCATCGTTCTTCAAATTTCCCACACACTCTGCATTCAGGGTTTGTCCCATCCTTCATAATGTGGTGTGGTTATTATTATTATTATTATAATTATTATGTTCATTATTATTATTATTAATTATTATATTATTACTATTATTATTTCATTATTATTATTATTATTATTATTATTTATTATTATTATATTATGTCATTATTATTATTATTATTATGTTTTATTATTATTATTATTATTATTATTATTATTTATTATGTTCATTATATTATTATTATATTATTTATTATTATTATTATTAGTTTATAATTTTGGGCACTGGTCATCTTTTGTGATTGTGATGTTTGTCCCATTTGAACCAGCAGCAGCAGATGGACTCTCCTCTCTCTGTGTGAGTGTGTGTGATCAGAGTAATCAGCTGTAAGTTGCTGCTGGCAGTGAATGCAGTCATCAGCAGTTTCACTCTATTGTCCAACACATTGTTGGAGACAATAATGCATGGGCTGTGAATAGGTGACACAAACAACAAAGCTATTCATCCCATTAAAAAAATCACATCATCACAGGCAAAGAGAAGCCACTGTATGAAAAAAGACAAGTAAAAGATGTGAATGGATGTGGCTCACTAAGTGTTCACACCTGCTCATTTGGACAAAGCCACATGACGCTGGTTATTAATATTTGGGGTGGAGCGTCTCACCTGAGCACTGTTTGAGTCCTGTCCCAGAAACCTGCCCCACCTGAGACACTGCTTTCACCAAACAATAGAGCCAATAATCACAGCTTCTATTGTCCCAGGATAATCACACTTTAATGTCCTCCACTTGTTGTCTTGTACAGCCACATGGATCCATAAAGTCAGCAAACTCTTCTCTGCAAACAGCACAACGTTATGTTAAGAATGTTTAGTCAGAACTGCTCAGTCCGTGTGTGTGAGCTCTGACAGTTTAACATTAGCATGTGTACACACTCAGTATCTCTAAATGACAGACCAATGAGTGAGTCAAATGTTCTGAATCAAAGTAATGTTTTCAGAACCAATCAGAAACAGTTTGAAACATGAAAACTAATATAGATCTTACATTTCCAACATTTCTGAGATTTAAAATTCCTTTGTTGCCATGTTTCTGTAGTTTTGTTTAAAAAAACTGAAATAAACAATGAACCACAACTATTCCCTGTTATTCTTTAGAATAGTTACTATGAAGCATAAAGACCTAGCCCTGGCCCGTCTGGAGAAGCGTACAGACCCAGCCCTGGCCCGTCTGGAGAAGCGTACAGACCCAGCCCTGGCCCGTCTGAAGAAGCGTACAGACCCAGCCCTGGCCCGCCTGGAGAAACTTACAGACCCAGCCCTGGCCCGTCTGGAGAAGCGTACAGACCCAGCCCTGGCCCGTCTGAGAAGTGTACAGACCCAGCCATGCCGTCTGAGAAACGTACAGACCCAGCCGTGCCCGTCTGGAGAAGCGTACAGACCCAGCCCTGGCCGTTCTGGAAAGCGTACAGACCCAGCCCTGGCCCGTCTGAGAAGCGTACAGACCCAGCCCTGGCCCGTCTGGAGAAGTGTACGGACCCAGCCCTTGCCCGTCTGGAGAAACTTACAGACCCAGCCTGGCCCGTCTGGAGAAACTTACAGACCCACCCTGGCCCGTCTGGAGAAGCGTACAGACCCAGCCGTGGCCCGTCTGGAGAAGCGTACAGACCCAGCCCTGGCCCGTCTGGAAAAGCGTACAGACCCACCCTGGCCCGTCTGGAGAAGCGTACAGACCCAGCCCTGGCCCGTCTGAAGAAGCGTACAGACCCAGCCCTGGCCCGTCTGGAGAAGCGTACAGACCCAGCCCTGGCCCGTCTGGACAAACTTACAGACCCAGCCCTGGCCCGTCTGGAGAAGTTACGGACCCAGCCCTTGCCCGTCTGGAGAAACTTACAGACCCAGCCCTGGCCCGTCTGGAGAAACTTACAGACCCAGCCCTGGCCCGTCTGGAGAAGCGTACAGACCCAGCCCTGGCCCGTCTGGAGAAGCGTACAGACCCAGCCCTGGCCCGTCTGGAGAAGTGTACGGACCCAGCCCTGGCCCGTCTGGAGAAACTTACAGACCCAGCCCTGGCCCGTCTGGAGAAGCGTACAGACCCAGCCCTGGCCCGTCTGGAGAAACTTACAGACCCAGCCTTGGCCCGTCCGGAGAAGCGTACAGACCCAGCCCTGGCCCGTCTGGAGAAGCGTACAGACCCAGCCGTGGCCCGTCTGGAGAGTTTATTCAGGTGAAACATGATTAGAGAAACAGTGTCTGAAGCTTCAGGAGCCAGGCGTCTGTCAGACCTGATCCAAACAGCTGCTCTCGCCTGTTTTGTTGTTTTATCCCATTTAATCCCACCGGTCACAATTGTGACAGAAAATCTTAATTCTAAGGCTATAAAAATGTTTCTGAATGAGCTATCAATGTATTTCCAACAAATATTAAACATAAAGGGTCTCAAAGCAATAGTGCAGCTTCACTGTAAACTGTCACATGACCAGAGCTGTGTACTTCCTGTTTACGCCCAGAGAAGAAGATGGCAGCAAGAACGCTCACAAAGAAAGAGTTAGTAAAGTATCTCAACATAAAGATAGAATATTGATTTTTGGTACACATCGTGTTTAAGGTCTCTAGTATTGATGTATTATTTTACAATTACTCAACTTTATTTAATGTGGTCACAGAACTCACAAACATCTCAGCGGCAACAATAGTGACCGTGGAACATCCATTGTATGTACATGCTAACACACTCAGGCCAACCTTTCTACCTTATTTTGTGCTGCTATCTAAGTTTTTACCTAATTTCAGGCACATACACCATGTTGCTGATCTCATAATGAAGGATTTACATCATGGGGACCTGCTGTTTGTCCCCATAAGGAAGGCAGGTCCCTAGAAAGTGGGGCCATTATTTGAGTAGCCCTGGATGTCAATGGAATACTCCTACCCCCCACTCCCACACACATGCACAAACACAGAGAAACACTGCACAGGTCAAGCAGACATATACTGAGTCTGTCCAATGGTTAGTACAACCATGATCCCACCGGTCACAATTGTGACCGAACATAAAACACACTTTTTCACACATTTTCCCATGAAAATTTCAAAAAATTCTGGGAAAATTTCCCTAGCTAAGCAGATGGACAGCGGCTCCGAGGCCACATGGGGAGTAGAGCGGACATTTCTGTGAGGTCGGGTTGAACAGACACAAGTCCAGCTGAGTTTGTGATGTGTCTTTTCAGTCACATGACTAAGCAGAAGTAATCTGGCCACTAAATGGACGGTTTTCAACAACTGACAAATGATATGACCTGACGGCACTTGTGTGTGATTGTCTCCAGCTTTTTGGTGAGATGTGAGTTTTTAACTAACTTCTGTCACACCTGGCTCCAACAGCATTATGGTAATTGAGATGTTTAGATTTGACATTTGGGAACAACTGGACTGAACAAATGTCTAAACTGTCAGATTAAGTGTGTAGAATCTCACATTTCATACTCAGGCCATTGCATCTGGCCTTTCTAAAAAAAAAAAAGTAATAGTTGTGTCTATAATAATGTTTTGAGTTGACCAAGACATTTGAAATGATAAATGAAACAAACCTATGCTCAAAACAAACATTTAACAAACACAATTCTGAGGCACACACTTCGTTTGAGTTCATCATGCAGCCAAAGTCTTCCCAAAGCTGAGTTTTCCTCCTGCTGCCTTCGTCTGCAAAGCTCCAAATGCTCCGCTCACTTTGTGATGTCATTCTGTGACAGTTGTGTTGTCACCCGTCATTTCAGCTGTAATTAAAGTGATTTAAGGATCAATCCACTCACATAAGCAAGAGCTGTGGTCTTTTATTGTTTGTTGAGTTGAAGTTTGTACAAAAAGTCTTTAATATTTAGCAGCAGTTTAAAAAACATTAGAAAGATTCAAAAGAGAAAGTCTGTGAAATATTACCACTTAATGACATCACAAAGTCTAAACGAACCAGCGGAGGAAAGCACATTAAACATGGACAAGACTGAGTGTAGAATGAGAAAAGACGACACAAGAGCCCACATGTCAAAGGAACGGGAATCAAAGGCTAAAAGTGGGAGAAGAGGGAGAAGTGCAGGAGAGCTTTTGTAATCTGGCTATAGTGGTGTTGTGCCGTCTCCATGGCGACAGGCACAAAGGCCCGTGGTTGGCCATTGATGGCTAATTGTATTCTTCACAGCTCTTTTGTTAATTGTTGTCTGCCCAGCTCCCACTTCCTGCTGGGCCACGGCACAAAGCCACGAGCTCCAGGATTAGAAGAGCCACATCAGGGACAGAGACAGAGACAGGTGTCACCTCCCTGTCCTCTCTCTCTCCATCTCTCCTCTCTCTGTCCTCTCTCTCTCCCTGTCCTCTCTCTCCTTCCTCTCTCTCTCTCCGTCCCTCTCTCTTCTCTATCTCTCTCTCCTCCTGTCCTCTTCTTTCTCCGTCCTCTCCTCTCCATCCTCTCTCTCTCATCCTCTCTCTCTCTGTCCTCTCTCTCTCCGTCCTCTCTCTCTCCTGTCCTCTCCTCTCTCCGTCCTCTCCTTTCTCTGTCCTCTCTCTCCTCCTGTCCTCTTCTTTCTCCGTCCTCTCCTCTCCATCCTCTCTCTCTCCATCCTCTCTCTCCTGTCCTCTCTCTCTCTGTCCTCTCTCTCTCCCTGTCCTCTCTCCCTGTCCTCTCTTCTCTCTGTCCTCTCTCTCCCTTCTCTCCTCCTCTCTGTCCTCTCTCGTCCGTCCTCTCTCCCTGTCCTCTCTCTCTTCTCTGTGTTCCCTGTCCTTCTCCTGTCTCTCTCTCCTCCTGTTCTTCTCTCTTCTTTCTCTCTCCTTCCTTCTCCTCCTGTCCTCTCTTCTCCGTCCTCTTCTTTCTCTGTCCTCTCTCTCTCTGTCCTTTCTTTCTCCGTCTTTCTCTCTCCCTGTCCTCTCCTCTCTCTGTCCTCTCTGTCTCCCTGTCCTCTCTCTCCGTCTTTTCTCTCTCTCTCTTTCTGTGTCTCATATCTCTCTATCTCTCTCTGCCTTTACACCGTCCGCCCTTCAATTCTCTTTTACTTCTGCTCTCACTCTTTTCTTCTGCCTCTTTCTCTATCTTTCTATTTCTCTCCTCACCTTCTCTCTCTCCTGTCCATCTCCTGTTTATTCTCTCTCTCTGTGCTTGTTTTTTTCTCTCTCTCTCCTGTTCCTGTTGAAAAGAAAAGTTCCACATGACTGCACTGATCAAATGAACTTGAAACACTGATTCATTTGTTTCGTTCAGTCGAGCTTTAGTGTCATCCCTCGTTCACGCTTTTCCAGTTTGAACCATATTTAGAAACAAATGATGAAACTTTCACAGGAAGTAGAGCAGAGGTCCGATGACATTTTCACTTTTCTCAGGTAAAACACTTTTAGGACTCCGTAAACTGAAACAAAAAACACTGTGTTGTATGTACTTGTTTTTGTCAAGTAAAAATGTTGCGACACTTTGCTAGGTAACTTCTCAGTGATGTCATCAAAAATGGCTAACCTGGAATGACCTGATTCTTTACAATAAAATGACTTTGGCTGTTGTTAATGTTTCTGCTCAGGTGGTGTGTTTGAGAGCAAAGGGTTTGAAACCAGAGCCAATGTTAGAACGATCGAATCAAGCACGGTGATTCTGACACATGACACTAAAAAGTCAGAAGTTGCTTTCAAGCCTCATTTCAAAACATTCAAGAAGGTGAACGTAACTGATTCAGCTCTTCGGTTTTGTCTGTCAAAGTCTGTAGGGCAAAACAATCACGTCATTCATTTTCAAGTTGAAAATGAATTATTTCAGTTTGTTTACCTTTCAGGACCTTTAAGTGAATGTAGTAGTTCAACATGGCAGAGGCATTTTAAAGGCCACCGTGGAACTTTCTCATGATGAGAGGTTGTTGCTGCTCTAAATAAATACTACAAAGCTGTGTCAGTATGTTGGGCTTGTGCGTCTACAAAATGGGTCAGTATTTGTCCTTTCATAGAAAAGTTGTTCCTCATATAACCACAATGACAATAATGATGGTTTTAATGTTCTGTAGGTGACTTTTTACACACGGTGCAGCTTTACCTTATTGGTGACTGAACTGAAACTAAAACTTGTGTATTTATGTAAGCTGCTTTTAAAATGACATGTAGGACTAATTGGATGTGTTTTTTTGGCACCAGCAAAAATGTAATGATGAAGCTGGTGTGTTTCCCTCCATCTCCTGCTGCAAAAGAAATGATATAGAGGAAAGATCCAAAGTGATCGTGTGGCCAATGTCCTGCAGCTGCACAAATGCTCCAAACAAGTCTTAAAAACAGAAACTCTCACATCAGGGGAAAGACCTCACAGACACAACCTACAAGTTCTGTACATGAGTTTATCTTCCAGAGTGGTAAATGAGGAGGAGGAGGCCCTGGTCCTGCAGGAGGTCCTGGTGTGGAGAAGGCCCTGGTCCTGCTGGAGGTCCTGGTGTGGAGAAGGCCCTGGTCCTGCAGGAGGTCCTGGTCCTGCAGGAGGTCCTGGTGTGGAGGAGGTCCTGGTCCTGGAGGAGGTCCTGGTATGGAAGAGGTCCTGAGGAGGCCCTGGTGTGGAGGAGGTCCTTGAGGAGGTCCTGGTCCTGGAGGAGTTTCATTAAGAGGTCCTGGTCTTGGAGGAGGCCCTGGTATGGAAGAGGTCCTTGAGGAGGTCCTGGAGGAGGTTCTTTAAGAGGTCCTGGTCTTGGAGGAGTTCCTGGTGTGGAGGAGGTCCTGGAGGAGGTCCTTGTGTGGAGGAGGTCCTGGTGTGGAGGAGGTCCTGGTCTTGGAGGAGGCCCTGGTGTGGAGGAGGTTCTTTAAGAGGTCCTGGTCTTGGGATCCTTCTGTGCACAACCTGCTCCTGGAGGACACAGAAGAGACTGAATGATGATAAACTCTTAACCACCTTCCACCGCTGACCTGCTTCACCCAAACATCAGACCCGCTCAAATGAACATTGTTAAATGGAACAGGTTATTATGATGTGATAGGATCCGGAGCCCACACTTCAGCAATATTTTCCCCAGAGTGGGTTAAGGCCAATCAGAGTTGTTTGTTTGATTTATGGACATGAACTACAGGTAAAGGTTAGGTCATGTTTATTAAGGACAATGTACAATGCGCTATATTTTTGGAGTATTTAGGCCTGAGCTGAGAATTGGCCGGGGCTATTGATTTTGCTCACTTCTTCTTATTATTATAATTTTTCTCGGTCAGAGATCGCAATTTGGAGACCTTGTCCATGGGCGATTTTCGTGAAACTTGGCAGAGTGATCTGGACCGGTGAAAATCCTGTTCGAGTGTGCAAACTCGAGAAGGTGAAAAAAAAAATGTCTCGACTGCGCCCCCTGGAAGTTGAGTGTAAGGGAATTTTGACAGGCTTTTTTGGAGTAGGTGAATAAAATTTGGTGTATTGATAGAGCATCCCAAGACAAACGTAGCAGTCCTGCAAAAAACATGCTTTCTTCCCGTAATTTTGAGGAGCTATCATTTGCACACCTCAACCTCAATCACTCTTACATTTGACTGACTTATGCACACTCATATTCTGTACAGATTGTAGTAAATATTTCTGAGGTAGACTGTACTATAGCGCCACCTAGCAATACCTTGAAAATTGCACTTTTAATGAATATGCACCAATTTGGCAGAAGCATTTAGGTCATGAATCCAGACAAAAAGTTTATTGCAGACATGTCATATTTTGTAGTATGTGGGCGTGGCCAAGGAAAATCCTTTGACTAATGCGAAAACCTTGTTGTACATCGCTTATACTTTGTCTGACCTACTTTAGATTTCAATTAGTTATAGCCTACATGAGATGACTTCTCATACATCCGTCTAACATTGGGAAGTACACAAACATTATGTCAGTTGAGCATAGAAGCTTCAACTTAACTTCAATGTAATGTGTTGGCCAGACGATATGTATTTTTTATATCTAGTCTGGATTTGTGCAGCAGAAATACGACACATTTTTCATTTTTGCCTTTTTACCACAACAACGTTAAGTTTGGCATTTTATGTATTAGAACTTGTATAATAAAGCACATATAAAGTGTTGACTGATGTCTCTATTCCTCTGTTATTACATAAAAGAGTCACATTATGTCTTATCGATATATCCAGAAACAGTTTTAATGTAAATGTTGTGTCTGGTCTGAAGGCAGCTTTAGCACATCAGGTGAGATTGGTTTGATTTTTCCTTTGTAGCTCAGTCTTCTGTCCATCGTAGTTCAAGTGTAGATGTTTTTTGAACTATGACTATTGTAGTAGTACAGTTGTAGTACTGTAGTAGTCAAGTTGTAAAGCTATGGCTGCTACTACTACTTCCTGAAATACTACAGTCCTCTACAGCACTACTACAATACTACTACACTACTACTACAGTCCTCCTACAGCACTACTACAATACTACTACAGCACTACTACAGTCCTACTACAGCACTACTACAATACTACTATAGTATACTACAATACTACTACAGTCCTCCAACTACAATATACTACAGCACTACTACAGTCCTCCTACAGTCCTACTACAGTACTATACTACAATACTACTACTACAGTCCTCCTACAATACTACTACAGTCCTCCTACAGTCCTACTACAGTACTATACTACTACAGTCCTACTACAGTCCTACTACAGTCATCCTACAGTACTAGAGTACTACTACACAGAGGTGGGAGTAAGTCACTTAGATGCAAGTCACAAGTAAGTCACAAGTCATCACGTCCAAGTCACAAGTAGTCCAAGTCAGCTCTGGAATTCAAGAAAAAAAGCAGTTTCCATTCCATTTGTGTAGACCACCATGACAGATTTCATTTGAATGAGAACATCTAACACATCTGATCGCCTAGATTTCTTAATAAAAATGGTCATGTTATGGATTATTTTGCCCTTACATTACAATTAAATTTTTCTCGGTCAGAGATCGCAATTTGGAGACCTTGTCTATGAGGTGATTTTTGTGAAACTTGGCAGAGTGATCTGGACCGGTGAAAATCCCGTTCGAGTGTGCAAACTCGAGAAGGCGAAAAAAAGGCGACTGCCCCCTGAAAGTTGAGTTTAAAGGAACCGTATGTAATATCCCAACTAGTGGTTTTAGAAAGGTATAACAATCACAAATGAACATGGGTTGCCCAGATTGTGAAATGGCTCATACATTGAAGATAGGAAGCTACTGATTACTGATTCAAATTAACTTCAGCTTCTAAGAAACCAAACTGGCAACCTAAATGAGAGAGTCATGTGAGGCTTATTCTGCTTTCTGATTGGATAATAAATGTAAACATCAACAAGGGACATCATGTTCATTGCTTTTTTAATTAAGAATAACTCAGAATTACATTGACTTTCAGTACAAATAATAGTATATTTGGACATGTTGACCTTGTACCTTTGGACACATATAGGTCATGTTTATGAAATCTGACATCAAAATTTTACATACGGTTCCTTTAAGGGAATTTTGACATGCTTTTTCTGTTTTGGAGTAGGTGAATGAAATTTGGTGGATTTATAGAGCATCCCAAGACAAACATAGCAGTCCGGCAAAAAACATGCTTTTTTTCTCGTAACTTTGAGGAGCTATCATTAGCACGCCTCAACCTCAATCACTCTTACATTTAACTGACTTAGTCTGTACAGATTGCAGTATATATTTATGTAAAGCTATGGCTGCTACTACTACTCTCCTGAAATACTACAGTCCTCCTACAGCACTACTACAATACTACTACAGTACTACTACAGTCCTACTACAGCACTACTACAATACTACTATAGTACTACTACAATACTACTACAGTCCTCCTACAGCACTACTACAATACTACTACAGTACTACTACAGTCCGTACTACAGTAACTACCACAGTCCTACTACAGTACTATACTACAATACTACTACAGTCCTACAACAGCACTACTACAGTCTATACTATAATACTACTACAGTCCTACTACAGTCATCCTACAGTACTACTGCAGTCTTCCTACAGTGCTACCACAGTCCTACTACAGTACTATACTACAATACTACTACAGTCCTACACAATACTACTAAGTCCTACTACAGTACTATACTACATACTACTACAGTCTACTACAATATACTACAGTACTATACTACAATACTACTACAGCACTACTAATTCATCCTACAGTACTACTATAGTCATCCTACAGTACTACTACAGTCATCCTACAGTACCACTATAGTCATCCTACAGTACTACTACAGTCCTCCTACAGCACTACTTCAGTACTACTACAGTACTACAGTCTCCTACAGCACTACTACAATACAATATATTCAAGATTCATAAAATGTATTTTCTATTTGTGCACACACAGAAGTTCCAACACATTGTACAGGGCTCAGGAATTCAAGAAAAAGCAGTTTCCATTCCATTTGTGTAGACCACCATGACAGATTTCATTTGAATGAGAACATCTAACACAACTGATCGCCTAGATTTCATGGTTATCATTATTTTGCTCTTACAATTACAATTATTTTTTTCTGTTATAATGTAGTTTCCTCATCCAAAGTTCAACTAGAACTAACTTTAGTTTCATTTACACAAATCCTGCTTAATATTTAGACTGGATTCTGTCTGAAAACATGCTTTTCCACTTTGTGATGTCATTAAGTCATAATACAGGAAGTGCTCCACTAGCATCATCTGAATTAATTCAACTTTTAAATTGTCTAGCTTTGCAGAAACAGCTACTGTTTTAGCCCTGTTTAAGATACTTGGTTTCTCAGTAAAAAAAAAAAATCTGTAGTAAAGTAACAACTACTTAAAGCAAAAAAGACAATCACACAATCTTATTCTAGTGTGTTGTAAAATAAAAATGAAGTGTAACCGAGCTAATGTGGCTAATGCACTGTAATGCACTTGTCATTTAAAGGCTTTTTCTTACTCTAAATAACATACACTTTTGTCACAATCTGATACAAACACAAAACAATGTTTCTGTCACGATACAATACTATGACGATGATGTTATCCTTTTGTCACAATACAACATGATAACAACGATATCCTTTTGTCACAACATGACATGATCACAACGATACGCTTTTGTCACAATACGACATGATCACAACGATACGCTTTTGTCACAATACGACATGATCACAACGAACCTTTTGTCACAATACGACATGATCACAACGATATCCTTTTGTCACAATACGACATGATCACAACGATATCCCTTTTGTCACAATACGACATGATCACAACAAACCTTTGTCACAATACGACATGATACAACATACCTTTTGTCACAATACGACATGATCACAACGATACCTTTTGTCACAATACGACATGATCACAACGATATCCTTTTGTCACAATACGACATGATCACAACGATATCCTTTTGTCACAATACAATGACACGAACACTTGTCACAAACACTGATCACAGATCCTTTTGTCACAATACGACTTGATCACAACGATATCCTTTTGTCACAATACGACATGATCACAACGATATCCTTTTGTCACATACGACATACACAAATATCTTTTGTCACAATACGACTATGAACCTTCACAAACGATCAACGCTTTTGTCACAATACGACATGATCACAACAATACGCTTTTGTCACAATACGACATGATCACAACGATACGCTTTTGTCACAATACGACATGATCAACAAACGATACGCTTTTGTCACAATACGACATGATCACAACGATACGCTTTTGTCACAATACGACATGATCACAACGATATCCTTTTGTCACAATACGACATGATCACAAACGATATCCCTTTTGTCACAATACGACATGATCACAACGATACGCTTTTGTCACAATACGACATGATCACAACGATACCTTTTGTCACAATACGACATGATCACAACGATATCCTTTGTCACAATACGACATGATCACAAGCTAGATATCTTGTCACAATACGAACATGATCACAACGATATCCTTTGTCACAATACGACATGATCACAACGATACCTTTTGTCACAATACGACATGATCAACGATCGCTTTTGTCACAATACGACATGATCACAACAATACGCTTAGTCATAATACGATCTGATCATGACGCACAAACCTTTCGTCACAATACATGATATACACAAACGCTTTTGTCACACATACGACAATAAGCTTTTTTCACGACCATACACGTCACAATAGAGGTTATGCACTGACACATTTTACCTATTCTGTCACTTTTAGTTTATACGACATGGCTAGGTGCTTGTTTCTTTTGTCACAATGACGACATAGATCACAACGCATACACTTTGTCACAAGACTTCACAACAACGAGAACTTTAGTCACAATACGTGATCACAACGATAACGCTCCTTCGTCTCTGTTGATGGTCTTTGTGCCTCGCTTCCTGATCTGAATAGCCTCTCGTATCCATCGTTTGTATTTGTGTTCATCTTTTTAAATTATTTTTGTATTGTCCCAGTCCATAATGTGGTTTTCTCTTTTGCAGTGGTCGGAATATAGCGGATTTTAAGTTTTCTTGTGTTGCTTTTTCTTTTTCTGCCCTTGTTAAACTTCCTTTTGTTTTCTTTGTCGCACTCTCTAGAGAAACACAAGGACACAAGTTCAACTGTGTGTGATTTCAATGTCTGATAAATGCGAGAAGCTAAAGTATTGTTGTTTATCTGCAAGGTTTACTTTATTTACTCTTTTTACATGTCAGTTATAGACCCAGTGCTCAGTAGACTTGTGTGGGTTGAATTTGTTATCAAACTGTAGTTTAGTTTTCCTGTTTTGGATGTTTATTGAACTTTTACAAGAGAAAATGTCATTTCTCTCCCATTAACTCTCTCAGCACTCACATTTAGAATGCAGTGATGTCACCTGCAGAACCTCTATATGACACGATCACAACGATACGCTTTTGTCACAATACAATATGATCACAACAATAAGCTTTTGTCATGATACGATTACGATACAGGCTGGGGTGCACAGTAGTCAATATTGCAGTACACAGTATGTTGTAAACTCAATATTAATTAGGTAATGCAATATTTGTACTATAACATATGAAAAAAAACACAAATCAATGCTGCCAAAAAATTCAAAGATGAAGCTTAATCAAATGTATTTGTCTTTTAAATCCCTTTTCTGTGGCTCCACTTTGAGTCTGACAAGATCCTGGTGTGAACAGCAGCTTTGACTGTGACAGATGGAACTGTAACCGAGCCTAAAAGGACATTCAGTTGTTCTTTAACTCTGCATTTTATTCACACATTCATGTTTTGAAACAAGTGCTACAATATATGCTACAGCAAATTGTATCACAAAATATCGTAAAACAATGTTCTGTCCCAGTCCTAATAAATAAAAAATAAATCAGTGTGTTTATTTTGACCACAAATGATTGTCCTCTATTTGTTTCTATTGAAAAAAAAGGTTTTAGCTCTGCCTTTCAAATGTTTCAAATTATGGTTTTAACTTTCTATTTCTATAAATAAAATAGTTTTAAGATTGTTTTTAACAGTAACATTGCTCAAGGTTCCGAACAAACAGCAACATTCATTTGGTGTAAATTTACAACAAATACTTTTCTTTTAAATGGTTTTAATTCAAATGCACTACGTACGTTGTGGGCTTCACAGCTTTCAGGTCAGTGCAACAATGAAAGAGAGTTTATATCAGAGGCTTTACAGCAAACAATATGATTTTTAACAGACATCTTTTAGCAGTAATATTTCTTTCATGCACCAAAAAGGACATGCTTTGTATCAGTTTGTAGTCCATTTCAAACTATCTGCTCACAAACAAAAACACATGCTTGTAGAATATCTGGCTGTAGGAGCTTTCTCCAGATATTAAGGAACTGGTCCCTCAGTACTATAACAGGCACCTTTAAAACTGCCACATGATGACATCACAAGGTAGAACAGCCTTTTGTGCTTTACAGATAGAGACAAGCCAAAAAGACAACAAACAAACAAACAACAACACACAACTTCAGATATGTTTTTGATAAGACGCCAGAAGCCACCGTGTCCCACACACGCCGCTGATTCGGGCTCTTTTCTTCTGTTTTTAATCACAAGTTTAGCTCGGTCAGTTCAATCAGATGAAAAAGACTTGTTTTATCACAAAACACCTGGCACACGTCTTTGAGCCAAAATGAGAAGAGTTCTATTGTCTGAACTTCTTTGACCAATGAATTTCATAACCAGGACTATCAGGACTGAATCGGGACTGATGTGAGCAGTGACACAGATGTGCACAGGCTACACGTGTATACACTGTTTGACGTACTTAATTCAATTAATTACTGAAAATGAGACTTTATACTTATTTCAGGTTCTTAAAGTCCAAAAGTCTGATTTGAATCATCTTAAATCAGACAAAATGTTCTTGTTCCTTTGGCAGATTGAATTTGTTCACTTTAAAAGCCCATCTTGACTAGTTTAAGTCTTGTTTTATGTCATAATCTTGCCATCTCGGGTCTCCGCACATCGGCTCACTGCGCTGGAAAACCGTCCTCTGCCTTTAAGTGGAGGTGAGAGCTCTCTGACGGTGCGTGTGTGGAAGAGCCGATCCACAGTCACCGCACAAGTCACCGGGAGCCCGCCTGAGTCAAGTGTCGCCCGCCCGGGACCAGAGCCACCACACTCCCGCGTGGATCTGACGTTACGTATGTGCTGTACTACTTTCCACAGCCGGACCTAAACCCACGCAGCCCGAAAACACACCGCGTTGTGCACGTGCTGAGCATTTCAAGCTGGAGAGGAGAAGGCGGACGAGAACGCAACTTTTTGTCTTGAAGTGTGAAGTCTGGGCGAACCGGGACTGGTGAGTAACCGTGAAGTTAACTCCACAACATGTGCGCTGTCGAATTTTGTGCAAGACAATTGTATGAGGCGGAAAGTAACTTGTTACAATAGCTACAGACGTTACTGTCATTGAGTCCATTGCTAAGTTAAAACTAATTATTACTAGCCTATGTAGGTGTACTGTTTGCATTCTAGCTTGGCCTATAATAAGTCTGCAGGATTTAGGGGAAAGTACTTAATAGTCTGACCAGTGTTGATTTGTGACATGTTCAAAACACTCTAGGATGCAGGCAAGAAGTAACTTATTGCGATAGGACGCATAGGTTAGCCTACTGTCAGTGAGTCAGTGTTTGAACGCATCGGCCTATTTGGATCCTTTATGTATTTTAGGCCAATGAGCTGCACAGTGTTTATGAAAGCCCAATGCTGATGTTCTGAACAGCTTAGCAAAGTAACTTATTACAATAGGCTACATATTGTCCATTTGAAGACAAGGTTGCACTTTTTGAGAAGAGTTTTAAATGTCTTGTATCTTTTTTATGTATATTTTTTCTTCAGTAGCCTATCCATAATTGAGTTGATTCTAGGCTGCACCGTTTGGGAAATGTCTGATGTCTGATTTGTTCAATACATTTGGAAAAACACTGGAATAGAGTTAAAAAGAACAAATATTTTAACATGGCTTAAATTTGATTTTTTTTTTTTTTATTTTTTTTTTAATGTTGTTTGTTTGTTTGTTTTTTGCTGTAGGCCTGTAACAGGTCTATGGTTTGCTGATTATCATAAAACATTCGTGCAACATTCAGATTTAAAATAGAATACGGTTAGGTTTGAGTAAAAACACAGTAAACATGATTGGATTTCAGATTTGTTTGTTTGTTTGTTTTGGATGAGGTCTTTTGTCCAGTAATCATGACATATGTAGAGGTACCTCCACACTGTTACCTAGCAACCACATTGTAAATAGGAGCCACAATCCACATCAATGACACAGACATTTTACTCGTTGAGTCTGTTAAATGCTTGTTGTGTGTAAACTGTATTTTGACACTTTTTGACGGCGTGTGGAGGGATTCAGTTTTACAGTCAAATGACTTCAGTGCTGTGCTCCTGAGGAGGATCCAGGGTCAAATGCAGAGGACACATTTCCCTTCAGGGACAATAAAGTATACCTACCTTACCACCTCAAATTTCAGCTTTTAGTTGTCAATTTCATCATAATTTGCAACTTAGTGAAATGTGTGAATTAGTGTGAAAGTGGAAAAAAGCTCTAATCTGTCAAATGGACTTTAATGAGATTGTAGCACACATAACGACTGTGGAGTTGTCGTTGTGAATGAAGCTGAGCACACCTGAGCCCAGTCTCCGAGGAAACACAACAAAAATGTTTTGACGTAACCACAAATGTTGGTTTGAAGCCTCGTGGAGACATTTTCTTTGGATTTCTTGGGTAAATCTTAACCCACCCCAAGCCTCAGACCTAAACTGACTCACATGAGTAACTTTACATCTGTGGAGAACATGATTTACATTATTAAATTGAACTGGACTGTTGATTTAAGTCTTTCAATTTTATGATCAATTGTTTTTCTTATTCTTTGTCTAAACAGTTTGTCATTCTAAATATGACAGCAAAACGAACAGAAATCAAATCCAGATCACAATTTGAATGGATTTGTAAGACACAAGACAAACCGATGTCATATTGTAGCTCTGAAGTGAAAGTTGGTTCTATTAACATTTGTGTTGGTTTGTTTGAAATGACTCTCGTACTTCTGTGTTCAGTCTAGTTTTTGCCTTAGAAAAGGTTGTAGACGTTTGACCTGGACGGATCTACCAGTGTTTTTGTCTCTGTTTTAGAGCTCAGGGGTTTAGAGTTCTGTTTTGGTCACATATGTGTTTGTTTTTCTCCAAACAAGCATTGTCATGTTTTGTTGATTTATAGTTGTGTCACATTCTCATTGAACCTCTCAGAGCAGAGTTGTATTTCTTCTCAAGGACTATACTCCTGTTATACTTCTGTGTGTGGCGTAGGACCAGTGTGTTACGACCAGTGTGTGTGGACCAGTGTGTGTAGGAACCGTGTGTGTAGGACCAGTGTATTCTATTATGTGTAGGACCTTAGGTTGTTCTACCTAGCTGTGGCGATGGGACCATGTGCAGTTAGGAACCAGTGTTTGGAAGTGTGTAGGACCACGTGGTCGTAGGACCAGGTGCGCTAGGACCAGTGCGTGGGGACCAGTGTGCTGTAGGTTGATACCTATGTGCGCCTCAGGAACCATTGTGTTGTAGACCCAGTGTGTGTTAGGACCAGATAAATTTGTTGTTAGGACCCCCGTGTGTGTAGGACCAGTGTGATGTATGGGTACCACTTGTCAGTATTATGTGTGATCCCGTTTCCTTAACTTGATGTATGGATTCCAGTGATTGATGTTATGGACCGAGTGATGAAGATATGATAATCCTTTAGGCCTTTGTGTTTGTGTTGGGACCAGTGTGTAATGTAGGACCACTGTAGTGTCAGGACCAGTGTGTGTAGGACAGTGTGTGTAGGACAGTGTGTGTAGTAGACCAGTGTGTGTAGGACCACTGTGTGTGTGTGGTAGGACCAGCTGTGTGTAGGACCAGTGTGTGTTGAGACCAGTGTTGTGTTGTAGGATCAGTGTGTGTAGGACCCAGTGTGTGGGAGGATCAGTGTGTATGTAGGACCAGTGGTGTAGGATTCAGTGTGTGGTAGTCCAGCTGTGTGTAGGACCACAGATTTGTGTGTTAGTACCAGTTGTGTGTAGGACATGTGTGTAGGACCACTGTGTGTAGGACCAGTGTGTGTGTAGACCAGTTGTGTTTGTAGGACCAGGGTGTTGTAGGGACCAGTGTGTGTAGGACCAGTGGGTCGTAGGGTACCAGATGGGTGTTGTATGGACCAGTGTCTGTTGTATGGACCATGTGTGTTTGTAGGACCACTGTGTGTTTAGTACCAGTGTGTGTGGTTTATAGGTCCAGTGGTGGGGTAACGACCAGTGCACAATAATGTTGTGTGACGTAGGCCCAGAAGGTGTGTGTAGGAACTATGTGTGTAGGACCGATGTGTGTTTGGGTACACAGTAGTCCGCGAACTACGTCGCCTCGTCAGATGTAAGGAACCAGTGCATTTAGGAACCAGTGTGGATAGTGATCCAATAGTGTTTTGTATTACCTAGTGTGCCCTGTGGAACCAGTGTTGAGTGTGGGACTCATTGTGTGTATAGGGAGCGCGACTGTGTGATTAAGGACCACTGTGTGCGTAAAAATTGGGAAGCCGTAGTTGGTGGGTACTTCTATATTGTAGTGATATAGGTACCCAGTTGTGTGTTAACCACCATCTGAGTGTTAGAGCACTCCCTAAGTGTGTGTGTGTTGTGAGTACCTCTGTGTGGGACCAGTGTGTGTGGGACCAGTGTGTGTAATTAAGCGGACCAGTTGCGATAGGACCAGTGTGTGCTAGGACCAGCTGGTGTGGGACCAGTGTGTTTGTATTTTGGATGTACGTGACCACTGTGTGTGTGTAGGTCCAGGGCCTTGCGTTTTGCATGCCCAGTTCCGATTGCGTAGGACCGGATGTGTTGTAGGTACCTATTTTGTGTGTCTTCTGACTCAGTTGTGTATGTGTGTTCGCCTGAGACCAATGTCCGCATGATAGGACCAGCTGGTAGGATAAAGAACAGTGTTGCGCCTCAAGGACCACAGATGTGTGTAAGGACCCGTGTGTGTAGGACCACTGTTGTGTTGTGACCAGTGTGTAGTGTTAGGCTCCAGTGGTGTCGTAGGACCCACTGTGTGTGTAGACCAGTGTGTTGTAGATCCAGTGTGTTGTAGACCCAACTGTGTGTTGAGTAGGACCAGGTGTGTTAGGACAGTTGTGTAGGATCGCTCTTTGTGTTTTTTGTATTTTTCTTATTAATGCATCATACGATGTGTGTAGGGACCAGAGGGTTTGGTAGGACTCAGAAGATCCTATTGTGTGTGGAACCAGTTGTTGTTAGGGACCAGGTGTGTAGACCATGGGTTGTGGGACCTCAGATGGTTGGGTAGACACAGTTGTTGCGAAAAAATAGACACAGAAGTGATCCGTTAGACCAGTGTGCTTATATGAGTACCAGTGATGCGATAAGCATCGTCAGGACATTGCAGAGTAGGGAAACCTGTAGTCTGGGACTCCCAGTTGTTGCGAGGACCGTTGATGTGTTTGTGACCAGTGTTATGTGTTGTCATAGACCAAGTGTGACGCTTTGCAGCGATCCAGTTGTGGTGTAGGAAACCTGTGGTTTTTCTTAAAGGGGAGGGTGTGGGTGGGGTGTGGTGGGGGTAACTCCCCACAAGATTTCTGTGGCCTTTTTTGCGTGGACCATGTGTGCGTGGGTTACTCAAGAAACCAAATAATGCAGAAGTGTCAATGCTTGTCGTGTGGACCAGTGTGATTTGTAGGACCAGTGTGTGTAGGCACCAGTGTGTGTCAGCACCAGTGTGCGCTAGGTACCAGTGTTCGATAGGACCGAGTTGTGTGGTAAGGAACAGTGTGTTGGGGACCACAGCGCAGAGGTGTGTGTCAGCCTGTGTCTAGAGGGAGTGATTATGAACATTGTGCCTATAGCATATGTGTGTGCCGCGGGGGGGGCGCTGGTGTGTGTGTGCGCGCGCTGGTGTGTGTGTGCGTGCGCTCTACGCTGGCTGAGTGCGCACACAGCTCTTGGTCAGTGGGGAGTCCCTGACCTTTCTGTCCTGTCAATCTCCTGGTTTCTCCTGGTCACACTTGGTTCTCTGCTCTGTCTTTGTCTCGTCATTAATTACAACTTTCAGAATACGGGTTAGGGTTCGTGTGTGCTGAGCGTTGTCCTGCTCCAGCCTCCTCTCCACGCACATTCAAATGTGTATGTCTGCACGTCATTCCCTCTTTGTCCATGATGCCTGTTGCTGTGTCAGTTCATTTCTATGGTGGATGTAAAATGTGTTCATATTTTTAAATGTTAATCTCATCCTAATCTAACACCAGCCCCAGACCTAAACTGAGCCGTTAAACCTAAAGAAAATGTCCCAGAAACCAAACCAAACATAAATATCTGTGTATGTTTCAAAGTCCACTTGACAACATATATATGAACTGAACCATCTCCAAAAATACATTCAGCTTTATCACTTTTCTGCTCCGAATACACGCCAAGAATGTCATTAAAACAAACATGTTTAGGTGAAGCATGCTTTCCCTTTGATTTAGAGTCAAACCAGATTTGCGGTGCGTTGGTAACACAGAGTATGCATTCATTTTCTACATGCATGTTGTTACCTCCTCTTTATGCTCAAATCTTCACTTAGGATTAGATTTTGTATCTTTAGCTCACCTCACTGACACAGTGAACAAACCGAATAGTGCCGTGTCAGACCAGGAGAAACCAGGCCAACTCCTCTGTGCTCGTTGTGTGTCTGTTTAGTTTTCACAGTAACTCAGACGACTCGTTAGTTGTTACGAGTTTGGGTCTTTGATTTGCAACATTTCGAAAGTGTAAAGTGTGATCCTAAAGTGTGTGTGTGCTTCCTGCCTCCATCAGTCTGCTCTGACCTCTGTCTCCTCCTGTCATGTTCTGGAGCCTATTGAGCCTCAGACAAACACTACAATGGACAATGCCTGTGTGTGTGTGTGTGTTTGCACTGCAGGTGTGTGTGTGTGTCCAGTCCCAGAACAATAGTGAGGAACACTGTGTGATATGTCAACCAAAGAATAAAACACTACAGTCTCGAGAAGATTGTGTTGGACGTATGTCGATTAGGAATTTCTTTTTTTGTTCATTTAAGACACAAACATGATCTGAAACAGCTTCAGCTGCAGAGTTGATAAGCCTCAAGCAGTGGCTATAACGGACGCTCCCGTACACACACTGTGAGGTCTGGAAGTGTCGTCCACCAGCAGCAGTCCACTGTGGTCCTTTTTTGCCCAAAGATTCACGTGGATTACCGCGAGAATGCTCGTAATATGACTGCTGCAAATTCCGACAAAAATAGACTCTGCCAATTCTTCTGGCACTGCACCGGGTCTGTGTACAAGGGCACACTGGATTAAACTCTTTCTAAGTCTTGAGTGTCGTGCAAGTCCTTTACTCTGTGTTCGGCAGGGGTGACTTTTGGAATCTGTCAAGCCGTCTTTTCCCCTCAGTCTGCAGCTGGCACTGCGCTCTGGAGCTCATAGAGTTGATCCAAGGTTGAAACTCAGAAATGTAGATTTTACAAACTATTTAGACTTTTGGAAAACATGCTTCCAGAGGGATTTGTGCCTTTCTGGACTGGAAACATGTCTGTGATTTTATGGCCAGTGTATTTCACAAAAAATCTAATCCAATGAATGGATTTCTCTGCGTTGAGACACTCCAACAGTCAGACTCAAATATTCCGTCTTCCAGCTGCACCAGACCTATGGAGAACTGAGTTCTGATGTGAGTCAGGTTAATCAGATAGAGATATCCACACAAACTGTGCTGGTCACAAACACCTGCTGTCAAACCAATCACATGACTGTTCTCCACTCTCAGACCCTCACTTTACCCTCTGCTAATGCTTTTCCAGCAGCTGCTCTCTGTGAATCGTGTTTAAAGATACTGGGATAATTGTGTGTGATGACTGTACAATTGTGTTCAAATTCATCTCACTTTGACTCAACACGGGGGGGGGGCAGCAGCAGTATGAACAGGAAGCAGTTAGCGTTGAGTAAAAAGCAGTGTGGTGTACAGAGAGAGGCCACTGCAGGAGATCAGACCCCAGAGGAAAGATCCAGCCTCAGCAGCTCTCAGTAAGTCCGCCGCTCACTCGCTATGATCACTTTTACAAACGTCTTTAAACATGTCTTTATCATCAGAGCTCACGTGTTCAGCCTGAGGACAGCATGAGTTCACTTTGTAGAAGGATGGCGTGAATAGAGATGATTTATTTATTTATTTATTTTGTGCAAACACACATTTTATATTTACAAGATGAAATATTAGGGGTACATAGCACTAGCACACACATACCCACACCCAGTCGTAAACAGAGCATAAACATGAGGCAACACACACACACACGTATAGTGATGTCAGTTATAGGCTATAATAATCAATAATCCTGATCATTTAAGTCACAATAGAACTGTAAAACATTTTTTAGTCAGTTTGGTTTGGTTATAGTTTGGCTGAGCTTAGAGCAGACTTCTCCATATCCTAAAAGTAGGATTGTTGAGTAGAAAAGTCAGTTGTCTACGAACAAGAGATTTGTGATTTTAGGAAAGGCAACACTATTTGCCATTTCAGAAGCAAAGGTCGACCCTTCAGTTTATAAAAAAATAAATGTTCCTCTAAAATTGGTCAAAAATACAATAATTGGTAAATACCAAGGGCAGCACTTAATATTAGTTACACCTTAATAAGCCTTAATAAAACATGAAGAACTGACAAAGTAATGCCTTTAAAATTCATGATTTTAAGACTTTCTCTATAAGCTGTGCTGTGGAACTTTTTGACCAATATAGACTTGAATACATTTTTTTTCATCTTCGTTACGATGACGCTTTTGATGGACTGAATAAATAATAATGTTTGTTGCACTGTGGCTTGTTTCCATAGAAAAAAACATGTTTATCTTGTTTTTATTCATGCTTTGTTAAGGCTAATTAATATTAAAATTAATAATTGTATATATATATATATATATATATATATATATATATATATATATATATATATATATATATATATATATATAATATATAATAATATATATATATATATATATATATATATATATGTATATATGTATGTATATGTATATGTAGAACAGTCATGTTTTTTGTTGAAATAAGGCCTTTTATGTGAAAAAACAAATCTTCACAACAGGATCCGAGCTAAGTTTGTCCAAGCTTTACAGAGAGACATTTAAGGGCTGTGCATGAGGACAGACACAGTCCCATCTTTGGTCCATTTTTTGGGTTCAGCACTCAACTCATGATGGAACGTGCAGTCTTCACCTGCATGATGTAGGATTAGACTTCAAATGTAACAAGTCAGGCTAAGAAATAAATATGAACATTTCCTTTGGCAAAAACCTTCCAAGTGTGTAAAGCTCGGTGTGTGTAGGAGTTGAGAATGAACCTCAAGAACAGCCTTTGAAATGACAATGTTAGAAACTAGGGATGGGACGAGATCTCGTGCCGCGAGATCTCGCGAGATCAAACTGTCACGATACTGTGCGCACACGTACTGATCTGTCTCGTGAGATTTTTCCATGATCATGAAATTAAGTTTCGTATCTTTGAGCAGCTGTAGTAAATATTCTCCTCCTCACACAGACTTGTATCAGACTTATTCTGACAGAAAACAGTCTAAACTCTGTCTCAGTTTTTATTTCGTAAAGATAGGACCAATATTGACAGAGATAATTAGTCCTAAACATTGTAGAAGTTAGCGCGAAAAATATATAATCGTCAAATATACGCGCGGACATCGTGAGAACAGCGCGGTGTTTTTCACACTTAAACATAGTTTAAAATAGATCCACAAAGAGATATTTTGGCCTCTGTCATGTAAAAAGTAGGAAAGTCTCCTCATCTGTGTGTGTCTGGTCCTGTCAGCAGCGGCAGCGCTGTGAAGAAAGGGGAAGGGGGCGGAGTCTGAGCTACACACGGAGGAGCCAGCCCCGGGTCTACGGGGGTGCAAAAGGGTGCATTGCACCCTCATTTGAAAATTTTGCACCCTCAGTTTTGATTCAGAGCCGCCAATCTGTTGACCAGAGAGGAGCAGTGTGTAAGTCTGCATGTGTAGGAGACGAGAGGAGAAGGAAAGAACGCTCAAAGGTGAGAGAAAACGCGAGGAGACGTTCAAGGAGGAAAAGACACCTACAGGTGAGAGGAGACATGAGGAGGCGCGTACTTGAGAAGGAGTACATGCTTCTCACGTACGCGCCTCCTCCTCGCGTCTCCTCTCATCTACAAGCGCTTCACCCTGCCTGCGCATAGACCAAACGAATCACGTTGTGTAGCAGCTACATTCTTTGCATGCATGTATGCATATATTAAGCAAAATAAACATTTCGGCGATCTGAGGAATGAATGAAGTGACGCGCTCAGACTGAGCCAAATGATTTCCCACTGCAGCCACAGGACGCACGAGCTCTCCTTTACATTAAAGTTGCGTAACTTTGAGCAGCTGTAGTGAAAAGTCTCGTCCACACACAGACTTGTAGCGGACATATTCTAAGAGAGAACAGTCTAAACTCTGTCCCAGTTTTTATTTCGTAGTGATATGGTCAGTATTGGCAGAGATAATTAGTTATAAACACTTTAAAAGTTGATCTGGAAAAATATAGTTCTATACGCGCGTTCACGAACAGCGGAGAGTTTTTCATACTTGAACTTTGTTAAATACTGTCTGCAAAGAGGTTCATTAGGTTTATTTCATGTATGACTCAGGCAAAAGTGAGAAATAGGCCACCTACTCCTCCTGTCTCTCTGTGTCACCGCAACAGCGGCGGCGGGTGTAGACATATTGAATAATAAGTTTAGTGTGGTTGGGTTGGTTGCATAATGTGATGCATGTTTAAACTGCATCAAGTTCATAGTGCAAAATATTGATTGTTGTTTAAAAAATGGCAAATGTTTGTAATTTGCTATAATAAATGTAAAATGACCTGGCCACAGTAACATAAAATATATATTAAAGAAGCTATAAGTCAAATTGAAATTCCTATATTTAAATAACACACAAAACAATATTTAATTTTATTTTGTCAATGTGGCTCTTCTTTAAAAAAATAGTGAGGACCACTGCTCTAAACAAACAGCATTGTAACGTATGTTAGTTTTTTAAGAAACTCACTTGTAATGTTATGCATTCTACTCTGCATAGGCCTAGAATTAGCATTGGGAAATGTCCTAGTGGCATTATTAGTGTATTATTATTTTGTCATCAACATAATGTTCATGACAAAATAATAATAGCTATGATTAAAAAAACGTGACAAGGTAATATTGATGAATGAGAATTTGTTCTCACCTGATCTACCTAATAAAATATTTAATAGATAAATAGGCCTAGGTCAGTATAAACAGTAATAAAACGTTTACAGTGCTAAAATATGAGTGAGAATACAATAAAATGGCCTTAAACAGGCCAAAATCAGATCTCTTAAGATGATAGATTAACTGTTGTGAAACTTGTGGATTAGGAAAAGTATTTTTTATTTCCTTGTCAAGTATATTGATAATATAATATTGTCTACACATTAAAAGTAACTACAGTGCCCAGAGTTACCGGAACAGCTCAGCTGTTAGAATTTAGAAATATCAGGTACATGTGCCAATGATCCTTGCACTTGTCTGTTCCCAAGAGCTCCTAAAATGCTTCAGAGTGCAGGAAATAACTTCTGTTCTTTCAAAATCTCTTGGGGGTGGGCCCCACACCTGCCATTTCATGTATGTCCCTGACATGAGTATATCCTCTGGCCTGAGTCCTGAATCTCAGATCCTAAAAACACCCCTACACAGTACATCAGATTGACACATCACTTAAAATACACTTAGAATCTTCTAATAACGTTGTCAATGTAAAATAAATTATATACAGTATGTCAATGTGTTCTAAAAGTGTTGCGTTCTTGCCCATATAGGCCTATATGATCTCTGAAAATAGCTGCACCCTCTTACAACATCAATGCACCCTTTGTCATTTTATTCTGGACCCGGGCCTGGGAGGAGCAGATCAATTTCAGTCAAAACTCAGATCGTTCAAATAATAAAAATCCAAGGTGATACACATAATGAAAGGTTAAGCTAAACTAAAAGAGAATAAACTAACAATAATAAATAATACAAATCAAATTTTGTAATTTGCCTTATTTAAATTCTAATTGAAACAATTAATGCAAATTATTTAAAAATCTTGTCTCGTCTCGATCTCGTGGACCCAATCTCGTGGATCATCTCGTCTCGTGAAAATTCTGTCTCGTCCCATCCCTATTAGAAACCGATTCAGTGAAATAATAAAAGATCTTGATGAGAAGATGGTTCAGATGTGTTGTGTCCACGTGTTAGAGAGAACAAACCAAACAGAACATGTTACTGAGAGAACAAACTGAACAGAACGTGTTACTGGAGAACAAACTGAACAGAACGTGTTACTGAGAGAACAAACTGAACAGAACGTGTTACTGAGAACAAACTGAACAGAACGTGTTACTGAGAGAACAAACTGAACAGAACATGTTACTGAGAACAAACTGAACAGAACATGTTACTGAGAGAACAAACTGAACAGAACTGTTACTGAGAACAAACTGAACAGAACATGTTACTGAGAGAACAAACTGAACAGAACGTGTTACTGAGAACAAACTGAACAGAACGTGTTACTGAGAACAAACTGAACAGAACGTGTTACTGAGAACAAACTGAACAGAACGTGTTACTGAGAACAAACTGAACAGAACGTGTTACTGAGAACAAACTGAACAGAACGTGTTACTGAGAGAACAAACTGAACAGAACGTGTTACTGAGAGAACAAACTGAACAGAACGTGTTACTGAGAACAAACTGAACAGAACGTGTTACTGAGAGAACAACTGAACAGAACGTGTTACTGAGAGAACAAACTGAACAGAACGTGTTACTGAGAAACAAACTGAACAGAACAGTTACTGAGAACAAACTGAACAGAACATGTTACTGAGAGAACAAACTGAACAGAACGTGTTACTGAGAGAACAAACTGAACAGAACGTGTTACTGAGAGAACAAACTGAACAGAACGTGTTACTGAGAGAACAAACTGAACAGAACGTGTTACTGAGAGAACAAACTGAACAGAACGTGTTACTGAGAGAACACAAAACTGAAACAGAACGTGTTACTGAGAACAAACTGAACAGAACGTGTTACTGAGAGAACAAACTGAACAGAACGTATGCAGGACTGAGCTCACAGAACAGTTACATTCAAACCAAGGTTATTTAGTACGGCGCTCCATAGTACTCACAAAAAATAAATATTTATCTCGTAATTACGAGATAATTTAAATGGCTTTTCTGGCTTCGTATAGGCTAAGCTAGTGACTTTATCCACAACACAAGTAGTCTTTTCTGTGCTAGCTTGATGTTTCTAAATAGCTAAGATGTACTTGTGGATTTCGTTTTGTTAAATTAAGTGCCTGTGGTCTTCACTGCAATGTTTATGGTACAAAAAGTATGAAAATAGCTGTTAACGTAACGTATATGTCTGTGGACTAAAGCTACAGTTAGCATGCTATTATAAAGACAGCCAGTGTGTGGAGCTGTTCACCCACCAGAAAGAAGCTAGTGGTAATCGGCAGGTTTTTTAAATAAAACTCGATCTTCTTCGACTGTTCACAGTTACTCTCACACATCCTTAATGAGCGGCAGTTTTTCTGTGGCTCCAGCGTCTGGTTTATATTTATTTGGCCAAAAAAGAGAGAAGTGCTGCACATTTGCTACACTTCGCCATCATTTGACTTGCAACATACGGGCATTTTTGCAGTACCCGCCCACTCTGGGTGATCCATGCGGAAGTGTAGCAAATGTGCAGCACTTCTCTCCTTTTTGGCCAAATAAATTGAAAACCAGACGCTGGAGCCACAGAAAAACTGCTGCACATTTCTAAGGATGTGTGAGAGTAACTGTAAACAGTGGAAGGATTGTGTTTTATTTAAAAAACCTGCAGATTACCGCTAGCTTCTTTCTGGTGGGTGAACAGCTCCACACACTGGCCGTCTTTAGAATAGCCTGCTAACTAGCTTTAGTCCACAGTCACGTTAACAGCTAGTTTCATACTTTTTGTACCATAAACATTGCAGTGAAGACCACAGGCACTTAATTTAACCCACAAGTACATCTTAGCTATTTAGAAACATCAAGCTAGCACAGAAAAGACTGCTCGTGTTGTGGATGAAGTCACTAGCTTAGCCTATACGAAGCCAGAAAAGCCATTTAAATTATCTCGTAATTACGAGATAAATATTTATTTTTTTGTGAGTACTATGGAGCGCCGTAATGTAGTGTTTCATCATTATTTATACAAAACACTGCAGAGAGACGAAGTATAAGGAAACAGTTCTATGATTATTCTGTTGTGTACTTTTACATGAGCTGTGTTTTGGGCAGTTTGTTCTCTCAGTGTATGTGCTTGGTTCAGTATATTCTCTTCATCAGAACCAGCGCTGGGCCTTTATGATGGAGTAGACCTGCTGTCTACTGTAACTGTACGTTCTACTGTTGGAGCTGTGGAATAGACAAAAATGATTCAGCTGATGTTATTTCAAAGTCTTTAAACGGATTTGTTGAAATGTAATGATCACTTTGGTTGACTAGAGACTTTAAACTTTAAAATGTATTTTCAGTCGATTGTTGAACTGGAAGTAAAAGTAGCCTCAGTGTCTCCATGATCTTCACTGAAACTGTGTTTGGATTATAAAGAATTAAAGAAAAAGAAAACGCATCTAAATGAGTGTTGTGTTTTAAATCAAATCAAATCAATGTATTTTTGTATAGCCCAAAATCACAACAACAGTCGTCTCTGAGGACTTCCCAAGATTATTAATTTTAGCAAATATGAATATTAGGAAATCAAATGAAACAATAGATATTAAATGAAACATTTGATCAGGCATGTCAAAGCAGATTATTAGTAGAGCAAATGAATGATTTTCCAGAGCATCCCCTGTCCTTAGACCCTCCTTCTGACCTTAGACCCTCCTTCTGTCCTTAGACCCTCCTTCTGTCCTTAGACTCTCCTTCTGTCCTTAGACCCTCCTTCTGTCCTTAGACCCTCCTTCTGTCCTTAGACCCTCCTTCTGTCCTTAGACCCTCCTTCTGTCCTTAGACCCTCCTTCTGTCCTTAGACCCTCCTTCTCGGCAGGAAAACTCAAAAATCAAATATAATAGTGAGCCTTCTTAAAAATGACAACTGCATCTCCTCCTATCAAAATGAGATAAGTTCTTTTCTTTCTTGGTGTGAGGATCATCACTTAACCCTTAATGTAAACAAAACCAAGGTGATGGTGTTTGATCCTCGGGCGCTGCAAACTCATGATCCAGTCGTCAATAATGACCGACAGATTGAGCAGGTTGAATCATTTAAATATCTTGGAGTGTACATTGACAACCTGTTTAAATGGAATGTGCATGTTGATTTCCTTTGCTCTAAGCTGTCTCAAAGACTCCACTTTTTAAGGAGACTTAGGCTATTTGGTGTGAGCACAAACATTATGACTTGGTTTTTACAATGCTGTCTTGGAGAGCCTTTTTCGTTACTGTATGGTTGCCTGGTTTGGATCATTGACTGTGCAATGTAAAACTAAACTAGAAAAAATAATCAACAAGGCAATGAAAGTGATTGGCAGGAAAGAGTTTCCCTCTCTCCAAGAAATCTTTCAAAACTCTGTTTTGGCTCAAGCCAATCGAATCATTGGAAATCCTCTTCACTTGTTACATGGTGAATATGAGTTGCTTCCGTCTGGAAGGCGCTATCGAGCTCATGCCTTTAAAAGCAACAGATATCAATTTTCATTTGTGCCCACTTCTGTGGCTTTTTTAAATAAATTGTCCAATCCACAGAGGCAAATAGACTTATAGGATTGTTTAAGACGGATTGTGTTAAGTGGTTCAGTCTAATTTATGTACAAAATGTCTTATGTGTGCTTTTTGTATCATTTGTATGAACTTTTAAGTTGAAGTTGATCCAAGCACAACTTGGATGCCTGATTATTACTACTACGGCAAATGTCTTTTTATTGTGGGGCCTAGACTGTTGTGTTGTTGTTGCTGCTGTTGTTGTTGCTGTTGTTGCTGCGTCTGGAAAATGTTTTAAATGTGAGTGTTGGTCTGTGTGCACAGCTGTGGGCAGTGAGCCAAGACAAATTTCCCTTCGGGACAATAAAGTTTATCTTATCTTATCTTATCTTAAAAAACCCTAAGCGAAAAAGAGAAACCTGGAGGGGAAGAAGGGACGGACAGACTGTAGATGTAACTAAGACTAAAGTTATAGAGTTTATGTTTGTGGAGCCAGAGTCCATAAGCAGAGGGAAACGACTCGTCTAGCAGGACCAGGACAGGCCAATCCTGGAGAGGGAGGTGGGGCGGAGGTCCAAGCATCAGTGGTCCGGCCCACGTCACTGGAACAGCAACATCTGAAACAGTTACACTCCCCGAGAGGACAGTGGGGACAGGGGACAACGAGTGAGCTGTGTTTTAAGTCTTGTGTTTTAGGAGCTGTGTTTAGGAGCTGTGTTTTAAGTCTTGTGTTTTAGGAGCTGATGGAGCTCTGTTGCTACATATAAAACAATTAGTCAAGCATTTGTCTTATTGTTTATTCAAGGGGGTTGACAGTGATAAAAGCAGTTTGTCTTTTGTAAACATTGCCATTCAAAGTTGACACTGGCTGCAAATACATAAAACTGTCAATCAAAACTATCTCATTCAAAATATATGACAGAAATCAACTCTGCATGTGTTCACAAAACTCTACAGGCTCATGTAATCATCACAAGTTGTAGCAGTCAAGGGGAAGGTAGTTCATGTCAGTTTAATTTCATTGACATTTGATTTAACTTTTATATCAATTTATGATTTTTGATGTTTACCCAGACATTCACTGAAAGTTTTCTGTACTTTATATTTATACTTTATTTAGTTTGAGTGGATGACTTCACTTCTCAATTCAGTACCTAGAAAATGTTGAGTTTTGTGATCAAAGTATCAGTACATTTCCTGGAGTTGAGGTCCTCAGCAGATGCATGATCCCCTGCAGAGGACTTGAGTCACTATACTGATGACTTGAGACTTGACAGTGAACTAAGACTTTAGTCTCGGTTTGGACTTGAAGGTCAGTGACTTGGACTTTGACTGAGGCTATGGCTACATATTTTTATAAACAGATATTTTTTCTCCAAGCATGAAAAATCTCTGTCCACATGCAGCGTTTTGATGTTCTGATCAAGAACATTCCATTTATGCTGCTTTATCCATATCATATCCCCTATGTTAATTGCAACGCATTTTTTTTTTTCAAAATACCACCGAGGCCACCTAATTCACCCAACTGAAAGAGTTATGACAGAGGCGTGTTTAAAGTCCTCACAGATCACTGTCCATCGCGTGTTTAAAGTCCTCACAGATCACTCGTGTCCAATCGCGGTGTTTATAGTCCTCACAGATCACTGTCCATCGGTGTTTAGTCTCACAGATCACTGTCCATCGCGTGTTTAAAGTCCTCACAGATCACTGTCCATCGGCGTGGTTTAAAGTCCTCACAGATCACTGTCCATCGCGTGTTTAAAGTCCTCACAGATCACTGTCCATCGCGTGTTTAAAGTCCTCACAGATCACTGTCCATCGCGTGTTTAAAGTCCTCACAGATCACTGTCCATCGCGTGTTTAAAGTCCTCACAGATCACTGTCCATCGCGTGTTTAAAGTCCTCACAGATCACTGTCCATCGCGTGTTTATAGTCCTCACAGATCACTGTCCATCGCGTGTTTAAAGTCCTCACAGATCACTGTCCATCGCGTGTTTATAGTCCTCACAGATCACTGTCCATCGCGTGTTTAAAATCTAAAGAGGATGCTCACACTTTTCTAGCTATCGATCTACTTTTATATTTATTTTTTTTTTTCAATTTACATTTCTTTTTTTATCAATTAAACATTGGCTGTAAAATACAACAGCCTTTGTAATTTCACTTGAATACATTCATTAGAACAAAATAATAATAATTATTATTATTACCGGGAAATCGACCGGTAGATCATGATCGACATATTGAGCACCCCTTTCCTAAAGTCTTGGCAGAGCCATGTTCACTCACAGTGTCCAAAAGAGATCCAAAAGAGTCAGTGCTTCTGGTTAAAGAGCTCCAGCCAAAACAGTCGATATAAACCCTCGCGGTCACATATGTCTTGGCCACGCACGTTGTCAGTAGTTTATCACAGTCGCAATAGTTTTCTAATCGCCTAAACAGAGCCTCATGACAAAGCGGTGAAGTTTCCTCATATCACAGCAGCAGCTGCACCTCAGCTCTAGTGCTACAGAGGCACACAGCGCGGAGAGAAACATGTCTGAATCATCTGTCCACACATCTCAGAGATAGTTTTGTTTTTAAAAATCATCACTTTGGAGAGGTTTTACAAAAAAACGTTGTTTTAATTGTAGCATGGCGAGGGTTTAGCTTCTATTGGTAAACTTCATTAACATTAAAAAAATAAGTTTGAATTTGAATGTCTCCAACAACGCCAAATAACCTAATCAATAAGGGCGCACAGGTAAGCTCATGATAACAGAATGACAGGCAATGTTCAACGTTCACATATTGCTTTATTAACAAAGTTAGGTAAAACAGTTCTTTTTATAAATTCAATAGCACTTTGTTAACAGTCCCTTATTTTGAGTTGTGTCCATTCATGTCCATTAAGTTATCTTTGAAGTCACAATGTTGTTTATTTCCCATGACCAACCAGTTCCAGTGCAGACATGGTGGATTCCAAGAGGCAGGTGACAGGAGCTCAACCATTAGGGACGTGACCTCAGTCCCAATAAGGCAGGGCAGCAGCTGGATATCCCCCCACCCTGAATAAAAACTTTATTGAGACACGATGCGACATAACATGAATATCGATGGCAACTATTAATGTACCTGTTAATAGGTTCAACCTATCTACACGATCGGTCTGCAGCACCATAGTGACTTCTATGACAAAAATAAGCGAATAGCTACGTAGCAACAAGCGCTTACAGCGCAGGATACAGCTTACTCAAAGCCAAACATTGGGGGCACAGAGAGGACAACATTCAGCGCATCGAGAGGTGCGGGTCTGCCGCATCTGTAGGCCTAGCAGCTAAGAGAAACAAGAATTTAGTAGCTATAAATGAAGTGTGATTATCGAAGCTAGGCGCTTACCTGCAGAGCCATGACACACGGGGAGGTGGAGTGAGCAAAGTCCGAGGGCGCATGACAGGTAACGTGTCCCCTTTTATTCGCAATGCGCTACACATCTATTTAATAAAAACATAACATATTGCATTTACGTGCTGCCCGCAGCTCGTCATGCTACATAAAGATGTAAAAATCTGTGCAGGTGTGGCCAGAAGGCCCAGACACAGAACAAATCTGGATACGAGTGGCCATGGGCCTAGACTTGTCTCCTCTGACTCTAGACCCCCAAAGCCTGCATGGTCTCAGGTCCTTTGGACACATGAGGACCTGAGACTCCCCAAGCCTGCATCAGTCCCACCTTAGGTTCATTGGACACCTGAGGACCTGAGACTCCCAAAACCTGCGTCGGTCCCACCTTAGGTTCATGGGACACGTGAGCACATAGACATGCTCCTACAGGACTGAGGAAGGTGTGTTTGATTAAACATGGAGTTCTTTTGTTGTAAACTATGTGCTTCTTTGTGGAGATATATGAGGGAAAAGTACATTATGTACACTTGTCTTTGTCCTGGTCTATTCAGACCTGCTGGAGCGGGACATATTGTTGTGGACGTGAAAGGAACAGGACGCCTCATTGTCCCGACACTTAAAGGAGACATAGTGTGCTTAGTTTAAATGGCAAACACATTTATTTCAGTCTTTTCTTGAAGAGCTGACAGAAGACTTCTGGGTAATTGGAGGTGTGGCCAAGGAGGCAAGTGGGCGTGGTTTGCTGGTGAGAAGGTTGGTGTGGCCCAGCTCTGCTCCTGAAGTTAATCTTTAGTCCATTCTCAACTTCCATTAATAGAACTGTGTCACCCCCAAACACATCTTTATTAGTTTGGTTTATTTTAGTAGTGTTTCTAACATTAATTACAACTTTTAAACATGAATGTATTTAAGAAATACACGCTGTATTCACTCATTTGATACAGTATAAGACTTGTGAACACTAAAATTGAAGAGGACTTGGACTCGACTCAGTCTTGTGGGTACTGACTAGGGATGCACCGATCCAGCTTTTTTCTGTTCGATATCGATCCCGATATTTGGCTTTAACTATCTGCCGATACCCGATATCCACCGATACCATGAAAGGAGTGAAATTGCTTCTTTTTCTTATAAAACCTTATACTTTGGTCATATTGTGTTAGTAAACTGTTGTTTATAGTGCAAGTCACAACTTAACAACTTAATCTGAATAAATGCCCAAAATTATGAAATGTTTGGATCACACCAGCCTGTAAAATAGTCTTATTAAATTAAAGGCACAGCCATGATATCGGCTGAACCGATATCATGGGGTCGATACCCGATCCAGCAAAATGTCCTGGATCGCACCGAATCGATCCAGGTATCGGATCGGTGCATCCCTAGTACTGACTGAAACTTGGACTGTCTCTCTTTGACTTGGACTTGTCTCTCTTTGACTCTGAGGACTTGTCTCTTTGAACTTGGACTTGCTACTCTCTTTGACTTGGACTTGTCTCTTTGACTTGGACTTGACTCTCTTTGACTTGGTGACTTTTGACTTGGACTTGTCTCTCTCTGACTTGGACTTGTCTCTCTTTGACTTGGACTTTGTCTCTCTTTGACTTGGACTTGTCTCTCTCTTTGACTTGGACTTGTCTCTTTGACTTGGACTTGTCTCTTCTTTGACTCTAGACTTGTCTCTCTGACTTGGACTTGTCTCTCTTTGACTTGGCTTGTCTCTTTGACTTGGACTTGTCTCTTTGACTTGGACTTGTCTCTCTTTGACTTGGACTTGTCTCTTTGACTTGGACTTGACTCTTTCTGACTTGGACTTGTCTCTCTTTGAATTGGACTTGTCTCTTTCTGACTTGGACTGTCTCTTTGACTTGGACTTGACTTTTCTGGACTTGGACTTGTCTCTCTTTGGACTTTGACTTGACGTCTCTTTCTGACTTGGACTTGATAGCCAAAGACTTGTTAAACAGTCTGGATTGCGTGCATGTGCCTGTATGTGGAGGCGTGTGCGTGTGCATGTGGTGGAAGGATGGATGTGTGTGTGTGGATGCGTGTGTGTGTATATAGATGCGTGTGCGTAGATGAAGCGTCCCCATGCAGGTCCTCACATTTGCATGCTCACCACTTCTGTTTTTGTTCTCGCTGTAGAAAAGCTGTTATTTGTTATTTGAGCAGAGCTGCTGTGAAGTCACAAGCTCTCTATTGAGTCTTCTTCCTGGTTGATTTCCATGACATGAACAAACCGCTGTTTTTTCATCCCAAATGTCCAGACCAGACGAGAAAAGCTGAGCCTGTGTGTGTGCGCTCACTTGCAAATCATCACATATTGTTGTTTGTGAAGAATTTGCATTTACTTTTCAATACCACACCGCAGGACTGTACAATAATGATATAGTCTCATAATAAATCCATCTCCTGTTGTTTTGGTAAGAATGTGTAAGGCAAGGCTTCACTGTAAAGAGGGACACATTTTAAGATAAAATGTCAGGGTTTTAGTGATCAGTCAGGATTAGAACCACAATCATCTTAAGTTTCATGAAATCACTTTCTGACTGAAAATTCCAAATGTAACACAAATATTGAGATGTTATTTTGTTTCATTTTTTTATTTTTTGTTTGTTTGTTTTGTTATTACCTACTGCGGCAAACCAATATTTGCAAATATTTGGAATTTTAAATCCAAATGAAGCCCATTCCTAATGTGACTTAACTAAAAATACTTTGAGTTGGTTCCGTTCCTATTCATTTGTTCAAATTGTGACATAGTCACAATGATCGATTAACCTAATAATCTGGCCATAACGTTGGATCATGGTCACAAACTGAGAAGAATAGTTGGACTTTTGGTGCTGATCATCACATTTAACACAACGCGTCACAACCAAACTAGTGATTTAAATTCACCATACATAAATGTATTTTTATTACTATTACTGTCTAAATATTGTTATCAGGAAAAGCCAAAAAATACTGACGTATGCAACTTTGTGAAACAGCTTTAGGCCAAATCAGCCTGCTCTGAATCTTCTAGATCTCTTCATCCAAATGTGTTCTAGGCTTTTTTAATAACATAATACAGCATGAAAGAGCATTTGCATTCCATTTGAATAATGCTTTATTGTCAGATCAAACAGATAACTCTAGACCTGAATCACAATACAAGGACTTTGGAACTCCCAATAGTTTGACTTCAGTGACTGCACATGTGGTCCTTCTTCAGACGTGATGATTACCAGACACAACTGTTCAATAGAATCATCTTCAGTCACATGAAGATTCAAATGTGTTCATTTTAACTGTGGAAATGTCAAAGGTGTCTACTCTCTGAATAAGGAACATAGTTGTACCTCACTGTCATGTCACCACCTATCAGGACGTGTCCCAGAGAGAACGTCTCCAGCTGTGGTGATGTGATGTGTTTCTCTCTCTGAGTATTGATACTGTCTCAACAAATATAAGATCATCTCACCGTGTTAAGACGAGCACTCAGCTGGTCCGTGTGGAAGGGGCTCCTCGTGTCTGTCAGTGTAGGAATGGGAATCAAGAACCGGTTCTACCGGTTTAACTTTTTAACAAACCATCCAAATCATCTGTATCAGTGCGGCTTTGGGTCACCATACCCATTTAACGTCAGTTAAATGATTCCATTACAAGGGTGTTTGTGTCCTGTTGTACTTTTAGAGACTCTAGGAACCACCAGTAGACCAGCATTTCAGGGACAAAGTGACAGTTTGGTGAGATAAGATTAGAGAATTGTATTGACACAGTAAACCCACAATAGTATGATATTGATCAAATCTTATCCTCACACACACCCACACACAAATGCTTTTTTCCCATAAGGAAGGCAGTCCCCACGAAAGTGAGTGTGTATATGTACAGCAAAGTGAAATCCAGCATTCTATAGAATGCCTAGGCATTCTATAGAATGCTGATGTTTTCAGGCAAAGTAGAAATAAATGTGTTATTCTCTACTTTGCCTAGGCATTCTATAGAATGCCTAAGCATTCTATAGAATGCTGACAGCTTTAGGCAAAGTAGAGAATCTCTGACAAAGCATAACTTTTTGGAATTCAAACAACAACCACATTCAGTTTAATTAAATACCATCCAAACTAGGCCAAGGGCCAAACTTGGCCTTCCAGTAAGACTAATTTGACATGCTGATGTTTGAGTATTATTTGATTAAATTTTTACATTTTGTTTTATTGTTTCAAATATCAAGTCCATTCTTCTAAAACCCCATTAAAAGGTGATTTCATTATAAATATCAGTGCAAATAAAGGTTATTTATTTAAGTAGAAAAAAAAAAATGCTGAAGCTGAAAAAATGTTTTGGCATGTCTGCAAAGCCTTGCCTTGTTTGTTGAGGTTGATTGGGTTACTTACGCAAGAAAAAAAAAGCAAGTAAACACAATTTTGACATGTTAAAAAAGAAGAAAGTTTAATTTCTATTACAAATTTTGTTAAGACACCAATGAAAGAGTGCAAATATTAAAATGGATGAAAATTTCATGTTTCTATAATGTATTATATTGTATTTTTCATTTGTAATTTTAAGCAGTTTTCAAATTCAAAGCAGTTTTTCTATAATATGCTCAATATCCAGGTTTTGCATATCTTCAAAACAACATTCACAATATTATCTAAAATTTGATATACTGTCTAGCTCTTATTGCGGGAGTGGTTGTTGTCGGTTGTGGGGTGTTTGTGATTGTGGTTGGTGGTTGTGGTTGGTAGTTGTGGTTGGTGTCGTGGTTGGTGGTTGTGGTTGTGGTTGGTAGTCGTGGTTGGTGGTTGTGGTTGGTAGTCGTGGTTGGTGTTGTGGTTGGTGGTTGTGGTTGGTGGTTGTGGTTGGTAGTCGTGGTTGGTGGTTTGTATGTGGTTGGTGGTTGTGGTTGGTAGTCGTGGTTGGTGTTGTGGTTTGGTAGTTGGTGGTTGGTGGTCGTGGTTGGTGGTTGTTTGTGGTTGGTGTTGTGGTTGGTGGTTGTGGTTGGTGGTTGTGGTTGGTAGTCGTGGTTGGTAGTTGTGGTTGGTGGTTTGGTTGGTGGTTGTGGTTGGTAGTCGTGGTTGGTGGTTGTGGTTGGTGTTATGGTTGGTAGTCGTGGTTGGTGGTTGTGGTTGGTGTTGTGGTTTGGTAGTCGTGGTTGGTGGTTGTGGTTGTGTTGTGGTTGGTAGTCGTGGTTGGTGGTTTGTGGTTGGTAGTCGTGGTTGGTGGTGTGGTTGGTAGTCGTGGTTGGTTGATTTTTAGACTGCAAACACATTTCTTCTTTTTCTTTGCCTTAAAAACCTCTTTTCACAGACAGCAAAGAGAAAAAAGAAGAGATCACCCAAGCTCAGCCAATCAGAGTGCAGCATTTTGCTCCTAATTAGAACTAAAATTCTGTATTTTTGATTCAGACAGTAATCAGAGGTCTAATTTTTCACAGTCCTGCATTTATCTTAGATTTTTAGTGGAAAAAACTAAGTTTACAAATTTACAACATCCAAAAAGTTAGTTACTCCAACTTTAATATGAAAAAAAAGTTATTTTAGAAATGAATCTAGTTTTATAAGATTAAAATCGTAATTTTGTGCTAAATAATTATCAGGATTTGGACTTGGATGAGTCAGATGTTTGCATAAAAACACACAATAGATTTTTATATTTATAACAATGTTCTATGATCCAAATCACAATTTTAATCTGAAAAAGTTCAAGTTTATTATTGAAAAAAAAAAAAGCTTTTTATGGTTTGTCTCTTAAACTATATCATGCATTTGTGTTTCGGGGCCTGGTTGAAACAGGTCGCGGGCCGCATTTGGCCCCCAGGCCACAGTTTGCCCTGGTCTGTTGTTGGTGGTTGTGTTGGTTGTGGCAACTAATGTTCATAATCCTGTGGTTCTCCTTCAATAAATAAAAAAATTTAAAAAATATATATACATTTTCGCTAAATGTTTTAACAACTTTATCAAATTCTGCAAATTAGCCTTAAAAAACCCAAATAAAATAAAATAAATAAATAAACAACAACAACAAAAAACAAAACCACAATCATGTCTACAACTGACCACAAAACAAGAACCATCACAACTGCAGCCAAATGTAAAGCTTTGCAGGGGTGCCCAAATGTTTCCTTGGTATTACATGGTCCACTGAAGGGCCAAGTTTGGCCCTTGGGCCCTAGTTGGATGGTATTTAATTAAACTGAATGTGGTTGTCATTTGAATTCCAAGAGTTTGCTTTGTCAGAGATTCTCTACTTTGCCTAAAAGCTGTCAGGCATTCTATAGAAGCCTAGGCATTGGTATAGAATCCTAGGCAAAGTAGAGAATAACACATTTATTTCCTACTTTGCCTGAAAACACCAGGCATTCTACTTTGCCTGTAACATATACAACTTTTGGTCCTTACAAAGTGATGAATACACGCTCACACACACACAGCTGAGGCCTCGGGTTCAATCACCTGTCGGGCTCCTTACAGCTCCAAGGCGTTTCCATGGTGACCCCCTCTGCCCCTCCGCAAACAGCCCCCCCCCCCTCCTTTTACCACTAGCACCACTAGCACAAAGTCCATAAAGCACACTCTACAGACCCGGAGCAGCATCGTCAGGACTGCACCGTCAGGACCTCACTGTCAGGACCTCACCGCCAGGACCGCACCGCCAGGACCGCACCGCCAGGACCTCACCGCCAGGACCGCACCGCCAGGACCTCACCGTCAGGACCTCACCGCCAGGACCGCACCGCCAGGACCGCACCGCCAGGACCTCACCGTCAGGACCTCACCGCCAGGACCGCACCGCCAGGACCTCACCGTCAGGACCTCACCGCCAGGACCGGCACCGCCAGGACCGCACCGCCCAGGACCTCACCGTCAGGACCTCACCGCCAGGACCGCACCGCCAGGACCTCACCGTCAGGACCTCACCGCCAGGACCGCACCGCCAGGACCGCACCGTCAGGACCTCACTGTCAGGACTTTTAGAGTCTTGACAGTGGAGTGTGTTCTGAGCGTGTTCTGAGCGTGTTCTGAGCGTGTTCTGAGCGTGTTCTGAGCGTGTTCTGAGCGTGTTCTGAGCGTGTTCTGAGGGTTCTGAGTGTGTCTAAGAGTGTTCTGAGTGTGTTCTGAGCGTGTTCTGAGTGTGTTCTGAGCCGTTTCTGAGCGTGTTCTGGAGCGTGTTCTGAGCGTGTTCTGAGCGTGTTCTGAGCCTGTTCTGAGAGTGTTCTGAGCGTGTTCTGAGCGTGTCCTGAGTGTGTTCTGAGCGTGTTCTGAGCGTGTTTTGAGTGTGTTCTGAGCGTGTTCTGAGCAGGCTGTTCTGAGTGTTCTGAGTGTGGTTCTGAGTGTGTTTCTTTGTCTGAGGTGTTCTGTGTGTTCTGCGAGGGTGTTCTGAGTGTGTTCTGAGGTGTTCTAGCGTGTTCTGAGTGTGTTCTTGTGTTTGAGTGTGTTCTGAGCGGTGTTCTGGCGTGTTCTGAGCGTGTTCTGAGCGTGTTTGAGTGGTTTCTGCGTGTTCTGAGTGTGTTCTGTGTGTTCTGAGTGTGTTCTGAGTGGTTCTGAGCGTGTTCTGAGCGTGTTCTGAGCGTGTTCTGAGCGTGTTCTGAGCGTGTCGAGCGTGTTCTGAGCGTGTTCTGAGCGTGTTCTGAGTGTGTTCTGAGCGTGTCCTGAGCGTGTTCTGAGTGTGTTCTGAGTGTGTTCTGAGCGTGTTCTGAGCCTGTTCTGAGCCTGTTCTGAGTGTGTTCTGAGTGTGTTCTGAGCGTGTTCTGAGCGTGTACTGAGTGTGTTCTGAGCGTGTTCTGAGCCTGTTCTGAGCGTGTTCTGAGCGTGTTCTGAGTGTGTTCTGAGCGTGTTCTGAGCCTGTTCTGAGCGTGTTCTGAGCGTGTTCTGAGCGTGTCTGAGCGTGTTTGAGTGTGTTCTGAGTGTGTTCTGAGAGTTCTGAGTGTGTTCTGAGTGTGTTCTGAGCCTGTTCTGAGCGTGTTCTGAGCGTGTTCTGAGTGTGTTCTGAGAGTTCTGAGTGTGTTCTGAGCGTGTTCTGAGTGTGTTGTTCTGAGCCGTGTTCTGAGCCTGTTCCTGAGCCTGTTCTGGCGTGTTCTGAGTGTGTCCTGAGCCTGTTCTGAGCCTGTTCTAAGAGTGTTCTGAGCCTGTTCTGAGCGTGTTCTGAGCGTGTTCTGAGCGTGTTCTGAGTGTGTTCTGAGTGTGTTCTGCGTGTTCTGAGCGTGTTCTGAGCCTGTTCTGAGCGTGTTCTGAGTGTGTTCTGAATGTGTTCTGAGTGTGTTCTGAGCGTGTTCTGAGCCTGTTCTGAGAGTGTTCTGAGCGTGTTCCGAGCGTGTTCTAAAGTGTTCTGAGCCTGTTCTGAGCTGTTCTGAGCGTGTTCTGAGCGTGTTCTGAGTGTGGTCCGTGACGGTGCAGCCTCCAGGTCTGCACCTCGCTCTCAGAAGAAGGAGAATGTGATAGAAAGTGTGCCGACAGTGCTTTGTGTGGGCTGGCCTCAAGGAGCAGCGAGCGAGCTTTCTTCTGTCTCTTTATTGGGAGTGTGTTTTGTCTGGGCTGGCTCCTCCTTCTCCTCCTCTGATAAATGCCACTGTAGCCTTTCGCCGCCCGACCCACAATAGACGACCTGTTTCGGAGAGAGAGGGGGGGGGTATGAAAAGAAAGAAAAAATGGCTGCTTTATAACCTGTGTCTCTTTGTAAATGGCCTGTTGTGTCATGGCTCTATTAAAACGTCTTCCTTTGCAAAGCCAGAGTCGCACTGACAGGGACAGGCTGCTTTCATTTTCTTTTCTTGACTTTTGTCAACTTTAAAATGAGCATGTTCTACTCAAAAAGGACATGTTACTAAAAGGGGCTGGTCTTTTACATTTGATTTAAAATGTAGTTATAAAAGCAGGTGTTTAGGGAGGTAAACTCCCCTGCATTGCCAGATTTCCAGAGAACAATATGCGATAAAGCCTTGAAAAAACCTCAACCTTTCAATAGAAAAGTTATGAAATGATTCAATCAGTTAAAGACTTTGTGTGTCAGAATGAGAACGAGGAAAGATCATGAGTTTGTGAAGAAAAAACAAACTCATTCATACCAGATAAAGTCATATTGTTTCATCATCAAAAAGTGCTATTTTTTTTCTCATGTTCATAAGTTTTGTTTTTGTTAAATTCGTTTTTTTCTCGTACAGTTACAAAGATGTAAAACTTCAACCTTATTCTTTACATTTTAAGTTTAATCTGAAATGTTACAGTTTATTCTCTGTTTTATTTGTTCTATTTTTCTTTGTCATACATTTTAGTTTCTCCAAATGGTACCGTGACCTGGCAGGTTGCAGTAGACTGGACCCTCTGTGCGTGTCTGATTTCACATGAGCAGTCCAGGATGTGTGCTTTGGGACAGTCCCTCTGCGACACAAGGAAAGACTTTAGTCAAATGTCCTCTTTGTTCATCCGAACTCTGCTGTTCACATGACAACGCTTCTGTTTCCTGTTCCTTCCACGTTCAAAGCCCTCAGGACGGAATATCTACAGTATTACAAATGTATCGTTTAGCCACCATGGCCCTTTTTCCAGTTTACACGGACGTGATTGACGGATTAATTAGCCAATCAGAGTCACATATTGTCTCCTGTATGGAAACCCACATGGCTCCTTACGAAACAAAAAAAAAATCTCAGGTGAACTAAAAAACATGGCGAATTTCATCAATCAATGAGCGAAAAAACAAATGATACAATTGTCTAACTCTGACTTGGTTTGGTGATAGCCCTTGTGCTAAATATTTATTCTAGTTTTATAGCAATTAAAGTATGAAGAAATGACATAAAACTTGAAATGACAGCAAGTAAAAAACACATATTTTATAGCAATAAATAGACATAAGTTTGGTTGAAGCTACGTGGGGACATTTACTTTTGGTCTATCCCCAGCTGGGGCAGGTTTAGTTAGGATAAGGATTTCATTATTTCATAAATAAAACACATTTTTACAACCACCTTAGAAATAAACTGTGGCTACAGCGCGTGTCATATTTACACCGAAAAGTCGTGAAATGGTACTAACCCTACACTATTGACCTTCCTCTTTCTTGTGTAGTTCTGTTACTCAGCCTAACCCTCACATGCCTGACTTTGTCCAGGGCAGGAGTATTTCAGATGAAGATTGTTTCAATGTCACAGGTGACAGTCTGACTGAACCGGATTTCACAAAACATTGACTTGTTTTCACCACTTTGTTTGTTCGGATGAAGTTTATAACTGTTTAGCAATGTACCATATGCAAAGGCCACTCCACAACTGTTACCTAGCAACCGGATTGTTAATCTGGGCCAAACTTCACATAAATGACAAATGTGAATATCTTTTTGTGTTAAGTGGAAAGTGTGTCCGTTGTGTGTAAATTGTTTTTGCATTTTCTGCTTTTGGAGGACATTTGTGTTCATTATTATTTTTATATTGTGCAACTTTGCAAAGCTTTAAAACTATGATAAATATTTAGCACAAGCAAAATCACCATCATCACATTTATTTGCAGAATTAGTTTTTAAATATACAGTATATAATGTCTTAAAACTTATGCCATCATCAAATTGCATAATATGAAACCAGCCTATTGGAGTTCTGAAAAGGAATTCTGGCGTTAAAAAGGCAATTTACACACAACTGACGTTTGAACAATCATTTAACACAATTCAATCATAATGTCTGTGTTATTTATTTAGATGTTGATATTTACAACGTGGTTGCTCGGTGACAGTGTGAAAAGACATCTGCATATGTGACTAAAGACAATAATAAACATCATCAAGCACAATCTTGTGAACTTCAAAACAAAATCTTATTCACTAAATTTGACTGAAAATGAGAATGGAACCTGTCACCCACTTTTCAAAGCGAACACACAAAGCCATAAGGAGTAGTGTGCGCTGTGGACGGTGATGCTTCAGTGCCCTTGACATCAAAAAGCCACAGAACAGAAGAAGAAAAGGAGAAGGAGAGACAGAGGAGTGCAGGGCTTTTGTGAGCGCGGCCCTGAGAGCTCCTTGTGTAATGAGGCCTCAGTCAGCAGCGCTTTGTTCAGCTCAGACCGGTGTGTGCGCGCAGAGGTGTGTGCGTGTGTGCGCGTGACCTCACTGGGCAGCTGCACAAAGACGCTTGACTTCTCTCTTCCATCGTTCGAGCGCTTTACCAAACTGGACTCAAATGCACAGAGTCAAACAGATGATGGAGTTTGGATGAAGTGTGTTTGTGTAGTTGTGACAGTGGCTCAGTGGTTAGACCAGACCGGATCAAGCGCTCGGTGTAAAAACATCACTAGACACTTCATCCACGTCCCCCCTCTTCATAGCTGTAGTTTAGCTTCTTTTCCTTGTTTTGTAGTTTTGAGTAATCTCACTGATGTGTACGCTGTCACTCTTCTACCTCAGTCACTGACGGCTTGAAAAAACTGAAACTGGTGAAGTCAAATGTTGGTGGTGGGACACACGCAGCAGATGAAGTTAGACTACAGCTCTGCAACAAACTATTATTTGACTAATCAGTTCGCTGGGTGATGATTCTTACAACATTGATTTCCCACCTTTTTTGTCCCAAGTACCCCCAATACTGTCTCATATGTGTCCTCAACATATGTGTCCTCAACATATGTGTCTCAACATATGTGTACTCAACATATGTGTCCTCAACATATTGTCCTCAACATATGTGTCCTCAACATATGTGTCCTCAACATATGTGTACTCAACTATGTGTCCTCAACATATTTGTCTCAACATATGTGTACTCAACATATGTGTCCTCAACATATGTGTACTCAACATATGTGTCCTCAACATTGTCCTCACATATGTGTCTCAACATTGTTCTCAACATATGTCTACTCACATATGTGTCCTCACATATGTGTACTCAACATATGGTCTCAACATGTGTCCTCAACATATGTATTTCAACATATGTGTACTCACATATGTGTCCTCAACAGATGTGCCATATGTGTCAAATAGTGAAAATGGTCCTCAACATATGGATGGTACTCAACATATGTGTCTCAACATAGTGTCCTCAACACTGTGTACTCAAATGTGACTCAACAATGTGCTAACTATGTGTCCTCAAATGTACTCAATATGTGTCCTCACATGTGTCCTCAACATATGTGTCTCAACATATGTGTACTCAACATATGTGTCCTCACATATGTGCCACATATGTGTACCACTCATACATATGTGTCCTCAACATAGTGTCCTCACATATGTGTCCTCACATATGTGTCCTCAACATCAATTGTCTCAAATGTGTACTCAACATATGTGTACTCAACATTGTGTCCTCCAACATATGTGTCCTCAACATATGTGTCCTCAACATATGTGTCCTCAACATATGTGTCCTCAACATATGTGTACTCAACATATGTGTACTAACAATGTGTACTCAACATATGTGTACTCAACATGTGTTACTCCAACATATGTGTCCTCACATTTGTCTCAACATATGTGTCCTCAACATATGTGTACTCAACATATGTGTACTCAACATATGTGTACTCAACATATGTGTACTCAACTATGTGTCCTCAACATATGTGTCCTCAACTATGTGTATCAACTATGTGTATCACATTGTGTACTCAACATATGTGTCTCCAACATATGTGTCCTTCCATATGTGTACTCAACATATGTGTACTCACATATGTGTCTCAACATATGTGTACTCCAACAATGTGTCCTCAACATATGTGTACCAACATAATGTTAAATCTCAACATAAATGTGTTCAAACATATGTGTCTCAACATATTGTCCTCAACATATGTGTACTCAACATATGTGTACTCAACATATGTGTACTCAACATATGTGTACTCAACATATGGGACATACTGTACTTGTCCCATATGTTGAGTACCCTCTGAGTTATGCTTTTAGGTAAACAAATGGGCTTTCTAATAGAATACTGACAATTGTTTCTTGTTTTTATAAAATGCCTGCTTAAAATGACACAAAGTATAAAAGAATTCTTACATTTCCTCAAAAGTATTAAAAATGCATTTCACCTTCTATTAAAGTCTGAAATCATTTCAAGTACCCCCTGGGGAGGGTTCGCGTGCTCCCTAGGGTCCACGAACCCCTGGTTGGGGAAACTTGCTTACAACATTAGTTACTTGAATACACATTTTTTTCCTGTAAATTGGATCTGAAGTAGAGCAGAATGTACTATTTTAAATCAGGTGGCTAGTGTTTGACATTTTATTCTTGTTTTGACAGTCTGAATATTTGCCAATGAAACAAGCATAACATTTGTAGTTTTTTACTTATAACCATTTAAGCAACTGAAGCATTTCACTATAAAAGGGAACAATTTTACTAAAATTTTTTTAAAGAATACAATTTACTTGCAAATAATACTTAAAGCACAGAATATTTAATCTCACTGAGATCAGACACCACTGGACATGTTTTTAGTGGAAGCTGGAGCACGTTGAGGACTGTGCCACCTTGTCAAGATAAATTGGATTTAATTCAATGACAAACTACAGACTTTAAGAACATTTTGGACTTGTAGATTAATAGACAAACTAGTGTTTACAAGACAAAAACACTACATTTACACAAGTTACATGGATCATCATCACTGAGTTTTTCTCACCTCACGACGTTCAAACGTTACCTTTGAAATCCATGATGATGAAGGTGAGAGATGATGGTGATGATGATGATGATGATGATGAAGGTGATGATGATGATGGTGATGATTGATGATGGTGATGATGATGAAGGTGATTGAAAGATGAAGGTGATGATGATGTGATGTGATGATTGGTGATGATGATGATGATGATGATGGTGATGATGATGATGATGATGTGATGATGGTGATGATGATGAAATGATGTGATAGTGATGATGTGATGATGGATGGTGATGATGATGATGAAGATGATGATGGATGATGATGATGATGAAGATGGATGATGATGATGATGATGGTGATGATGATGGTGATGAAGATGATGATGGTGATGATGATGATGATGATGATGAAGATGATGATGATGATGGTGATGATGATGATGATGATGATGATGGTGATGATGATGGTGATGATGATGATGATGATGATGATGATGATGAGGTGATGAAATGAAGGTGAGATGATGATGGTGATGATGATGATGATGATGATGATGGTGATGATGATGAAGTGATGATGATGATGGTGATGAAGGTGATGATTGATGGTGATGATGATGATGATGGGTGATGATGATATGATGATGGTGATGATGATGATGGTGATGATGATGATGATGGTGATGATGATGATGATGGTGATGAAGGTGATGATGATGATGGTGATGATGATGGTGATGATGATGGTGTGATGATGGTATGATGATGATGATGATGATGATGGTGATGATGATGATGATGATGATGATGGATGATAATGATGATGGTGATGATGATGATGATGAGTGATGATGAGTGAGATGATGATGATGATGGTGATGATGATTGATGATGATGAGATGAAGGTGATGATGATGAAGGTGATGAAGATGAAGTGATGATGGTGATGATTTATACAGAGGTTATGCACTGAAAAAATATTTATTTTAAAAATGCTTAGCAACATCTAGAATGAGTGAATGAATTTCTTCAATTTATTTCTTTGTTGTCGTGGCAACGGCTTGTCTGCCGTTAATCATTTAGGACGTATTAACTGTAACAAACTGACTCATAAACAGCTTTTTTAAGAAGAAAAAGGTCATAAGTTCAACTGTGTGTGATTTCACAGATTGACAGACTTGATTTTCTGTTTTTACATGTCAGTTACAGACCCAGTGCTCAGTAGACTTGTGCTGGGTTGAATTTGTTTGTTTGTTTGTTTGTTTGTTTTCAGTTTTAGCTGTTTATTGAACTCTTACAAGAGAAAATGTCCTTTCTCTCTATTACTCTCATGTAGAGCTGGACGATATATTGAATATTAGATAGTATCATTAATGTTGTTTTGAAGATATGTAAAATTGAATATCGATTATATTGTGCAATAAAATAAAATAAAAAGTCTTCAAAAAGAGCAGTTTGAAAACACTAAAATAGCTTTGTAAAGCAAAGATTTCCTTTCATTTTTCTTTTTACATTTTGCTTCAAAATCGTTTAGTCAATAAAAACTCTGTGGTGTCAGCCAAATGTGTATAAGAAGTATTTGAAAACACTTTACACAATTATTTCACATTTTTTTAACTTTTAAAAATCTTGTTTACCTGCATTTTTCTGGGCGAATGATTATTTAGCCTGAATATTTGGTCAAAACATTGGGAAATTACAAGTTTTGAAAAAGGGGCTTGTGTTTTTACTAATTTGTGTACAAATATGTTTTTTTTTGTTGGTTTAACATATTATCGCCTGAATATCGTAATCGAAATATGACAAAAAATGATCAAGATATGCATTTTTGTGTATATCGCACATGCATCATTGCCACTCAGAAGTCACATTTAGAATGTCACCTGCAGAACCTCTACAGTCCATTGACATTAAAATAAGTTTTGAAGCACTGCACAAGTAACATTCCACCACCAGCGAGCCGCACTGCTGTCCAAGTGTCCTGTGTCAGGCAAGCTGCGTTTTCCTCGCGCTCCAATGCCGTATCAGTTCTCCCCCGTGTTTTTAGGTCCACGGTTTCTCCCCCGTGTTTTAGGTCCACGGTTCTCCCCGTGTTTTAAGTCCACGGTTCTCCCGTGTTTTAAGTCCACGGTTTCTGCCCCCGTGTTTTAAGTCCACGGTTCTCCCCGTGTTTTAAGTCCACGGTTCTCCCGTGTTTTAGGTCCACGGTTCTCCCCGTGTTTTAGGTCCACGGTTCTCCCCGTGTTTTTAGGTCCACGGTTCTCCCCGTGTTTTAAGTCCACGGTTCTCCCCGTGTTTTAGGTCCACGCTGGTTTAGGTCCACGGTTCTCCCCGTGTTTTAAGTCCACGGTTCTCCCGTGTTTTAGGTCCACGGTTCTCCCCGTGTTGTTGTCAGGCGCAAAAGACGTTTTTTACTCAAAATACTGTATATTCCTGAACAAATCCTAAGAACAGTCAGGAGCTTTTCTGTTCTAGAATATTGTTACAATTTTAATTCTTACACGGTTCTTTTTTTTTTTTTTTTTTTTAAAGAGTGGTCAGTTTTGATGAAGTCATCAGCCTGTAAACATTACAATCACAACAACAGACAAAGACAATCAGTTTTAAAGTTAATCTGTATATCTGCAAAAATTTTGAATTACCAATATGTCAGACTGTTCAATGAACTCTGTTAACTCTGGACATCATCACATTTAATCTTGTGCAATACTGTGTTACCATGGAAACATCTCTGGTACAACTCACTCATGTCACTTTATCTGATAGTTTATTACCTCTATTTACACCTCCTTAAATGCTGCTCTGTACATAAACATCGTCATACTTATACCTCATATTTATTACTGGTTATTTATTCTGTTCATCTGCTGCAGTTGTACATAATCATAGTCATATATTGTACATAATACTATATACTATATACTGATGCCACTTTATATATTTATCCTGTCATATCCTGCACTGTGCCATAACACACGTAACACTTATTGTAAAAAGAGTTTTGAACTATTGTAACTTTTGTACATGACAATATTAATCCAACTGTTGAACTTGGAATCAGATGTTTGTGACAAGTGGGCGGGGCTAGGTTATGGGTGAAAACAGGGGTTTTCGTAGGTCCCCTTTAAAGCCCAAATATGGACATCTGAGGTGAAAACGCTAGATGTGCATCAAAAGTGTTATCCCACTGGATGATGCAAAGTTCCTCGTGGTGTGGTTTGTGTGAGATCAGAGGCTCCGCTGATTGTTGTGAGGCTGGACAGCACAGATACCTGCTGCAGCCTCATTATGCAAAATGAGACGGATTGAAGAGGTGCTTTGTGTGTGGCTCGTGTGTGTGTGTGTGTGTGTGTGTGTCAGAGAGCACAGGGGACTGAAGTGTGTTTGCACCAGAACACTGCAGCCGCTCTCACCTCAGGACCTCTGCACGGCCGCTCTCCACAGGTTAGTGCCACTCGTGCATCATCATGGCACTTTTACTTGTTTGTTCTTTTTGTCAGTGCAGCTTGTTAAACACAAAGAAGTTTAGACTCTGATTAGCCTTATAGAGCTGGACTTGTAGTGCATTCATAAATGTAAGAGAAACGTGACTTGTGTTCATATTATATTACTGACATGAGTCTGTAGTAATTGAGTTCTTTTGCCTTGAAGCTGCTTGAGCTAAAGTCTTGTCGAGTGTTTAAAACAGTGGCCTTATGTAACATTCGGAGGTGAAAGGTCAACTACACAGTTCAGTAGATATAGAAAAGTAAAGCCACACACTTGTATTGTGATGAAGAAGAAGACCCAATGGATGCCTCTCATAAAGACACAGTTTTAGTTTTTATGTAGTCTAATAACAAAGTATAAATAACAAAAACAATGCTCCTTTAAAATGATAAAATAACTAAGCATTTGTTTCACACTAACAAAGAGCAGCTGTGGAGTTTTGTTCCGATATCTATTTTCCAATCATATATTTGGACATTTTCTGAATTGTATTGCACTAAGACCCAGCGGACTTTTCAGTCTGCCCTGAGCCCTGTGTCCTGTGTGGGCGCGCCCCCCAGGTTAGGAACCACAGCCTTAAAGACACGAGGGAGTGTAGTGTCAGTCAGGTTGACTGGAGCCAAACAGAGGAAAGGTGTAGAGTGATGGAAGGTTCAGTGAGTGCCAGGCCCGTGGGCACAAAGGCACTGTCTGGCACCACAGTCTCTTTTGTTTTAGCACGATTAATCAAATACAACACAGTACGAAGACTTGTTTATACATCACTTTACACTTGTCCTAACACGACTGGCAGCTCACTGAAATAGTTGTGTTGTACCACAAACATGCTGAGTGCCAAACACAGATGGAGCTGTGAAACTGCTTTAATGGACAGTCAGCTGTCTTTATGTGTTTCTGACCCTCTTCACGCGTCTGACTTTCTGCCTCAGGCTGCAGCTCAGGAGAGACACTAGAACCACAGAAACCCAACAAGCTGGTCCTGTCAGAGTAAGAAGCAGGAACAATGAAAGAAACGCTAACAAAAGAATGAACAACAGCAGCTCCCTTGGGCCAAATGTCACTGTTTACATGTTACAACTTGTTGGCTAACTGAAGCTTTTGTGAGAAGTGCACTTGTGTCGTGGGAAGTCTAAGGTTTCACCCACGTTAATGCTTTAAAGAGATGTTTATCAGAGAACAGAGGCATGTCCTCGCTCACCCTCCCTCCAGGAGCCCAGCCAAAGGAACAACCACAATCCAATGGCAATCCTTGTCCAAACTCAGGCGTTTCTGAACAAAAACCACACATCGTCCACTTGAAGCAGTTTCACTGAAAACGGACATTTCTGAAACTAGCTCCCAGAGTGAAAAGATTTCAAAACTCCAGTTTAGCGTCTGATGACATCACTGCCCCAGACATGTCTCATCTGCAGAATACTGACCTTCAGATGAAGTTCACTGTTGCACCAGAAACCACAGAAGACAAAGAAACATCTGCATTCCATCCGTTCTGAAGCTTTGTCATCTTATTCCACACAATCTGAAGCATAAATCCATTTGAGACCCGCGTTGTTCATTCAGAATGTTTGTGAAGTTTAAAAACCCTTCTCATTCCCTCACACGCCTGACTAAAATTGGTAAAAATTCAAACAATGTCTGGAGTCTTTTTAAAGCTGTGTCTCTGTAGTTTTTGATTCTGATGTCCAACAGGTTCATCAAAAGAAAAACAAAATCTAAAATCCACCTACATTTTTTTTTTGGTAGATAAAAGGAATGGTAAAGCTGCTGTTACAGCTGAGGCATAAATGACTCTAGATTTGGCAGATTGTGTTTTTTGTAGACTTTTTTTATTTGGAGGTTTACAGTAGAAATCTGAGTCTGAACCGTCCCAGAGGCTGATTTTGCTCTAAATAAAAGAGATACAATAACCAATATTTAACCTTTACAGGTTCTTCATAGTATGCTTTTTTAAGACATTGAACAAAATCCAATTTTTGAAGAAAAAGTGAACTTTTCTGCTCATGCTCTGTGTCAAAGTCTTCCTCTGGTTTGGTGACTGTGTGTGTCAGTGTGACAGCGTGTCAGTTACAGGCATGACACCGGCTTCAGGCTGCTTTACTGATTCATGTGGACGCTCCCAAAAACGCCTCGTACACTGACTGCGAGGCGAGTTTGTTCGCTTCGTATTTGTTGTAATTTTTTTTCCTCGGTGCAAAACTTTGTATGTGGAAACATCAAAACTGTCCAATCTGTGACTTTTTATTTAAGTTCAAATGACAGATTATCACATTTTGTATGATTATTTGAACCAAATAAAAGTGCTACAAGATAAGATCCTTTGTGCGTGTGTGTGTGTGGTGTGTGTGTGTAGGTTTGGCACATGAGTGAGTGTGTGCACAGCCTCTGATACTCACACAAACAGCTGTCAGTGGTTCTCACCCTGGACCACATCTGTGTTTACTAGTCCTGCTTCAGATTCTGTGGTTTAATCTTGTTCAAGACGTGGTTCAGATGCAGACGTAGACCTGGGTTAGTCCAGATCTGGTGAGGTCTGATCTGGTCCAACATGTGTCTATTGTATCTATACCACATGTTAATGTCTGTTATACGTCTCTATTTGGTGTTTTAGCTCTAAGTTACAAATGGGTATGTTTAGCTCTGGGCTTTGCTTTGCTTATAACACATTTTTACATTCACCTTAGAATGAACTGGGGGAAGTAGGGATGGAAAATCGATTGAAAACTTTGAAAATCGACGCATGCATCAAAAGTCCAGAATGGATCAGTTTTGCTCATGAAGCCACAGACTTAAACACACTCTAAACACAATAATACAAGAATAGTCACAATGTTTGAAGAAACAAAGCTTAAACATGTGCAGACCTGACTGAATGTGAAATATTATGTTATATTAACAATTGATGGGTGTAGAAAAAACTGCATTGCACACTCCAATGGCAGATGTCCAAAATGTATTTATTAACCAGATCAGATACGTTTCGGCAACAGCCTTCATCAGATCATTTTTTTTTTCTTTTCTCTTGAACCACAGTGCACCGTTTGATGTAAGAGAGCCAATGCTGGCCACAATAGGTCGACCTGGTGGGTTTTCAAGACTTTTGTGTATTTTTGGTAATGTATAAAATGCAGGAATAGTTGGGCAGTCCACTTTTAGGAAGGAAAACTCACTTTCTTTTTTGTAACCAAGAACTTAAAGCAACATAAATGGAGTTCTTAAAGCCCTCAGTAGGATCTCTTAGAAGTTTCTCATAAAACATAGTATCTGACAACTGTCTGTGACATTCTTTATGTAGTCAGATTTATTCATCTCTACAATAGCCCCACCTTTGTCTGCCGGTTTTATTATTATAGTTTCATCCTTTTCTAAGTCTTTTAATGCAGACTGTCCGTCCTTAGTTACATTTTTAAAAGTCTGGAAAGACCTTTTGTTTTTTAACATAAGATCAACATCATACTCAACTAATCTGCAGTAGGTTTCAATAGAATAGTTTCGATTCAGAGGAGGTATAAATGTACTTTTTCCTCTAAAATTGGTCCTTTTGGTATTTTCAGGTGCGGACAAAGACTGTGGGTTTGTAAGAGATGTGTTTTCTTTAAAGAATTCTTTTAGGCGTATACTTCGAAGGAACCTAAAAAGGTCCAAAAGGTTCAAGAGAAAAGAAAAAAATGATCTGATGAAGGCTGTTGCCGAAACGTATCTGATCTGGTTAATAAATACACTTGTGACATCTGCCATTGGAGTGTGCAATGCAGTTTTTTCTACATTGAATTACTTTTCCTTGCATGCACCTCTACAAGGACATTGGTGTGCGTTACTTTTTCTTTGAGAGCAATTGATGGGTGGACAGACTTCTAAATATAGACAATAAATATGACTGTTTACTGTTCGACAAAAAAAATCACTAGTTCTAAGCTCCAACAACAGTGGCTTTGTTTTAAATGTCGTGTATTGTGGTTTATTTTGTGTCTTAAGATAAATAAAAAAAGTTTAAATAGATAAACTAACAAAATTGAAAATCGATGGCTTCAAAATTGAAAACTGAATCGAAAAGTGACTTAAGTGAATCGTCCCTTCCCTAAAGAGCAGAATGTGTAGGGTAAATAAAATGGTACAAAGTGAGACTGGATTTATCTTTGCTTTCTGCCTGTCTTTATGTGACAGAGGTCTTCTATCTTTTCTTGAAAACATATTTCTCCAAAGTAGAGTTGATGGTGGATGTGTCTGTGAGCAGGATGTGTAGATCTCTTTATTATTATTATGATTATTAAGTGCTTCACATGGTAATGACGTAGACAACAGGCGAAAATCTAAAACAAGACCGTTTCAACTCAACAGTCCAATTGGGTTTACTGGAAAACATCTTATGAAAAACATACATTTAAAAAATATGTACTTATATTTTTTGTTTGGTTATGTTTTTGAAAAGCCACAAAAATATAACACGTTTATCAATTCAAACTAATCTAATCAAATCAATTTTTTTTGTATAACCCAAAATCACAACAACAGTCGTCTCTGAGGACTTCCCACAATTATTAATTTAACAAACATGAATAGTAGGAATAAAAATAAAACAATACACATACACAACAATACACATACGCAAATAAAACAATACACATACACAACAATACACATACACAAATAAAACAATACACATACACAACAATACACATACACAAATAAAACAATACACATACACAACAATACACATACACAAATAAAACAATACACATACACAACAATACACATACACAAATAAAACAATACACATACACAACAATACACATACACAAATAAAACAATACACATACACAACATACACATACACAACAATACACATACACAAATAAAACAATACACATACACAAATAAAATAAAACAATACACAAACAAATGTTTTCTTTTTTATAAGACATTAGGCTTTTTACATTCACAAAGTTTGATTTGATAAAGTTGGTCACAAAGAAAGTGACAGATTTGTTTGTTGTTTGTGCACCCTCCTGGTGGTCTGGTCTGTGGACCTGTGCGGGCCGGGCCAGGCCGGTTCCACACGGCTGCTTCAGAGTGTGTTTTGAACCAAACGCCACAACCTCGGCTGCTTGCATTGTTCAGCCAAGAAGCACACGCTATTGTTGTGCACAAAGCCTTTGTGCTTGTAAAACACACATCCACACACACACACACCCGCACACTCACACATGCACCTGAACTCACTCCTGTCTGTCAGCAGCAGCTCACATTCTGGACATAACTCATCCACACACACACACACATACGTGTCTTTAACATATTGTAGGGACGCATGACTAGAACATGCCTTGTGGGAACGTCCCTTTCTGCTGGTTCTACCGGAGCCCAAAAAATATGTTATGGTTCTCTAAATTTCCTTAGCAGTAATTAGACTTCAATAACATTTCTTCCATTAAAAACTTCTGGGGACATTTCAGGGATAGAGATAGTTATGAGACCCAACCATGTACACTGGTTATTGGAATGAATTTTTAGGAAATAATGACACACAAAAATGAATAAAACTAAATCTTTATTAACATAAATTGAATTATAATTATTAAACTGTTCTTTTAAGAGCTGTGATTCGATTCTTCACATAGTATTTTACTGCTAACCAATCCCTCCGTTTGAGCGCGACTTTCTCAAGCCGAAGGCACTTGTCACAGTCTGCTTTGCCCGGAACTCGACATGAGTTTATGAAGTGCATCAAGTGCTTTTCCACGGCTTTGACCTCTCTTTGGTTCCACGTTCTCTTTACGACTGTCCGGCGAGCTGAAGTGGGGGTGCGTGACGGTCCTTTGCGTGACGGTCTTTGGACCGCTTGCAGTGAAGGATGGCTGGATGTTTCAATTGTAACAGGCTGAGATGTTTCATTTGTTTCGTCTGGCATTTCAGTATCCAGATCCTCTTCTATGTTCTGGTTCTCGTCCTCGTCCTCACTGTCCTGGAGGGCATGATCTGTCAAAAGTAAAGAAACAGCTTAGTCAAGCCGAAATGTACAAACTTTATGTATGTCTTCACCTGCCCAGATAGGAGCACCTTTCCTGGGCAGAGTGTGAGGCTCCCCTGGAGTCTTGTTTAGGTGGAGGAGAGGTTCAAGGAGGCAGTGTGTGAGAGCACCTGGCCCAGAGAGGAGCACCAGGCCTGGCCAGAGACTCAGAGGCTGATAGTGGCCAGTTTGCTGCCCAGTAGAGAGCCACTATATTGGGATTGAAAAGAGTGGATCCTGGCCTGTCTGCTGGAGCTTAAGTGTGGCTTCCAGGCGGCACTATGTGAGTTTGGATCCGAGTAAAGAGGCACTATTTGGGGCTGTTTAACCTGGATCCTGGCCTGTCTGCTGGAGCTTAAGTGTGGATAAAAGTCTGCACTATGTGACAGCCGAAATGTATGCCATGAGGATCTTGCTCACTTTAGCCAGTTGAAGGGTGCCTTCTGGAAGTCTGTAGAACTATCGGTGGACTCTTACATCATGCCCCAGGAAATCGGCCAGCTGATCCAACTCTGTGTTGCTCAGGTTAAGAACTTGAGACAGAGTTGCAGTTTGTTTGCGCAGTTTTGTGGAGGTGAGGCTTTCTGGGTTTTTTGCCCCACACATCTTGGCAAAATGCCGGAGACAGTCAGACCCACGAAAGTATGAACATGCTTGTGGTCTGGCAAAAAGGTATTTGTTTCCCGGTACAACCCCACACATCTCTCGCTTGCTGACAAGAAGATCCAATGCTTCCTGCATGGCTGGTGTCAAAAGAACCGGCACCTTCCTTCCCTCTTCCCCGCTATCTCCAGTCTTCTGAAGTGTTGACACAGTTTCTTTTCTAAATCAGAGAGTGCATCACCCAGGTCTTCCAGCGCATCCTGGCTATGCGGAGACATGTATGCTGACAGAGGCATTTTTGATACTTCGCCGGACCGCCGTCTGTTAAAGAGAATTATCTGAGTCAGGGTGACTTTTGCTAATCCAGCCCAGTCCTGGGGTGACACTTGAGAAGACAACGTGGAGTGAAGTTTCTGCTGCTCTGCATCCAGAAATGAATGAAGCACCTGGACATCTCTTGTGAATGGAAGTAAAAGTGGAGCATTAAACTTAGCTTCTTGAAGTGTTCTCAGTGACGCTGCAGATATCATTTCATGCCATCTTGCTTCATAGATTTGTCGGAATGTACGGGCATTTTTAGCTGCAACACTGTTGTTCTGGATGTTTGAACGACTTTCAACCAACATTGAAATCTTTGACAGACTATGCCCTAATTTCAGAGCCAGACTTGGGCGTTTATATGTATTGTTTTGCCTGTCATAACCAGCTACACATTTCACAGATTCTACAACATGCATGAAATTTGAAGGCAAAACATGGTCCTCAATGGTCTTTAGCTCCGGGTTTTTACTTGAGCATAACAGAAGCCTTCCCAACTCTCTCAGTTTTTGATGAATATACTCATGTTTCCCAGGATCATGGCCAAAACGACTAAAAAGATTTTCACCAAATTCTAGAATACATGGATCTTTTTTCACTATGGAAGAAAGTTTATCATTTATCATGTTGCTTAGCAGCTTCCAGAAGTCTTGTTTGACGCCCGGAGGTGGTGGTACAGCAAATGCACAGAGCGTCTGAACCCGCGTTCTTCCTCGATTTGGCTCACCGCTAGGCTTAAACTTGCATTTTGAGACATGTTTAAAAAGAATCTTCTTTCTAAATAGGCCTTGGCAGTGAACACAGTGCATGTAATCCTGGGCTTCTGTGTTTACTGATGGTTTCCTTCTGGGAACAAGTTCACCTGGACCTCCGTTTAACACCTCAACATTATGAGCAAAGTTTCCCCTGTTTCGAAGATGTTCAAGATGGAGTTTTCTTTCCTTTGATCCCTTATTATAAGACATGGCTTGTGCAACCTCAAGTTCATTTTTATGAACATGCTCCAAATGTCGAGTTATTTTCAGTAATCCTTTATTACAGAACAAGCAATATTGTCTCTTATTGTACTGGCGAGACCCATCTGCTTTTGTACTTACTGCCTGCACTGACAGTGAACGTTGGCGTCGGACTGTCCAAGGAGGTGATGAGCTACTTTCTGGTACTTGTTGCTGTTCTGAAGGGGTGTCATTGGTATGTTGGATTGGGCTTTTTGAGTGTGTCCTGGTTGCTTTCTGTTGAAATGAATGAATTAAATGAATCTCCACTGTCCCCATCGCTGTCGCTGTCGCTGAATTCAGGAACAAAAGCAGGGCTGCCCGATGAGGTACACCCAGGTACACCATATCAGGAGTAAACCAGGACTATCAGGACTAAACCAGGACTATCAGGACTAAACCAGGACTATCAGAACTAAACCAGGACTATCAGAACTAAAGCAGGACTATCAGGACTAAACCAGGACTATCAGGACTAAACCAGGACTATCAGGACTAAACCAGGACCATCAGGACTAAACCAGGACGATCAGGACTAAACCAGGACGATCAGGACTAAACCAGGATGATCAGGACTAAACCAGGACTATCAGGACTAAACCAGGACCATCAGGACTAAACCAGGACGATCAGGACTAAACCAGGATGATCAGGACTAAACTGATATACATACATACTTGTTTTGAGTAAAAAATGTCTGACTTTAAGAATAAGACGAGTTATTTCTAGAATATTGAAGTTGTAGGTGTGTACAGTAGCTGAGCTGAGCTGAGCTGAGCTGAGCTGTGACCAGGGATTACTCAAATACAATGTCATTGAAAGAACAAAACAATAATCATGATTTCAGCAGTATGTGGTATGTACAGTTCATTTGATGGAAATAAAAGACTGATATATAAATACCATCTGTTGTTTAGGAAAAGTAAACAACCTCCACGCTAACCGCCGCCCTCAAGCCTCTCTGCTGCCGTGTGATTGGACCGTTAAAGACTGCAAACCAATCAGGCTATTTGAGAATCCATTCGCACGTCTGACTAAGATCAGTACATTTTCAAACAAAAGTGTTTCTGATCATTTGGAGCAAACACACATGTCTGGAGTCTTTGTAGTTTGAGTTTCCGGTAACAGGCTCTGCTCCACACAAAAGGATTGGTGAAGCTGGTGTTACAACTGATTTGGGGATTTGACTATTCCTCTGTGAAAGCTGAAGGTCACTGAGGTCAAAAGTCCCATTAACATTTTTGTATTTGTCAGTTTATAGTAGAATCTGATTGGTCCAGAGGCTGGTTTGACTCTTAATAACAGACACAATGTGAGTTTTATTTTCAACATTTCCAGGTGCTTCATAGTTGTTGTTTTTTTCAAGAAAAAGAATGAGAAGCGTTTTAAAAAGGGACCATGTGAGAGTCAGTATTTTAAGTATTGTAAACCATCCTGTATCAAAATAAAAACATCCAAATGTTTTTTTATTCATAAAACTGATCATGAACAGTTGTGTGATCATTATAATCACGAAGAATCACAAAGTCTGTCCCACAGGAGACAAACTGTACAGACGTCTGTCCCACAGGAGACAAACTGTACAGACGTCTGTCCCACAGGAGACAAACTCTACAGACGTCTGTCCCACAGGAGACAAACTCTACAGACGTCTGTCCCACAGGAGACAAACTCTACAGACGTCTGTCCCACAGGAGACAAACTCTACAGACGTCTGTCCCACAGGAGACAAACTCTACAGACGTCTCTGATGCTCACATATGTACTTTCCTGGTTGAATGCTGGTTGTTTACTGAGCGTTATCTGTTCTCACGCAGTGGCGGTTTTTGGGTGGGCGAGGTGGGCAGCCGCCCAGGGCGGCATTTGCCAGGGGGCGGCATTTGCCGAGAAAAAAAAATCAAAACTCCTTCATCAGCGCTGCAGGACGCATGCAATCTAATGTACAGTTAACAGGTCAAGCTATACCAGGAGAAACAGCACCCTCTACTGGCGGCCGCGTCCCTTCACAAACAGTCTTTGGTCATGAGCTGTGTCATAACACCGCTGATCCTGCAGAGGGCGCCACGTGCACAGTCTGTTTGGTTTTACTTTTTTTTCACAGCCGCAGATTCTTCAATATTAAGTTGTTAGCGGCAGAATGCTCCGTCTTCTGCAAACTTTATCCGGTTATCACTTTATTAATGCAATGGATCTGTTTAACAGCGAAAATAAAAGTCAGCTGTCTTTGTTTTTAACACAAACCCTCCGCCATGGAAAGGACGAGCTCTGAATCACCGCAGTGTTGGACAAACATAAACTTTCACGGAGTTTTTTGATCAAACAGCGCTGTGTTTCTCCGGGTTAGTTTTAATTGGCGGACCTCAGCAAACATGTGCTGTTTTTCTGTTGTAACGGTGCTGCGAGTCTGCAGCATTTGGACAAAACAACTCAGTCTGTGTGGATTATTTTGGCTTTGTTTATCACCCAAGTTCCTCCTCCAGAGCTGCTGCAGCAGGTATGTAACCCGAGGGTCCCGTGGGTTTTAATTTGCGTCATGAGTTAATGCAAACAAATAAAACTGCGTTTCCAGCTTTCAAAATTCGCTTCAGCTGTTATGCGCATAAAACGAAATCCACCTCTAGAGAGCGTATAAACTTTTATGCGCATTAGGGATTCTAAATGTGATATTTGCTGTTTCCACCTCCCAAGACGTATTCGATACTTCTTAATGCACATTAAAAACAAGGGGGTGGAAACACTAGTCGTCTCTTCAGTCATAAATTTTTCATTTGCATGTGCAATGAGACGGTCAAAACCCTCAGGTTCTCAGTTAAAAAAAAAAGAAGAATTAGAGAAAAAGGTATAATGACTTTTGCCCAACTGTCATAATTATTATTTAGCCTGCCTGGCTAGCACACTAATTCTCCATTTTAATATCAAGAAGAAGGTTCAGAAGCTGTAATGCTGCTGAGTTCATTTTGATTATTAAAAATCACATATTACTGACAGATTGTTACCACTTTTTGACAGATGTGGATATACAATAATTGTAAAAATAATTAAAGCCGCAAGCGGCATTCCAACGGTCTCGGGGCGGGCTAGGGGGGTTTGGGGGGCGCCAGAGGAGCTTGTTCGCCCAGGGAGTCATGCAGGCCAGAACCGCCTCTGCATATTACTGACAGATTGTTACCACTTTTTGACAGATGTGGATATACAATAATTGTAAAAATAATTAAAGCCGCAAGCGGCATTCCAACGGTCTCGGGGCGGGCTAGGGGGGTTTGGGGGGCGCCAGAGGAGCTTGTTCGCCCAGGGAGTCATGCAGGCCAGAACCGCCTCTGTTCTCACGTAACATAAACAGACATCATTAGTGTGGCTAAGTTACAGTAATGTCATGTACAGTAGTTAGATTACTTACTTACACTACTTTGAGTTACTTTGAGCTAAGTTAAACATACTAATATTGATCCTATAAATGTGACTTGATTATGTTTACATGCAGCTAAAGCGTTTAGAATCAGAATATTAGCAATGACCCGACTGTGCACCTGAATAAGACTAACTCTGAGCCCTGGTTTATCTCTGCTCCTGTCATTATTCCAGCGCAGGGCTCAGGAGCCACATGTGGCTCTTTTGATCCCACTCCCCTTGGGAGTGTGTTCTAGGATGTTCCAGTGTCGAGGCCCCCCTGGTTGTCAGGACCTGGTCCCTTCCCGCGTGGACTCCTGCACATCTTTCCTGTGAATTCCTTTGAGATGACGGATTGTCATGATTTTGGGCTATACAAAAATAAATTGATTGATTGATTGATTGATTGATGATGATTGCATCTGGCTCTCAGAGAAATCGGTGCTGATATTTAACTCACTTATTAAATAGCATTAATAATAAAACATTACATTAACCAAAGTGCTTAATAAGCTTTAAAATATTGTGTATTTTAATCATTTTCTTGACAAAACTAAACTGTATTGCGTCTGGCCCTGAGGTATTGTGGGTAAAGAAGTAAACTTTGCCGTTTTATCAGTAAAACAACTGGGAAGCTGGTTTAAGTGGAGCTAAATCTCTTTTAACAGAGAAGATGAAGAGTATCGTACATTTGAACAGGGATGGACAGAGGAGTGGGTGTTTGTGGAGAGGACAGGGACAGCGCTGTGTCTCATATGCAAGAATAAAACATCTTCCATGAAGTGGCCAAATATAAAGTGACATCTGGACACACACTTTGTATTAAATATCCACCAGGAGCCCGTCAGCAGCATCAGGTTTGTGGACTCTTTAGCAAAAGTGAGAAACAGAAAGTCTTTCACTGATGGAGATTTTCCAAAAACATTTCTGCCTGATGAGGCTGATGAACTGTGACGACTACAAGCAAACACAAGTGGACTGAAATGAACAAACTTCAACCTGCGGACCAGCTGGATGTGAAAACTTGAAATGAGCTTCCCGTCACAAACAGCACTCTGACAAAACAATGGACTTTTTGGTTCACTTTTTTCTGGGTTTCTATCTTTCATGAAAAAAAAAAGAGACTGGTTTTGGTGACGTCATTTCCTTCAGAAAAGTAAGTCTCCATATGGGACCGAGTCAGAGGGTCAGAGAGCGTAGAGAAGAAGAAGCTGGGCAGGCTCTTATGCTTTGGCCTCGTTCAGACCAGTGAGCCTCCTGTGCTGCATGTTCTGTTTAACAAACTCAAGCACAAAGAGGTCACCATTATCCATTTAGAACAAGAGAAAAGGGAGAAAATGAAGAGTGCATCTTTCCCACACAAATGATCCTCCTTCTGAACTCCTCATGATCCAACTCTGTCCCTGCCACAGACGGTGACCTTTTCTTCTCTACGATGTCGAGCTCTGATGCTGACTCTGTCTTCAGTCAAATACATGATGCAGTTTCACAGATTCACCAGCAGAGGGGGAACAGTGAGAATAAACAAGGACCCAGAGGAGGTCACATGACCAGGAAACACATGTGTCTGTTGTTTTCAATCCACAGCACAGTCGGCTCTGTTTATGTGATCAGCTGATTCTTCTTTCTTTTCAAACAGATTCCAGACAAAACCTGTTGGACTAAAAACTTTAAAATCTTTAAAATGAAGAAAAGCAGATTCTACTGGACTAGGACTCTGAGGAGAACGACACATGCAGCCACTCTTCTGTGAGCCAGTGAAAAGTGTCAGAGGAAGTCAAATCTCTGCTCCATGAGAGAGGCTGAATCTGTAGAATCTGCATCAGAAACACAGCGTCTGTTGGTTTAAAAATAAAACTAACGCTGGTTCGAAACACGTTTAACATTGTCGTTTTTATTTTAATTTTTATAAAATACTTGTGTCATAAACTCATGCGCTTCTGTAGACTAAAGCAAAGATTTAATACATATGTTTTGTAAAGTAAACATAAACAGAAATCTTGACGTGTGAGTAATCAAAGACTTGGTGCTACAGCTTCTTCAGCTCAAATCTCACATCAGGACCAGGACCGCTCCAACACAAAACTCACATCATTCACCAAGCTCACTGTTCATATTTGGAGCTGTCAATCAAAGTCTGTTCACACCCACTGGGCGTCTCTTAAAAGGCTCCAGGCATCTCCCACTTTTGCGAGTCTGTTTGAGGTTCAGTTGTGGGCGGAGTCTCTGAGAGTCACTTTAAAGATGTAAACCTTCTATTTGTATCCTAAAGACATTATTTCATTGTAGTGGCTCAGATTCTTTCACCAAAAATCTGAACAGATGTAAACAACACTGACATGAGGTTTGTATTAGAAAAAGGGCGTTTTCTCCAAAATTTGTCGTCAAATGCCTCTAAAAAGGAAACAAACTTATGTAGAATAATAAGTGGTAGGTCTGTGGTCCAGTCTGTGGTCTGGTCCGTGGTCTGGTCTGTGGTCTGGTCTGTGGTCTGGTCTGTGGTCTGGTCCGTGGTCTGGTCTGTGGTCCGGTCTGTGGTCTGGTCTGTGGTCCTTGCTGTGTAGACTTGTTGAAGCCCGGTGAACAGACAGGTGCTTTTGTTTAGCCTGAGGAGGGGGGTTAATCATTATTCTGCTGTGGTCTGGTCTGTGGTCTGGTCTGTGGTCTGGTCCGTGGTCTGGTCTGTGGTCCCTGCTGCGGTCCTTGCTGTGTAGACTTGTTGAAGCCCGGTGAACAGACAGGTGCTTTTGTTTAGCCTGAGGAGGGGGGTTAATCATTATTCTGCTGTGTGGCGCTTCACATTTTTGTTCCGTGTTCCCGAGTCGGATCGGCACATTCCGCTTCCATTGTTCTCCGGCCGGTTTCCTGCGGCCGCAGCTTTTGTCAGCCTCGGCCCCATTGTCCCGGCTTCCTTTGTTCCCTGGCTCCAACAATGGCTTTTTTCTGCCTCTTTAAATATCTCCGTGTGCTGGTGCCCTTGTGTTTGTGTTTGTGCAGTGACTCTCTCGTTACCTGTCCTGCTGAGGTGAAGGGCTGTGTTCCTCTTTATTATTTGGGCTCGCTCTATTATTCACTGTCACCTTGCAGACAAACTTAAACAACAGCACTTCCACCACCCGACCTTTGACCCTGACATTGGTGCTGACCTGAATTAGAGGCATTCATGTGTAAGCCTATGTGCTGGTGTGAGTCCAGACATTAGTCACAAACACCAATCCAAACGTTTTACAAAGTGCATTTCAGATCTCGTCTTTAGTTTTGGAGTCTAAATGATTGAACTAATTGTTCTTCTCTAATAATCTGTTCCATTTGAAGTTCCTTGTTTTTAGAGAGTTCCAGGTTTTGTTTTGTGCATGGATGTTTCCTCAGAGATGTGTTCTCACAGACGACTGCTGTTGTGATTTGAAATGACGTCTGGATCGGGTATCGGCTCCATGATATCGTAGAAGTGCATTTACTTGGACATATTCAGACTTATTTACTGGCTGACGTTGATACTGAACGTTGATACATTTATTCAGATGAAGTTGTTTAGTTGTGACTTGCACTAGAAATAACACTTACCTGTCACAATATGATGATATTTATTGGATTGTTTGGAAAAGAAAAACAAAGTTATTTCAGTCCTTCCACTAGTATCGGCCGATAACGAGTATCGACAGATCCTTAATTCGGAAGCATCAGTAACGAAGCTGAATAAGCTGGACTGGTGCATTGGGGCTCTAGTTTGAGGATTAGGCGATTAAAACAATAATCTGTAAACCAACAAAAGCTACAGACGAGAAGGCTGATGCAGATTCTAGAGATAAGGTTAAGGTTAAGGTACACTTTATTGTCCCTGTAGGGAAATGTGTCCTCTGCATTTGACCCTGGATCCTTCAAAGCCTCTGGAGCTTCTCCTCAGGAGCAGTGATCGCCGCAGTGCAGCGCTCGGGGACCCATCTCCAGATGTTGTTGCTATTGCATGTTATTGGTTGGTGGGGGAAACCGGAGTGCCCGGAGAAAGCCCTCCCAGACACGGGAGGAACATGCAAACTCCACACAGAAAGGCCTGGGTGGGAATTGAACCCGCGACCTTCTTGCTGTGAGGCGAGAGCACTAACCGCTCAGTCACCGTGCTGTGCCAGATTCAGACTCTTTAATTCCAGTACTTTTACTTTTGGTCCAGCGTCTGAGGCTGTTCTCCAGCATCCTGTTGTTCATCTGATTATCTGCTCTAAACTGTTTTTAGTTCAAGATATTTTGTCTGTAATCCTTTTGAAAAGCCTCTAGAAGCAGCTGATCACATGGTTCATGAACAACTGCTCATTCAAATCATTTGCTTTTCCTACAGATTAGTCCAAATCTGACATTCAAATGTTTCTGTGTGGTTGTGTAAATGACTGACATGGAACAGTGTGAAAGCTTCTGGGCTGTAGATTAGACGTACAACTTCCATCACAATATAAAAGACAGTATATACCAAGGTTATGGAAACATGGCATTAATAAAATAAGTTATTGTAAATAGTTTAAATAGAGGTTCATTCTGCAGTAGTAAAGATGAATGGGTCTAGTCACTCCAGAATTCACCTGCTTTAAATTTGTGAGATATTTTTTTGAAATATTTCATGCAAAGTGCAATTTTTATTCACAGGAAAAACTCCAGAATGTGAGACTCAACAATGTCGATATTCTCACCAATAATATAAAACTACTCAGCCCCTCTGAAGGATGTTTGTTCCCCTGTGTTTTCCAGAATGGTTGAGCCCAGTCCTCTGGCCCTGCAGCTGCCCTCGTGTGGGGACAAGACCATGATGACTGTGGGGGTCAAAGTGGAGCAGGAAGAAGCCACCAACACCTCCCCAGTGTCCCGGGACTGGACACGAGGACACGAAGCAGAAGAAGCCACCAACACCTCTCCAGTGTCCCGGGACTGGACACGAGGACACGGCCAAGACCAGACCACTTCTCCACTGTCACACTCACGTTCTCCTAAACAAGTCAGTCAGAACGTGTTTGTATGTCCTTGAGAAACATGTTCCAGAGTTACATATGTCAGGATATGCGTGCGCGTTTGTGCATTTGTGCGTTTGTGCATTTGTGCGTTTGTGCGTGTGTGCGTGTGCAGGTGTGCATTTGTGCGTGGGTGCATTTGTGTAAGTCCGTTTGTGTAAGTGCGTTTGTGCATGTGCAGGTGTGCTTTGTGCGTGGGAGCGTTTGTGCATGTGCAGGTGTGCTTTGTGCGTGGGTGCATTTGTGCGTGGGTGCATTTGTGCGTGGGTGCATTTGTGCGTGTGCAGGTGTGCGTTTGTGCGTGGGTGTGTTTGTGCGTGGGTGCGTTTGTGCGTGGGTGCGTTTGTGCATGTGCAGGTGTGTGTTTGTGCGTGGGTGCGTGGGTGCGTTGGTGCGTGTGCAGGTGTGCGTTTATGCGTGGGTGCGTTTGTGCGTGTGTGCGTATGCGTTTGTGCGTGTGCGTTCTACAGGAAGAGCAGTATCTGACTGTTTAACATGTGAACGTCCAGCTCTGGTCGTGTGACTCCGGGCCAGAGACCTGCCTGAGAAGCCTGTGTGACTCTTGTGGGGTTTCAACATGGCGGTCACTAGATGCACCTAATAACATGAAGTTAGCATGAATAGGTTTTGAAATGACTCCTAGGCTAAATAATCCTGACCATCTGACATCCAACAATCATAATGTGACTGATTTCTTACCTGAAGCACGCATCTCCACTTTCCACTAAATCCACTGCTTCTTCTGCCCAGACTGCATATATATATATATATATATATATATATATATATATATATATATATATATATATATATATATATATATATATATATATATATATATATATATATATATATATATATTACATAGTATATATATGTGTGTATTTGTGCATACGTGTTTGGAGGTGGAGGAAGCCGGAGGAACATGGGGAGAACATGCAAACTCCACCCAGAGAGATCCGGAGATAATGATTATATCCAATCCGGGAGCTCTCACTTTACCACGCTGAACCCTGCAATAGAACTGAACACCATGTGAAAACTGTGTTTGTTTTCCAGGAACGCTCTCCAGGCACAGAACGTTCCCACAGGCACAGTCCCACAGCACTCAAAGAAGCTCCGGACAGACCCGACACACAGGCCCATCTCAAGGAAGGTCAGCCATTCTGTTTACACTCCAAAAATACACCGTCACACATGAGTCAGATCAGGTTGTATGAGTGCACTTGTTCAATGTGAGAGAGCTGATTTAAGCACATTTAACTCTTTCCCTGCTCCTAAACATCCTTCAGCAGACAATCATTTTGGGCTCAGTTACAGCAGATAGTGGACCCCCTCAAGCACAGCCAATCACACGGCTGCATTTGTCTGTCTATGAGAAAGGAAAGTCTTTATTCTTTGAGAGTACACAGCAGCCGGATCTTACATTGAGCCTTTTGGGAGAAATATTGAACTTTTCCAACTCACGGTACAAGTACAAGTGTGGCACCCAGCTTTAAGAAGTCTTCAAAGTAGAAATGTGTGTGGTGTTGATAATACTGTCTAACATTTCTTTTACTGAGACAAAACCTGAAGTAAATAAATAATGTTTTTGTTAATGGTCAAATCAGTCAACATCTCGTTTTGAACCCAGATATTATTTTTTTAAATATGATTCCTGTTGTAAATAGAACTTGATGTATCAGTTTGTTTAAGTATAAAATAACCGGACCATGCACATAACTTCATGAACAAATAAACAATGAACTCATTTTCTTTGAATTAAGAACAGTTTACAACATGGTTGCTAGGCGACTTCCTTTCATCGTGCATGAGAAGTGTGGACTTGAATGGAGATTTGAGGCTTGACTTGGAACTGTGACTTGAGGCGAATTCATATTTCTAAAAAATGAATCATTTTGCATGAACAAAATGAACAAAGTGGAACCTGGTTGACATTGTGTGATTAGAAATGTATTTGAATGGGATAAGCTGACTTGACTTGGACTTGAGGTCAAAGACATTTAGAATCAGGAAGTTAAATTTGATTCTTAAAGACAGACGAAACCAGGATGTCAAATGTTGAGAGAAAGTGTCAATGTAAAGACTGTGTTGTGGTGAAAGAAGTCGTAAAGTGCTCGCGTACCGCTGGTTGGGAAGCACTTTATAACTCAGCAGCCTTTCAGTCCAATCAAAGCTCCAAAGTGTTGTTTTGTGATTTGTCTTTATATGGCACTCTTCTCTCTATTAGCAGCACTCCACACCTCATTGTGGTCCAAACTCTTACTCTCACTGACCTGTCCAAACATCGATCCACTCAAAGCCTCCAAACTTTCTCACAGAAACAGTGCTGAAAACATTTCCTTGTTGTTTCTTTCAGTCATGCCCACCATTGAGAAGCTGCTGAACACGGACTGGAAGGAGAAGCTTCTGGACAAAGCCTCAGCAGCAGGAGGACAGCTGAAAGGTTGGTTTGAATCGATCGGTTTGATTCCAGTGGCAGTATGTGCAGATCAATGTGTCAGCAGTTCACCAGCACATGCATGTTGTTCGATCATGAGAGAACTCAGACTGGAGCAGTGTTGCCAGTCTGTTACTGATCCAGACGAGCTCCTGAGCCTGTCCTCAAAGGGAACGCTTTCTAATATTGTTGTTTTTACTGAGAGAGGCTGCAGAGACGTAAGATTATCCTATACTGTTCTTAAATGTGGTGGTTCTTCATAATGTGACAGAATTGTTTATTTTCACCTGAAGCACAAAGCTCCACACATCACACATGCACACTACAGGGGTTTAGAATAGACATTTCCAGGATTCTTAGTCTGACAGTGGCATCATGTGTCAGAAGAACAGAGACTTGACAGACTTGTGGAGCAGCAGCGAGTGGCAGAACTGTGTGTGTGTGTCACGTCTTTCATAAAAGTAAAACAAAAACAATGATGATTACAGCAGGTTTATAAAGGAGCTGTTCCACTCACACAGCAGTGTAAAAGTCATGTTCTAGAGTCTAGTAAAGGTGCTTCTCACATCATAAGGAGCAGGTGTGTTGGAGATGACACAGTGTGGAAGGAGAGGAAAAAAGAATCTACAAGCATAAAACGCTACATTTATTTACAGATGATGAGGCGATGATTCTTCTTTCTTTGACATTGACAGTGGCTGATGCATAGCGCTCTCCCTGACGTCTCTAACATCGTTTTGGCCATCATTTCTGTTCAGCGTGACTCGACCTTCATCAGAGAACAGCACTGAGGCCCACTGGTCCCTCGTCCAGTGTAAATGCTCCCTGGTTAGCACAAGATGTGGCCAAAGAACGTCCACTTCTACGCCTTTCTGTGGCTCTTCCAGTCTCTCGATATCTCTGTTGAACCTGCTGATGACACTCTGTGACACTGCAAGCTCAGTGGCCACGTCCGTCAGAGAACGTCCTGTTTGAAGCATCGCAATGGCCAGGGACTGTTGACCCATTGTTGGTGTCGTCTTGGTCTCATGATGTCAAAATGTGAACAGCATGATGAGGACGACTGTTTAACCACCAACTCTAATTGAACCAGGACATTTATTGGTCAATTTCACCATTTCGTCACAAGGCAGATGCAGCAGATGCTTCTGTTGTAAAGGTCCTCGCTCTGGCAGCAGGTGAACCTCACCATGATGATGACAAATAGTCATAAAAACAAAAGTTTTGGCCCAAGTTTTTTATCCAGACTTAATTTTGCCCAAGCCTCACATATCCATAAAAGCAGTCCTTCATTCATTCCTCTGGGACAGTCTTGTTCTGTGCTGCTGATGCTCGGAGCTGAATCTGAATGAAAACGTGTCCTCTTAAAATGTATTTATATTTTTTTGTCAAATGAAGCTCTGTCTGTAGCAAAAGTGCGTTCTAATTTTGAGAGCGAGAGAGCTCAAGTCCGATCAGGACTTGAATGTTTTCTGCAGCAAAATCTTCCCTAATCTAGGTCTATAAATCAGCTTAGTTTTTTTGTAAAAGTGCAGCTCTATTTTCAACGCCAAGTCTCTGGCGCAGTGGTCCTGACTAGGGATGTGAAGATGAACTGTTTTTTCAATAATCGCAAATATTTCCCCCATGGTAGGTTAGTCGCAGAATTTTTACAACTCTGGGTAAACCACAAACATGTCTTACCTCGCCAGTGGAGAACAGCGTGTGCTGTCAACTCACCGCTAAGTTGAAAAGCTCCTGAAGTTAGCAGAGGAAACAGCGAATCAAGTCGGGGGATGTTTGAAGACGACCAGGGCTTTATGCGGGCTGAAGAGTGTCCAAGATGCAAAATGTGTTGTTGAAAAGTTGCTTCTAAAAGCGCAAACACATCCAACATGATCCAGCTTCTTCGATACGATCGTCCCTCGCTGTTTGTCCAAGTAAAGGTAAAGAAACTAAATAAATCCTTCAAACAAAGCGCTCCAGAGAGAGTCAGAGAGAATATTTATGCTTCATTTGACATAAACTCTGATCTGGAAGGAAAAGGTAAGCAGAGACGTATGCAGGCGACACGCTGGGAAAACAAAATGTGTGGATGACGTCGCCATCGTGAGTCACATGATCGATGTCACTAATAAAATATTATTAGTAATCGATCCCTCATTAAACATTAAAGCAATCATTAAAGGTTTTTGTTTGTTTGTTTTTGTTTTTAAAAAGCTTGATTAATAATCTATTTAAAACCTTTTTTTTCATAGAATAAGGGCAGAATAATTTTATTTTTGAGATCCGACTGTTTCATATGAACCCTACATCCATTTCTAATTCTCAGGCCAACTCTTGCGGCGTTTACACATTTAGAGTCCAATAACACAACCAAACAATAGAGCAACCCCCAAACCAAAAGTGACAGAGTTTCATCAGACTGTCAATAGCTCACGTGACCCCCGTTGGCCCTGGACAGTGGTTATTCGTCGGCTCATGGATTCATCAGCAGTAGTGTCTGAGTTGATCCATTCTTCCACCAGTGTCGCCCTCAGCTGCTGCTGAGTTTGGGAGGATGCTCACGTCGGTGGACGCGCACACTGAGCAGATCCCAGACATTTTCAATGGGATTTAAGTCTGGACTCATGGCAGGGGTCACATGGGGTCGCACATTGTCGTGCTGGAACAGAGCTCCCGCCCCAACTTGGTCCAGAAAAGGGAGCATTACAGGATTCAGGATCTCATGTCAATAACGGAGACATGGCTGCCCAAACCATGACACTGGGCCACCCCACCGGTTCACTTGGTGCCCACAAGGTTCAGCCTCTCCCAACGTCTCCTGTACACCTGATCTCAGCCATTTGCTCTGAAGCACTGGAACATTTTTTCGTCACTGAACACGACTCTGCAAAGTCCAACGACGATGTGCACGCCACCATTTAAACCGAGCTTGCCGATGTTGAGGGGGTAAGCTCTGATCCAATTTCCGATGGTTCTGGCCGACACAGGCCTGTGGTGTGTTCCAGTGGTCACGGCGGGGCGGTTGGTCTTGTGCAGCGGTTGTTACATGGGGTCACCAGTACGATTCTGGTCGTTAGAGGAACCAGTGGCCTCACTCCACAAGACGACTAATGGTAAAGCGGTGACTCCAAACACCCTGGAGACACAAGACAACACCGTCCATAGCTCCATCCCTCTCTGGTTGAGACAATCGTGGCATCGTGAAGAAGTGTGTTTTTGGCTTCATTCTGGTGCCTTTTATAAAGAAGACTTGAGCACAGTTAACCAGCGGTAAAAGTCAACTCTGAGTTTCAAACATAAACAACCCTGTAATGCACTCTTTATTGTTCTCACAACCAGTCAATAATAATAATAACTAGAAACTGACTGCGAAACATGAAAAAAAGATTGTGAAATGGTTGAAAAACATTGAAATTGTTGAAGAACGTTGAAATGGTTGAAGACCTTCTGTTCTCTCTCTGTGCAGTTCCAGGGACATTCGAGTCTCTGGTGCAGTGGTTCTGACTCTGTTCTTCTCTGTGCAGTTCCAGGGACCCTCGAGTCTCTGGTGCAGTGGTTCTGACTCTGTTCTCTCTGTGCATTCAACCCCGATCCTGTGCAGTGTCTGCTCTGTCTCTCTCTGTGCAGTTCCAGGGACCCTCGAGTCTCTGGTGCAGTGGTTCTGACTCTTCTCTCTCTCTCACTCTTGTGTTCTTCGTCTCTCTGTGCAGTTCCAGGACCCCCGAGTCTCTGGTGCAGTGGTTCTGACTCTGTTCTCTCTCTTCCGTTGCTCGGGAGGCTCTTTCCTCTCTGTGCAGTTCCAGGGACCCTCGAGTCTCTGGTGCAGTGGTTCTGAATCTGTTCTCTCTGTGTGCAGTTCCAGGGACCCTCGAGTCTCTGGTGCAGTGGTTCTGACTCTGTTCTCTCTCTGTGCAGTTCCAGGGACCCTCGAGTCTCTGGTGCAGTGGTTCTGACTCTGTTCTCTCTCTGTGCAGTTCCAGGGACCCTCGAGTCTCTGGTGCAGTGGTTCTGACTCTGTTCTCTCTCTGTGCAGTTCCAGGGACCCCCGAGTCTCTGGTGCAGTGGTTCTGACTCTGTTCTCTCTCTGTGCAGTTCCAGGGACCCTCGAGTCTCTGGTGCAGTGGTTCTGACTCTGTTCTCTCTCTGTGCAGTTCCAGGGACCCTCGAGTCTCTGGTGCAGTGGTTCTGACTCTGTTCTCTCTCTGTGCAGTTCCAGGGACCCTTGAGTCTCTGGTGCAGTGGTTCTGACTCTGTTCTTTCTCTGTGCAGTTCCAGGGACCCTCGAGTCTCTGGTGCAGTGGTTCTGACTCTGTTCTCTCTGTGTGCAGTTCCAGGGACCCTCGAGTCTCTGGTGCAGTGGTTCTGACTCTGTTCTCTCTCTGTGTGCAGTTCCAGGGACATTCGAGTCTCTGGTGCAGTGGTTCTGACTCTGTTCTCTCTCTGTGCAGTTCCAGGGACCCTCGAGTCTCTGGTGCAGTGGTTCTGACTCTGTTCTCTCTCTGTGCAGTTCCAGGGACCCCCGAGTCTCTGGTGCAGTGGTTCTGACTCTGTTCTCTCTCTGTGCAGTTCCAGGACCCCGAGTCTCTGGCGGAGAAGGAGCTGCAGTTGTTGATGATGATAAACCAGCTGAGTGGTCTTCGAGAGCAGCTGATGGGCGCTCACTCCGAGCAGAGGAACATGGCTGCTCTGCTCCTGGAGAAGCAGCAGCAACAGATGGAACTGGCCCGACAGCAGCAGGAGCAGGTAACAGAGAACTTGTGTGGGGCTCTATACAGGCCCTTGTGAGTTCAATCAGCTGTTTGAAATCTAAAAATGATTGTTTGAATGCAGTTTATTTTTGTAGTAGAGGGGGTTATTGATGCTAGTCACATGAGGACTATAGACATTTTAAATGAGTTAAATCATTACCCAGATATTTCATGACAAAGAACAATGTCATCAACAGTAAAAACTGCTTTGAACAGATCTAAGCCAGTTTCTAAGCAGGACTACACCATTATCATTTTAGTTTTACCAAAGAAGGGAAGACAAAAATATGAATGTAAAGTCCAAAACAAAACAAGTAAACTCACTAAAACTAACGTCCATGTGCCGTCAGTGGAAGATCGAGCACCACACGTGAAAGAGAGAGAGAGAGGTTGATGTGCAAGTCATGTCATAGTTTGATCATTTAACTTGAAAAAATTGAACTAAGACTTGGGACTAGACTTAGACTTGAACAAGATGTGAGTTAATATAAACACTTCAAAAGACTTGAAACTAGAAGTGGAAGACTTGGAATTGTCTCTTGACTTGGACTGGACTTGGACTTGTCTGACTTCTTGTCCTTTGACTAGACTTTCTTTTTTGACTTGGACTTTGTCTCTTTGACTTGGACTTGTTCTCTTTGACTTGGACTTGTCTCTTTGACTTGGACTTGTCTCTTTGACTTGACTTGTCTCTCTTGACTTGGACTTGTCTCTCTTTGACTGGACTTGTCTCTTTGACTTGGACTGTCTCTTGACTTTGATTGTCTCTTTGACTTGGACTTGTCTCTTGACTTGGACTTGTCTCTTTGACTTGACTTGTCTTTTGACTTGGACTTGTCTCTTGACTTGTTCTTTGACTTAGACTTGTCTCTTTGACTTGGACTTGTCTCTCTTTGACTTGGACTTGTCTCCTTTGACTTGGACTTGTCTCTTTGACTTGGACTTGTCTCTTGACTTGGACTTGTCTCTTTTGACTTGGACTTGTCTCTTTGACTTGACTTGTCTCTCTTTGACTTGGACTTGTCTCTCTTTGACTTGGGCTTTGTCTCTCTTTGACTTGGACTTGTCTCTTTGACTTGGACTTGTTCTCTTTGACTTGGACTTGTCTCTTTGACTTGGACTTGTCTCTCTTTGACTTGGACTGCTTGGGGTTCTCTTTGACTTGGACTTGTCTCTCTTTGACTTGGACTTGTCTCTTTGACTTGGACTTGTCTCTTTGACTTGGACTTGTCTCTTTGACTTGGACTTGTCTCTTTGACTTGGACTTGTTCTCTGCTTTGACTTGGACTTGTCTCTTTGACTTGGACTTGTCTTACTCTTTTGACTTGGACTTGTCTCTCTTGACTTGGACTTGTCTCTTTGACTTGGACTTGTCTCTTTTGACTTGGACTTGTCTCTTTGACTTGACTTGTCTCTTTGACTTGGACTTGTCTCTTTGAACTTGGACTTGTCTCTTTGACTTGGACTTAACTCAGACTTAAGGCCACTTCCATGTTTGTATTCTAGCCACTAGACAGAGACTCAGACAGACTCTTGGACAGTATCTGTGCTGAGGCCGGTGTGATGTGATGTGAAGTCATGTTCTTGTCTTTAAAATGTGAACCAGACTTGTGTGTTTGTGTTGTTTTGTCAGATTGCCAAACAACAGCAGCAGCTCATCCAACAACAGCACAAAATCAACCTGCTGCAGCAACAGATCCAGGTCAGGACTCACCCCCCCCCCCTCCCTCTCTCTCTCTTTTCTCTCTCTCTGTCTCCCTCTCTCTCTCTTTCTTTCTCTCTCCCTCGTTCCCATCTTTCTCTCTCTCCCCTCTCTCTCCCTTTCTCTTTCCCAAGTTCCCATCTTTCTCTGTTTCTCCTCTCTCCCTCGTTCTCATCTCTCTCTCCCTTTCTTCCCTCATTCCCATCTTTCTCCTCTCTCTCTCTTTCTCTCTCTCTTGTTCCCATCTTTCTCTTTTTCTCTCTTCTCCTTCTTTTTCTTTCTTTCTTTCTTCTCTCTTTTTCTCCATCTTCTCTCTCTCCTCCTTTTTTTTTTTTTTTCTCTCTCTTTTCCTCTCTTTCTCTCTTTCTCTCTCTCTTTTCCCTCTTTCTCTCTCTCTCTCTTTCTCTCTCTCTCTTTCCCATCTTCTCTCCTCTCTTCTCTCTTCTCTCTCTCTTGTTTCCATCTTTCTCCTCTCTCTCTCTTTCTCTCTCTCTCATTCCCATCTTTCTCCTCTCTCTCTTCTCTCTCTCTCTGTCCCATCTTCTCCTCTCTCTCTCTTTCTCTCTCTCTTTTCCCATCTTTTCTCTCTCTCTCTTCTCTTCTCTCTCTCTCATTCCCATCTTTCTCCTCTCTCTCTCTTTCTCTCTCTCTTGTTCCCATCTTTCTCCTCTCTCTCTCTTTCTCTCTCTCTCATTCCCATCTTCTCCTCTCTCTCTTTCTCTCTCTTTCCCATCTTTCTCCTCTCTCTCTTCTCTCTCTCTCTTTCCCATCTTTCTTCCTCTCTCTCTTCTTCTCTCTCTCTTCTCTCTCTTGTTCCCATCTTCTTCCTCTCTCTCTTTCTCCTCTCTTCTCTTTTCTCTCTCTTTTCCATTTTTCTCTCTTTTCTTCTTTCTTTTTCTCCTCTCTCCTTTCTCTCACTTTTCCCATCTTTCTCCTCTTCTCTCCCTCTTCCCATCTTTCTCCTCTCTCTCTCTCTCTCTCCCTCCTTCCCATCTTTCTCCTCTCTCTCTCTCTCTCTCTCCCTCCCTCGTTCCCATCTTTCTCCTCTCTCTCTTCTCTCTCCCTCGTTCCCATCTTTCTCCTCTCTCTCTCTCTCTCTCTCCCCTCTTCCCATCTTCTCCTCTCTCTCTCCTCTCCCTCCCTCGTTCCCATCTTTCTCCTCTCTCTCTTTCTCTCTCCCTCGTTCCCATCTTTCTCCTCTCTCTCTCTCTCTCTCTCTCCCTCGTTCCCATCTTTCTCCTCTCTCTCTCTCTCTCTCTCTCTCCCTCGTTCCCATCTTTCTTCTCTCTCTCTCTCCCCTCCCTCGTTCCCATCTTTCTCTCGATCTCCCTGTCTCTGTACATGTGGTTGAGGACTCTTTCTTTGTCTCAGCAGGTAAACATGCCGTACGTCATGATCCCAGCATTTCACCCCAACACACAGCCCCTGCCCGTGACCTCTGACCCCCAGATGACCCTGCCTCTGCAGCCATCCCGTGCAAGCCCAGTGAGTCATCTCTTACAAACAACCACTTGCATATTTGCTCCCAAAGACTTAAGAGGCAAATAACAGGCACCAGTATAGAGTCACTTTTCAGTATGGGCTAGTCAAATTATACATCACAGATTCTTCTATCAGTAATAGCAGGAAAGTTATGGGTCTGTCAACGATTACCACACCACAGGTTGTTTATGAGCAGTCTACAGTCAAACAGGCTCTGATCCTGAACAGTCTACAGTCAAACAGGCTCTGACTCTGAACAGTCTACAGTCAAACAGACTCCGATTCTGAACAGTCTACAGTCAAACAGGCTCTGACTCTGAACAGTCTACAGTCAAACAGTCTACAGTCAAACAGGCTAACAGAGAGAACCCAGAGAGAACCCAGAAAGAACCCAGAGAGTACCAGAAAGAACCCAGAGAGAACCCAGAGATACCCAGAGAGTACCCAGAGAGAACCCAGAGAGAACCCAGAGATACCAGAAAGAACCCAGAGAGTACCCAGAGAGAACCCAGAGAGAACCCAGAGAGAACCCAGAGAGAACCCAGAGAGTACCCAGAAAGACCAGAGAGTACCCAGGAAGAACCCAGAGTACCCAGAGAGAACCCAGAGAGAACCCAGAGAACCCAGAGAGTGCCCAGAGAGAACCCAGAGAGAACCCAGAGAGAAACCCAGAGAGAACCCAGAGAGTACACAGAGAGTACACAGAGAGTACACAGAGAGAACCCAGAGAGAACCCAGAGAAACCCAGAGAGAACCCAGAGAGTACACAGAGAGTACCCAGAGAGAACCCAGAGATACCCAGAAAAACCCAGAGAAACCCAGAGAGTACCCAGAGAGTACCCAGAAGAACCCAGAGAGTACCCAGAAAGAACCCAGAGTACCCAGAGAGAACCCAGAGAGAACCCAGAGAGTGCCCAGAGAGAACCCAGTGAGAACCCAGAGAGAACCCAGAGTACACAGAGAGTACACAGAGAGAACCCAGAGAGAACCCAGAGAGAACCCAGAGAGTACACAGAGAGTACACAGAGAGTACACAGAGAGTACACAGAGAGAACCAGAGAGAACCCAGAGAGAACCCAGAGAGTACCCAGAAAGAACCCAGAGAGAACCCAGAGAGTACCCAGAGAGTACCCAGAGAGAACCCAGAGAGTACCAGAAGAACCCAGAGTACCCAGAGAGAACCCAGAGAGAACCCAGAGAGTGCCCAGAGAGAACCCAGAGAGAACCCAGAGAGAACCAGAGAGTACACAGAGAGTACACAGAGAGTACCAGAGAGTACCCAGAGAGTACACAGAGAGAACCAGAGAGTACCCAGAGAGAACCCAGAGATACCCAGAGAGTACCCAGAGAGTACACAGAGAGTACCCAGAGTCACACGAGGAGAGCTTGCAAATCCCAGGAGATTCAAAACCACCATAGCTCCTTATTGAGAAACTACAACTCCTTTAGCGATAGGATTTTTTTCCATTAGAATTCTCATTATTACCTCAAGGTTGCTTTGTTCTGGCTCCAGTTTGTGAACACGGCTTATTCTTTACATTCATTCTTAAAACAAAAGAGTAAACACATAACTCTTGTAACATATTTCTTTATTCGAAGGCCAAAAACTGTTTGAAAAGCCGTCAATAGAGCTATTAACCACACACTTGTCTTGTCTCCTCAGAGTGTATCGCGCACTTCAGCTCAAGGCCTACTTTCTATATAATGGGAAGGCATTGAGAGACTTGAGGCGAACAATAGCGATGATGCTAGCTTTCACTCTGGTACAGTTAGCGGGCTATAAAGGGCAGTGCGGAGAGAGGCATAGCTTTGTACATGTCAGCCTTTCAGCAGTCTTAAAAGCTCCTTCTGGCTGACCTCGTCTTCTCTTTTCAAACCAAAAAACTCTCACAAGGCTGAGCTTTTCAAACACTGTAGGCGTAGTTTAAGGATCGCCATTCATAGCGCTTCAGATTCAGACGAATGGCGTTTTGTGAGCGTATGGAACAGTTTGTGTGTGTGTGTGGAGAATAGTTTGTCAGTTTAATCTTTTTCATTTTGTCAACAATCAAACACAAAGAAAAAAGAAGAGGGTGGCTTTAGGTGGTGTTGTTGTTTAACCGACGTAATGGTAACGATCCGAGTTTGTCTGAAGAAGGGCTGAACAAATGATTGTCCTTCCCAGAAGCTGTCTATTGTACTAAACGTAGGAACACTTAAAGGAGTGCTATGAAACCTTTGTCTCTACAGTTGTTACATGTGTTGTGGCTCGTGGCTCTCAGAGTCTCAGAACTAGAATATTGATCTGTTTTTTGGAGTATTTTGAGAACGATATTCAGTCCAACAGAAATGTGCTCAAACATGAGATACGAGTTATTGAATGTTGAAGTAAGTGTTTGATTAAATAGGATTTATCAAAAGAACAAGCATGAAATAACTAGTCTTAGTTCAATTCAGAAGATAACGTTCAAATTGAAATCAGAGACAAATCCCTCTTCACTTGAAATCAGGAAAACCCAACAAATAATTCAAGTAATAAAAAATAATAATTTGAAGCAATTTTTTTAGCATTTTAACTTATGTGTTTTCTTGTGTTAGATAAATGTGACTACAAATAGATTAAGTTGTTGTTTTTTTCATTAATGTCCTAATAGATCCCTTCTCGCGCTGTGGTTTCTCTCAAACATATCTGACATAAGAATAAAACAAAGGCACCGTTCACACTGCAGGTCAAGACAGATTTTTTTGCCCATATGCGACTTGTATCTGATTTGATCACCTTCATATGTGAAAATAAATCTGATCCTTTCACTGATAGTATTTGGTCTTTGCGCCTGAAACAGACACAAACGTGTCTTGGCTGTGTAATTACACTCTGTGCGTGTGATGTGGTGCTCTTTACTGCTCATGCGGGTCACTTTTGGGGCCACATCCCGTTCACACCAGAGTCGAGTTGGAATTGCATGTTTTGTGTAATGTGAACGATCACATGAAAAAATCAGAATTAAGCATCCGACCCTGCAATGTGAACGTAGCCAAAGTGACAGAAGTAACGTGCACTTCTAACTGGTACTGCTACAAGTTTGTGTCACAAATATCTGTATTCATTGCTCCAGCTGATGGTGTGAACATCCCAGTGACAACATTCCATTTCTTATGTCTTGGGATAGAAAGATTTCTATTGGATAAAAGAGACTCCAGGCTTCCCTCTCCACAGATCTGACTTGGTACTTCACCTGTTTATCTCCCCGGAGATAAATAGGTGCATCATCTCTCCCAGTTTAGCTGATCTGTTTAATGTGACTAATAAAAGTTCACCACAACACGATTATTGTGTCAAATGTATGTTTAAATTGAAAACATTCTCGTTCCTAATGTGATGCCATCAGTTCAGAACAATGATCTACTTCCTGTTTTTTCAAGTTCAAAACCCCATATGATCAAAGAGTTGAGTTACTTGGACCGAAAAGGTTGAACTCCTGATTAAAAGAACTAGGATTTAACCAATCTGCCTGATATTTATGTTACATCTTCCATGGTACACGTTACATGTCACATGTATGAAGTTTATTACATGTTACATGTTACCCGTTACATGTCACATGTATGAAGTTTATTACATGTTGTCTTACGTGTTACATGTCAGACGTTACATGTCACATGTAACAAGTTTATTACATGTACATGTTACCCGTTACATGTTGCATGTTACACATTACATGTTACACAGTGCACGTTACATGTTGCATCTAGCATGTAACAAGTTCATTACATGTTACAAGTTACACATTACATGTTACATGTTGCACGCTACGTATGACACATTGCACATTGCATGTTACACTAGGGATTCAAACTCAAATGGAGCTGGGGCCGAAATGATCGGAGATAAATTTTGGGGCTGCCTCTTATAAATATTCAATACAAATAAGTAGGGCTGTGCCATTAATCGAAAAATCGAGAGATCAAGATCGAATCGAAATGAATCGTCAATTATTTGGTGGTGGGTTTTGAATCGAAAGATCGAAAGCTGAACTTTTGTCAATAAAAATGTGTAGTTGGAGCAAAAGTCAATCTTAGAGACACAATAATGATATAAAGCTTCAAAAAAATCTAATAAATGGGACATAGTAAAAGTTTTAGTTTCGTTTATGATCATGAATGCATTTTTCATTGTTTTGAAAGGATTAAGCTAAATCGAATCAAAAATCGAGATCGATCGATATGAGAAAAAAAATCGTGATTATATTTTTTCCCAGATCTCCGGCCCTACAAATAAGGTTGTACCTATAGAGCCTACAATATAATAACAGTGTTTTTTAGCCTATATAATGCATTTTACAATACTCTCTTATATAATGAAAAAAGTTAATACAAGTGTTTAACTAGGGTCACACTGTCCTCCCCAGAACATTTTTGACCAAATTGCAGGCAATTTACTGTATTCTGGTTTTCAAGTCTTATTTCAACAGTAAAAGTCTTTATATGTCCATAGGTTCATTTTCCGGTCTGGTGTGTGTGTCTGCTCTTGTGCTCTTCACACTTCAACACTACAGAAATGAGCCTTTGTCAGGATGTCTCAACACATTTATATTGATGACGATTGGATACTGATAAAGTCGTGTGTGTGTCGCCGCGTGTGTGTTGCCGCGTGTGTGTTGCCGCGTGTGCAGCAGTTACGCTGGCGGTGCCAATTCGCATTGCTAAAACGTCTTTTACAGTTGGAATTTCTGCACGTTTCAACCTATTTTTTTTATGTCGCTTGACGCTGGCATCGCTGCGTAGAAGCGTAGAATACAGAGAATACAAAGAAATCAGGCTTCTACTGTTGTATTTGTGCACCAGCCATCAGCACCACACGTCCTGGGACAGATCTGGGGCCTCATTTATAAAGGTTTGCGTAGGATTTTTGCTGAGCAAGTGTGTACTAGTGACCACAGGTGGCGTGCGCCACGCAAACTCCATTTTTATAAAGCCTCCGTGCCTCTCCTCCTGCAATCTGGGCTTCATAGATCCCCCCTGCTTCTCGAATCTGCGCACGTGAAGCCACGTCAGGCCACGCCCTCTCCACACAGGCCACGCCCTCTCCACACAGGCCACGCCCTCTCCACACAGGCCACGCCCTCTCCACAGACATGAGGCGATAATCAGTGGGTTTGACTCTGGGACAGAGGCAAAAAGGGAGGAGTCAGAGGGAGAGAGGGAGGAGTCAGAGGGAGACACAGCAGCAGCAGCTGCTTGTCACATGAGGATTTATTACTTCTAAAATGTGAATGAAAAAGACTCTTCTCCCTCAAATGAATGAATCAGATGTGTTTAACAGAATGTGCTTGAGATTTGGCCTTGTTCATCACATAGCTACGTGCACGTGGAAGTCTGAATGAATGGTCAAAGCACGAGGCTCATGAGCGCGCAAGGGTGACACGGATGCCCTTCCAGAAAGCGCAAAAGAGCGAGAGGGAAACACGCAGAAGCCTGAGAACAGACAGTGTTACAGACAAGAACAGGACGTGAAACTCCTGTTGCTTCTTTGACTACTCGTGCAGTCTGTGGCACAGACACTTCAGACATTTCCTTTACTTAGACAGAGAGGGTAGGCGCTCAAAAGCTCCCCGTCACCAAATAATAAAATGAATCACCTTTTCTAGGTCCACCTCTGTTCGGGCAGGCTGTGGGGCGCTCGTTTGTGTCAGAATCTTTTCTGAGCTTCTACATTCTGGTGCGTGCTGCATAACAAAGTTAGACCGGCGTCTTGTCCGAAGCTTTATCCAAACCTCGCTAATGTGCTGAGGGAAGAGTTTTCTCTCAGGTCCGAGCGTTGTTTCATAAATACGTTCACAGATTCAGCGGCGTTTCTCTCTGGTATTAGAGCCATAATCAACACACGGGCTTACATACATGTGTTGTAAATAAAAAATTAGAAGAATAAACAGCCCTTGTCTGTGTTTGGTCAACATCTGCGTTAAGGCAGAAATATAAATGTAACATTTGTATAAAATGATGATTTCCTCAACTCTCTTCACTTCTGCTTCTCTCCACGAGTGTCGTCTTTTCCCCGTGTCTCCAGCCTTTGCGTACAGCGCATGCATGGGGAACAGTTTGTACAGAGCTGAGCAAAATCCTGCGCCTAGTGGAGCTTTATAATACCACCTTTGGCGCAGGTTTATGCACTGTGTAAGGCGTAAGCACGCTTTATAAATGAGGCCCCTGGTCTGTGTGACGGAGCCCTGCTTCAGAAAGACTGTCTGCTTGAGTTTTCATATTTACTTTTGAAAACCTCACGTTTGCCGTGATTATTTTCACTACAGACCTGATACAAGAGCAGAAACACAGACAGACAAACTTGAACAGCTTTCCCATAGAGAAACACAGGGTCAGTGGCTCACGATGACGCTCCAAGGGCGCGCACATACTGTATATTCTGCTGCATCTGGCAGAGTGGCCACTCATGCGTGGACGCACGGCTGTCGTTTCGCTTGTTCACGCACGTAATTTTTGTCGCTTGCTGTGTGTCTGGGCCCTGTTACACGTTACATGTTACACGTTTCACGTTATATGTTACATGTTATATGTTACACGTTACATGTTACACGTTACACGTTATATGTTACATGTATATGTTACACGTTACATGTTACACGTCATATGTTACACGTTTCACGTTACATGTTACATGTTATATGTTACACGTTACATGTTACACGTTATATGTTACATGTTATATGTTACACGTTACATGTTACACGTTATATGTTACATGTTATATGTTACACGTTACATGTTACACGTCATATGTTACACGTTTCATGTTATATGTTACATGTTTCACGTTATATGTTACATGTTACACGTTATATGTTACACGTCATATGTTACACGTCATATGTTACACGTCATATGTTACACGTTACATGTTGGCTAAAGAATGACTTCTTAAGCTGCAACACAACAAAAATAACACTTTACCAAGTTCTGGATTAGTTGTCTGACTTAGAAAGACTATAAATAGACATAATTATAACCAAGTTTGTTTGTTTGTTTGTAAATTGTTTTCTTTTTTGTTTGTTTTTTGTAGCTGTGGATTATCCCATGCAACTGTTACCGAGTCCTCACCCAGCGAGCAACAAGAGAACCAGTGGCTCCTTCAGACAGGTACTGCTTATTCACCTATGACTCACTTACCTAAAGCTCACTAGGTATGTATGTATATACATGTATATATATATATATATACATGTATATATATATATATATATATATATTATATATATATATATATATATATATATATATATATATATATATATACTCCAGATCAAAATCTTAAAACCAGTTGAAAAATGGCTCGAATTCGCACTTTGCACATTTGGATCCTAATGAGGTTTTAAGTAGAGTTACAATATGCAAAAGCAAGAAGGAGGAGTTTGGAGTTTGGCAAAAACATATAGAACTTAAGAAATAAATAATAATAAACTGAAAAAGGCTGTTTTTCAGCTGATCGAAATCTTAAGACCAAAGGCTATAAAAGCCAAACTCTGCTCCAAATTCTCCTTTTCTGTCAGGTTTTCAGACAGTTATGTCCTCCTGATGGTTAAAGCAAAGACGTTTTCACTTCTTGAACGTGGCCGGATCATCGAGCTGCATAAGCAAAGCCTCTCACAGCGACTCACTGCTGCTGAGGCTGGACACAGTCAGACACTCATTCTAAATGTTCTCCTGAGCATTATGGAACAACAAAGTCAAGTGTAGACCCCAAAAAATGACACCTGTGCTGAGCTGGAGGATCCTAATGGGAGTTTGTCAAGACACTGATTTAAATCCCATAGAGAACATTTGGGGATGGATGACAAGGGAAGTTTATAAAATGGTCATCAGTTCCTGACAGTTGATGCTCTTTGTGAACCATCTTCATCACGTGGAGCAACGTTCCCAATCACTTTTTATAAACACTCACATCCAGCTGCACAAATGAATGTTTGAAGTGATTAACAAGAACGATGGAGCTACTCATGACTGAGTCCTACTGAGAACACTTTTGTTCTGGTTTGGAGAGTTTTATGTTGTTTTGTGAGTGATGGTCTTAAACTTTTGATCAGCTGAAAAACAGCCTATTTCAGTTTAACTGTTGTTTTAAATGAATTACTTTGTGTACAAATGTGTAAAAGGTAAATTCTAGCCATGTTTCAACCGGTCTTAAGATTTTGATCAGGAGTGTGTATATATATATATATATATATATATATATATATATATATATATATATATATATATATATATATATATATATATATATATATATATATATATATATATATATATATATATATATATATATACACAAGCACAGCCCAGTGCAAACCATACACACATAGGTTTAATACAGCAGTGTGTCAGGCTCTTAGATTAAACAGATAATAGCACTTTTCTGCTATTTTGGCTCTGAAAGCTTTTAGAATCCACCACACCCTCTGTTCAAAGGTCTGAGCGTGTTTGTGCGTGCGTGTGCGTGTATGTGCGCTGTAGGTGTGCGTGTACACGCTGCGTCCTGTTTGCACGCAGCTTAAGTAAACAAAAGAGAAAAGAGGAGGTGAGCAGAACAGAAAGACAAAAGGACAAAAAGGTTCTGAAGGTGTGACCGATGCGCTCTGACATGTCAGGTCTGCGGCGCACAACACCCTGGTCCTGAGCGCGCCCCACGCATGTGTGTGTATGAGCATCTACCTTCTCTGGGACAACACACACTCACTTTACAGTTGAGTTCTCTTCTGAAATCCTGCTACACAACATGGATGCTACAACGACACATTACTTATGATAACTGAACACTCTGTAACAGGAAGTGTGGACTCACATGGCCAAATATCAAAGTGTGTTTGTACTCTTCTTTTTGGGTAAATGCACTGGATTATTCATTCATTCATTTTCTATCGCTTGTTCTAATTAGAGGTCACGAGAGACTGGAGCTTATCCCAGTGACTTTGGGCCTTAGGCGGGGGAACACCCTAGACAGTGTGGCAGGGTTAGAGACAGACAAGGGCTCCTGTTCATTCACAGGAGAAATGAACCTAAACATGTGTTTGGAGGTGAGACCAAACGAGGAGAACATGCAAACTCCACCTGACCTGGGAGTTGAAGCCACAATCTCAGAGCTCTAACCACTCTGCTATCACATTAGTTTATTGTCACATAAATATAACATACATTTCAAAAGTGATTGGAGAGTGTGGTTTAGGCTGGTGAAGAGTCAATATGCTGCACAAATCTGTCCACTGGTTTTATGTTTGGCTTGTTATTCTTTTCATGTTTTGAAGTTGAGACACGTACAGCCAGCTTCATGCTAACTGTGTCTCTATTGCAGTTTTTCAAAAGATGATGAGCATTAAACCTGAAACCATCCTTCATTCAGAGTTTAGCTCGCTGTCAGACTGTCTCATGTGTGTGTTCATCTCCTCTCTCTGTGTGTTCAGGAAGCCAGTCAGCCGCTCAATCTGACGTCCAAACCCAAGGGCATGGAGCTGGGGAAGACACCCAGTCCTCAGGCTCTGGAGCTGGGCACGCTGGGGCTGCAGGCGGCCTACAGACCCGAGAGCACCAGAGAGACCTGTCCCACAGCCCTCCGCACTCCGCTCTCAGTGAGTGCTCACACACATTCTTGCACAAGCATAAAAGTGAGGACAATCATTGACATAATGTATTACCCAGCCCCTTACCCTAACCTTAACCATCCAAACTAACCCCCTGACCCTGACCCTAAACCTAACCTTAACCCAATTCTAACCCGAACCTTAAAACCTCATATTGACCTTCAAACAGGCCAAAACAGGCCCTTCAGAAAGTGAGGACTAGGGAAAATGTCCTCACTTTGATAGTAGAATGTGAATTTTGGTCCTCACTTTTATGTATGTTCAAGAACACACACACACACACACAGGGGGCTGTACTGGGGCTGCAGGCGGTCACCACATTACAGACAGAAAACTGTGATGTTTCTCATTTTAACATATTAACCAGTTAAAACAGCATTAGACATTATTTAGTGCAGATTTTGAGTACAAACAATATTAACTCTTATTGATCTGGCTCTCCCTAATCAATAAAACTACATCTAATCTTTTGGGTCAATTTTGGATCTATTTTGAATGAAATGAGAACATTTAGGCAAAAGTGGCATCGTGCTTACAATCACAATGTGAAACACAAGAGTTTACTACAGAATCATGTGTCACAGATGAAACTGGAGCAGGTCTGACGCAGAGACAGCTCTTCTCCACATATTATTATTAGGCCCGAGCCGAAGGACGAGAATCGTCCCGGCGAGGGACTTATTAAAATTGATACCGGGGGGTGGTTTTTCGCGAAAACGAAATAGTAAACGACAACGCACGTGCCCGGGAGTGGTGTCCAAAATTAGAACTCCGTGAGCTCTAATTTTGAGTGAAGACCGCGCAAAAAAAATACTGAAAGACGACTCGGTAGCGCCCCCTCGAAAATCAAATAACATTGGGCCAATGGGAGCCCGATGCCGAAAAAAGTCGCAGTAAAAATATGAAACCTGGCCCGAAAAATAGTTCATGTCAGAACATGATAAAAATCATATTGTGGCCCCGCCCCCAAATGTACAGGAAGTCGGCCATCTTGGATCAAACGCGTCACTCGGAAAAGCGCATTAACTCACACTTTGGGCCAGCACGTCCACAATTTTGGTCGAAAACACGTCAAACTTGGCCAAAATACAGTAAACCCATGTGGCATGAAATCAATGGTTTGAAATTTTGATATTATGTTTGGTGTGGTCACGTTGATTTTTTAAACAAAATTGTAAAAATTTTAAAATTTGTAAAAAATCTTTCTTTTTGCTAGATTTTTTTATGGGAAAATCGAAATACAGCGTTTGTGCACATTTTGAAACTGAACGCAACGATATGCATATCAAGACACCATCTCAAGAAATGGCCCAATAGCGCCCCCTTTAAAATTTATTTTCAAAAATTCGTACAAAGCACACCGTTTGACGTAGACTTGTGAAAAAATTCACAGAGGGCTCATTTGTGATGGGGCACAATGTCAGAAACTTCCATGACTCTAGCTATTGTAGTTTAGGAGAAAAATAATAGGAGAAAAAAATTTTCCATATATTATTATTATTATTCTTTCCTTTTCAAACTCAATTTTGACCCCCTGAACGTTAACGAAAAGTCTTTTTATTTTACCCAAAATTCAAGGTCGGCGAAAAATTTTGTTTTTTAAACAGCAAAAAAATTAATGTGCCAAAATGACTCGCTAGCGCCCCCTCAAAAATCAAAAAACATTACGGCAATGACAGATCTTTTTTATCGCAGACCACTGAAATTTGGCAGAAACATAGCTCGTGTCAAGACAAGTAAAAATTACATTATGACTCCGCCTAAACCCTACAGGGCGTCGGCTATCGTGGGCAGAACCTGATTTTTTGGAAATTTTTCCTCTCACGTATTATTTTTTTCCAATTCTGTTTTTATGTTAAATGGGATGAAAATTTGGAACTGTCATCAACAGACCCTTGTGCCTTTGGGTATTTTGATAGATTTCTGATATCTTAAAACATGTGGGTGTGGCCACGCCACAAATCAAAAGTGACATTTTCCAATGCGTTCAAATTTGCGTATTTCTTACACGCAAAGTTCTATTCTTCGGCATTAATATACGTTTTGTTCAAAATCGCAAGCCGCATCTAATGATATACTTTAAAAAAATCTACGTCCTCGAACTGCTCCACAGCGCCCCCTTGAAATTGCATTGAACTCAAAAAATTAGTTTGTCATAGACACATGAAATTTGGCCCAAAAATCCCTCTCAGCTATCTGAACGAAAACCCAATGGGAGCATAACTTTATCTGCAAGCGTGTTGCCATGGCAACGTAAAAATGACAAAAACCCATGTTATCCAATGGAGACGCCAAACTTGTAGAAATATTTTTTTTGGTCTTAGACAGCTGAAAATTGGTAGACATATTATGCTTCACATTCTGACCAAAAAAGTCAATTATGACACGCCTCTATCTTTGCCCATTTTACCACAGCGCCCCCTTACTTTTGAATGGGATAAAATGTTTAGTTTCACCAAAATGCCTCAAATTCACCACACTAACTCTCCTCATCACACTGAACAAAAAACCCAATGGGACTATATGTTTATCTGCAAGCGTTTGGCCACGGCAAAGGAAAAATGCAAAACCCATGTTATTCAATGGAGAACAGACAGATTTGGCCAGAGTGAGTGGTAGGATGAAAATCTCTACTTTGTCCTAGAAAGCTGAAATTTGGCACACGCATTCTCCATCCAATACTGAATAAAAAAGCCAATTAAAGCATATCTTTATTTGCAACCGTGTTACCGTGGCAACGTCAAACATTTCCCATGGAATACATAGAAAAAATTCTAATTGAATGAAAAACATTACTTTCTCATAGAGACTTGAAATTGGCACACTTATTGCCTTCGGGATGCCAAACAAAAAAGCCAATGAAAGCATACCTCTATCTTCAACCGCGCGGCTGTGACAATGTCATAATTTGTCCTTTCAGTGAATGGACAACACTACAAGGTAGCTCATAGGAGAGGTGGCAGAAAACGCATGAGGACGACAGGCTACCCGTCGCGGTGGCTCATGCTCCGCGGTCGCAAGGGGGGCGAGGGCCTATATCACCGGCGCGGTTTTAATTATTATTATTATTATTATTATTATTATTATTATTTACATTATTTCTTCACATCTGCTTCTGCGCTGGGCTCTTCTCCATGTGCACCTCAGCCGTCACTCATGGAACAGTCTTTCTGTGAGCGCGCTGCTGATTAGAGACACAGTCAAAGTTGTACTCCAGAGACTAGAGGCTTAATATCAATATACCAATCAGTGGCCATATTTGAACAATATTATGTTCAACAGTTCAACATCTTCCGATTCATTACTTGAAACGGAATTATCAGAGAAATTCTAACTTCTGTTAAGTGAATCACATTTACACAAAAAAAAATGAATGAAGAAAACAAATGAAAAAATATATATATAGATTGTTAATGGAACAAGCCCTTCTTTTGTTCTAACTTACAACGGTAAAGAAAAAGGCCACTACACTTGGATCAGACTTAGTTCTGCAGTTTGTGTTTTACAGTAAATCACAGACTTACATGTTTGAGTTTTTTACTAAATCCAACGTTAATGTGAGGTAGAACCAACTGGAACAATGAGCCCAACAAAGAGCTCTATTCTTCTCATTCTGTTCCTTCCCTGTTACATGTTTCCCATTGTGCCGGATCCTTTTTTATCCTCCAGGTTTCCTTGGAGACGGTGATGTTGTGACCCAGGCCATCCACGACGCACAGCAGTTGTTGAGGAACCACGGCAAAGACGGGAAGACGGTAAAACTCTCTCCCTGTTGTGTTGTGTGTTCAGATGGAGCCAAAAACAGGCCGAGGATACACACACGGTGACTGTGGAGCCAGAAGTCCCACCGGATTTGTCTTTTACATTTCCTGCACTATGCATTGTTTTTTACATTGATTTAGACAAGATGCTCCTCGTGTAAAATTATTATTGTTATTATTATTATTTTTTTTATTTATTTGTTTATTTTATTATGGCATAAAACACATTTACCGCTGTTAACAATTATTAATTAACAAACCAAAGTATGATTTTGACATTTGTTCCTGAATTGTGTAGCTGACTGTTCACTTCTGGAAAGTGACACTACAGAACTTTAATATGAAATATAATGAAAAAAAAAAAAAAGGCTCAACAGTGGGAACAAAAAAGTGACACTCTCTTGATTTGTTTGAGGGGAGCCCCCCAGACCCCCGCTCATGTTCTTTCCTTGTACTTCATGGTCCCTGTAGAGTTCTGCTCACAACATCCTATTTTCACTTTGTTTGTTCTTTTACATTCACATTTACTGATGGTTTTACTGACTTGATTCTTTTATCTTCCTGCTTTGTCATTGAGTCACTTGAGAGCTTCAGAAGTTTGTAGAGATGTCCATATTGTGAGGTTAACCTTTGTGACCCGTTGGGAGTTTGACTCAGTTTTTTGGCATTTTTCATTTTGAAGTTGTCTACTATTGCTACAGTGTTGGAGATAGTTCTTAGTTCGAGCCAAGAGGGTTTGGTTAAAAAAATGGTCACATTAGCATTTTCTAAAATTATTCAGAAAATGTGATTTGATCAAACCCGGCACAAACCTGAAGAAAAGCGCCATGAGAACTATTGTTGTTCAGTGTAATTGCAGTAAATCATTGTTAAACTGTGGTATTTAGTCTTGCAATAATCGTAACATAAAAACGTGATATTGTGACATCAGCCCCGGACCTCAGACAGTAACAAACGACACTGGAACAATGTCCAGTTGTTATTAACGCTCCGCAGATGCAGTCTAATGAGTTTGGAAGCACAGCGGAACAATATGATCCATCTCTCTCTGAGCGTCTGCAGTCGTACCAGGAGTTTCAGGTAACAGGAAGTGGTTTGAATATGGCCGCAGCATATCGCTAACAAGCGCTAATCCATTAGAACAGCTGATAGTCGATAGTGTTTAGAGAAAGTTGTTTGGAAATGACAAGGAAGTTCTGCGTCTCAGGTTTCCGTTTTTGGGCTTGGAGCGTGACAGCTGTTTGTTTAGGATCTTCAGTCCCGGACAACAGAGCTAACACAACATGACATTCAAGATGGAATAACGTTAATAAAGAAAGCATCCGTTGATATCCATGACGCACATCATGTTACAGTCCACATTCTGTTCATCTTCTATTTCTCTGACTAAACTTCCCTCTAGTGTCTCGTCCTGACGCTGCACTATGGGGTCAAAAGTCAACTACACAATTCAGAGAATGATTCTTCTCTTTGTGACTCAAAGTAAAGGCATGATTTTGTTATCTATTTATTTACAATATTTACTTCAACAAAGGAGTTTAAAAAATATATATATATTTATATCAAAAATATGAGGTCATAAGCAGTGTTGGGGCAAGTTCTTTCAAAAAAGTAATTAGTTATAGTTACTTCTCTAAAAAAGTAATTGAGTTAGCAACTGTGTTACTGAGTGATGAAAGTAATTTATTACTAGACAAAATAATTACAACTAAATTTCACACAAAAATAAAATAATAAATTAATATGTTTTACTATTCTATAGCCAATCTTACTGAAAATCATCTAAATCAACCAGCAGCAGCGTTAACAGTTTTCTCCTCCAGTACATGAACTGCCACAACAACAACACAAGCCAAACCTGCCTCGTGCAGCAGAAACAGCCCAAACAGCACAAGACCAAACACACGCGGACAGTAGAATATAATAAGCATCTGCACGCAACAAAACACAGGTGAACCGCGACTAAAAGCCAAGGAAATTAGCGGCACTTAGAAGAGAAAGTTACTTGTATCTACTGTGACTTTGCGATGTGATCTCTGTAAACTCCAAACACACACATCCATCTGTAAACTCCAAACCACACGTGTCCATCTGTAAACTCCAAACACACACATCCATCTGTAAACTCCAAACACACACATCCATCTGTAAACTCCAAACACACGTGTCCATCTGTAAACTCCAAACACACATGTGTCCATCTGTAAACTCCAAACACACACGTGTCCCTCTGTAAACTCCAAACACACGTGTCCATCTGTAAACTCCAAACACACGTGTCCATCTGTAAACTCCAAACACACATGTCCATCTGTAAACTCCAAACACACATGTCCATCTGTAAACTCCAAACACACGTGTCCATCTGTAAACTCCAAACACACGTGTCCATCTGTAAACTCCAAACACACGTGTCCATCTGTAAACTCCAAACACACACGTCCATCTGTAAACTCCAAACACACACGTCCTTCTGTAAACTCCAAACACACGTGTGTCCATCTGTAAACTCCAAACACACGTGTCCTTCCGTAAACTCCAAACACACGTGTGTCCATCTGTAAACTCCAAACACACATGTCCATCTGTAAACTCCAAACACACACGTCCATCTGTAAACTCCAAACACACATGTCCATCTGTAAACTCCAAACACACGTCCATCTGTAAACTCCAAACACACACGTGTCCATCTGTAAACTCCAAACACACGTGTCCATCTGTAAACTCCAAACACACATGTCCATCTGTAAACTCCAAACACACGTGTCCATCTGTAAACTCCAAACACACATGTGTCCATCTGTAAACTCCAAACACACATGTCCATCTGTAAACTCCAAACACACATGTGTCCATCTGTAACTCCAAACACACATGTGTCCATCTGTAAACTCCAAACACACATGTGTCCATCTGTAAACTCCAAACACACATGTGTCCATCTGTAAACTCCAAACACACATGTGTCCATCTGTAAACTCCAAACACACGTGTCCATCTGTAAACTCCAAACACACGTGTCCATCTGTAAACTCCAACACACGTGTCCATCTGTAAACTCCAAACACACGTGTCCATCTGTAAACTCCAAACACACGTGTCCATCTGTAAACTCCAAACACACACATCCATCTGTAAACTCCAAACACACGTGTCCATCTGTAAACTCCAAACACCCGTGTCCACCTGTAAACTCCAAACACACGTGTCCTTCTGTAAACTCCAACACACGTGTCCTTCTGTAAACTCCAAACACACACGTCCATCTGTAAACTCCAAACGCACACGTCCATCTGTAAACTCCAACAGCGACAGTGGCTGAGCGTTAGCGCTTTTGCCTCACAGCAAGAAGGTCGCGGGTTCGATTCCCGCACGGGCCGGGCCTTTCTGTGTGGAGTTTGCATGTTTCTCCCGTGTCTGGGTGGGTTCCTCCGGCACTCCGGTTTCCCCACCAACCAATAACATGCATGTTAGGGTAATATCCTCCAGCTACGGTAGTCCTGACCAAGCCTTGCAAGAACATCTGGAGATGGGTCCCGAGCGCTGCACTGCGGCGATCACTGCTCCTGAGGAGATGCTCCAGAGGCATTGAAGGATCCAGGGTCAAATGCAGAGGACAAATTTCCCTACGGGGACAATAAAGTATACCTTAACCTTAACCTTAACACAAGTGTCCATCTGTAAACTCCAAACACACGTGTCCATCTGTAAACTCCAAACACACATGTCCATCTGTAAACTCCAAACACACGTGTCCATCTGTAAACTCCAAACACACATGTGTCCATCTGTAAACTCCAAACACACATGTCCATCTGTAAACTCCAAACACACATGTGTCCATCTGTAAACTCCAAACACACATGTGTCCATCTGTAAACTCCAAACATACGTGTCCATCTGTAAACTCCAAACACACGTGTCCATCTGTAAACTCCAAACACACGTGTCATCTGTAAACTCCAAACACACACATCCATCTGTAAACTCCAAACACACACGTCCATCTGTAAACTCCAAACACACATGTGTCCATCTGTAAACTCCAAACACACGTGTCCATCTGTAAACTCCAAACACACGTGTCCATCTGTAAACTCCAAACACACACATCCATCTGTAAACTCCAAACACATGTGTCCATCTGTAAACTCCAAAGACACTGTCCATCTGTAAACTCCAAACACACACATCCATCTGTAAACTCCAAACACACATGTGTCCATCTGTAAACTCCAAACACACGTGTCCATCTGTAAACTCCAAACACACATGTGTCCATCTGTAAACTCCAAACACACGTGTCCATCTGTAAACTCCAAACACACGTGTCCATCTGTAAACTCCAAACACACATGGTCCATCTGTAAACTCCAAACACACATGTGTCCATCTGTAAACTCCAAAACACGTGTCCTTCTGTAAACTCCAAACACACGTGTCCCTCTGTAAACTCCAAACACACACATCCATCTGTAAACTCCAAACACACATGTGTCCATCTGTAAACTCCAAACACACGTGTCCATCTGTAAACTCCAAACACACATGTCCATCTGTAAACTCCAAACACACATGTCCATCTGTAAACTCCAAACACACATGTCCCCTGTAAACTCCAAACACATGTCCACCTGTAAACTCCAAACACACTCCATCTGTAAACTCCAAACGCACGTGTCCTTCTGTAAACTCCAAACACACACGTCTATCTGTAAACTCCAAACACACGTGTCCATCTGTAAACTCCAAACACACATGTCATCTGTAAACTCCAACACACATGTCCATCTGTAAACTCCAAACACATGTGTCCATCTGTAAACTCCAAACACACGTGTCCATCTGTAAACTCCAAACGCACGTGGCACTCGCGCTGTTGTCTGTTTTCAAAATAGTTTGTAAAATAGCGCAAAATAACAAAAAGTCCCCTTAAACTGCACTAGTTTGAGCAGATTGTCTCGTCGTGTTTTGGAAAGTGAGCGGAGGAATCTTGTGTTGCGCTCAACCAATCAGAATGTCAGGAAAGTCAATACACCTGTCCAGCGCTGCTTCTGATTGGTTACTATTGCTGTTTAAACCAATCAGTGCCTTCCTCTGTCTCTGGCTTCCTTTACTTCCCAAAACAACTCGTCAGCTGCTCTCATGACTTCTCTGACAGCGGCTCTGATCACAGTCAAATATCCAGCTGCGTTACATTGACAGTAACTATAACAGCGTTACCACTGATGGAAAGTTATTAATTAGATTACACGTTACTCATATAAATAACGCTGTTAGTAACGTCGTTATACTTAAACACCGTTACTCCCAACACTGGTCATTAGTAGATCTGTGAGATCTTCTGCACTGTTTTTAAGGCCATACTCATTCTGTAGCTTTAGCATGTCAGACTAGTTCAGTTTGATTGTGTATCTTGTGTCATTCCCTTTGCAGTCAGAAAGGTCACTCAATTCCTGATGTAGGAACACTATATAAGCTTTACTACACTTTGCATTCGTTTTGGAGGAGCTCAGGACCAGGTTTGAAGAAGTACATCACAAAAACCTGCATGACATTTGCTATAAGCCTATTTTGGTCCAAAGTTCCACAAATGTGTCTCAGTTGTAATGTCTGCACAGTTTAAGTCATCGCTCTTGCGTTTGTGTGCGTGTGCGTGCTTGTGTGTGTCCGTGCGTATGTGTCATGGTTTGAGTTTCTATTCTGATATGGTAGTGGTGGTGCTGTTCATTCTTTGAGCTGGCTGAAGCTGCAGCTGTGTGGCAGCCTCACAAAACCACAGAGGTCTTGGTGGCAGAGAGTGAGCCACCTGCCCTGTGTCATTGTAACAGCGCGCACACACACCAGGCACACGGGGCCTGGTTCAGCTGTGTGTTTCACTCTGACACAAGCTGCTCGTGTGCATGCATGTAAATGGTATTTATTTGTCTCTTTTGTCTTATTCTGCATAACTTTATTTGTGCAAAAAAGAAATGTACCAACACTTACTCTCACTCAGTCGTGTGTCAGGAGCCAAACTGGCAACCATGGAAATGCTGAATTACATTATAGTTTCATTCTGAAAACAACTACCTACAGAAATTCACTTCTCTCATCAATATGACACTTTGTCAACCCAACAGAATGCTCTGACTTTCTTCTGTCGATGAGCAGTTGTAAATCCCAGTGCAAAAAGAAAAGACTCCAATAACGTTTTGTAGTCCCAGAGGAACAGAAACTCGCCTTTGTTTTTCTGTGCTCAGTGCATCACAGTTCATCATGAAGAGGGACTTGAACTAACATTAAAGGTGTGCTGTGGAACTTCCTGACAGTGAAAAGTCAGCTACTCAGTTCAATAGAAATAGAAAACCATAACCATTCTGAGGAGGAATGATGTGTTTTATCCCTTATGGTGAAAAAAAGATCAAACCCTCCTCCATAAGCCTAAGAACCAAGCCCACTCAAGAACTTTTACCAAACAGGGATATTTTGTGTACAAGATGAAAAGATGTTCTTTGGTTACAAAAAAAATCAATGATTATCCTTAATCAAGGTATTACAACATAAATACATTTGGCCGACTTTTAAAATGAGAAACAAATACATCTATAAATAAATAAATGAATAAATGATTGGATCAAGTATGAACTGGTCTGACAGACGTCTGGTACTGCAGCTTGAGACAGTTTTTTGAAGATTATTTTAATTGATTTACCAGCACAACCTTTGTTTTCTCACAGTGAAACTCTTGTAGTTAGCTGATGACAGCGCTGGAGAGTGTTGCTACTATAGTTTGGGTCAATCAGCTGCAGCTCTTTCTGTCTTAATGTGTGTGCGCATCCCCAAAGTTGAGAACAAATAATTTTCTTTTAGTCCTACTACGTATTAGTCTTTGAGTATGTACCAACTGCAGTACATCCAGAACGCTGCTGCTCGAGTCCTGACCGGAAAAAAAGTACGATCACATTAGTCCTGTGCTTAGGTCTTTGCACTGGCTTCCAGTGGCTCAGAGAGTGGACTTTAACACAGCTCTGCTCGTGTTTAAGTCGCTGCGGGGTCTGGCGCCGGAGTACATCTCCGACATGTTGGTGCCTTATGAGCCAAGTCGAACTCTGAGGACCTCGGGGACTGGCCTCCTGTTGGTGCCCAGAGTTAGGACAGACAGGGGGAGGCATCATTTCAGTTTCATGCAGCTAAGATCTGGAACAGTCTTCCTGAGACTGTGAGACAGGCCCTTCTCTGAGTGTTTTTAATCGAGGCTTAAGACAGTCCTTTTTAAACATGCTTTTTATTGAAATATACATTTTGTATGTTATGTTTTATTTTTAATGATGTGAAGCACTTTGAGTTGCTGTGTATGAAAAGTGCTATACAAATAAAATTATTATTATTATTATTATTACCATTTGTATTAGTTTCTTACCAAAAATGTTTCAAATGATACAGATAAAATGAGTTAAGAAAGTAAATGTCTAATCAGCACAAAATAGTATTATAGTGAATAATAGAGGGATTTTTGTTTCCCAACACGGGAAGCCCGAAAGAGAGGCAGCTGACAGACACAAGCTGTAGCGGCAACACTCACCAGCTTTAGCTCTGTGCTAAGACTCATTCATGCTATTTCAGGATTAAAGGGTGTGAACAAACACAGCTTCAGGAACCAGACGTCTGTCAGGCCTGTTGCTCTCGTCCCATTTTGTTGTTTTAGTCAAAGAAGTTGTCTCCAGCCAACTAGACAGACAGAGTCTCTTTCTGCAGGCGAGATGTGCAGTAGATCATAAACATTGACTGATAACCCCTCTACATATGCTTACATGTCAACATACAATGAATCAGAGCTAGTTCGACACTAATAAGTGTCTTCTAAACTGAACTGTTGTCAAATGATCATTTCCAGAACCATCACAGGCCTAGCTTTGCACAGCTCTGTTTGTTAGCGTCATCTCTCCATCTTCTCCTTCACCTCTGCTCCAACGTACAATAAACACCATTCCTTTTGTTCCCACTTCCTTTCTTTGCATTTACAGCTCTCCATTTACCCACAGCTGATATGCCCAGTGTGCCCGTGCTTTACTGAAATAGCTGCTGCGTGACAGATGGCTGAACACGATCAGTGGGGCATCGCTTTGAAAACCTGCCACCTGTTTGTCTCTGTGTATGTGTGCAGGAATACAAAGAGTCTCCTCCCACTGAGAGAGCACCTCACTGTGACGACAGACAGGCCACCACAGAGGAGCAGCACAGCAGTGACTCTGAGGGTACGTAACACTCTGTAACAGTGCTGTAACAGTGTGTAACAGTGTGAGGAGCAGCACAGCAGTGACTCTGAGGGTACGTAACACTCTGCAACAGTGTGTAACAGTCTGTACAGTGGTGTAACAGTGTGTAACAGGTACATGACACTCTGTAACACTCGTAACAGTGCTGTAACAGTTGGAGAGAGCACAGCAGTGACTTTGAGTACGTAACACTCTGTAACAGTGTGTACAGTGTGAGGGGCAGCACAGCAGTGATTTGAGGTACGTAACACTTGTAACAGTGTGTAACGTGTGTACGTAACAGTGTGAGGGCAGCACAGCAGTGACTCTGAGGGTATATAACACTCTGTAACAGTCTGTAACAGTGTGTAACGGAACGTGACACTCTGTAACAGTGCTAACAGTCTGTACAGTGTGAGGAGCAGCACAGCAGTGACTCTGAGGGTACGTAACAGTATGTAACAGTCTGTAACAGTGTGTAACAGTGTGAGGAGCAGCACAGCAGTGACTCTGAGGGTACGTAACACTCTGCACAGTGTGTAACAGTCTGTAACGTGTGTAACAGTGTGTAACAGGTACATGACACTCTGTAACACTCTGTAACAGTGTGTAACAGTGTGAGGAGCAGCACAGCAGTGACTTTGAGGGTACGTAACACTCTGTAACAGTGTGTAACAGTGTGAGGGGCAGCACAGCAGTGACTTTGAGGGTACGTAACACTCTGTAACAGTGTGTAACAGTGTGTAACAGTGTGAGGGCAGCACAGCAGTGACTCTGAGGTATATAACACTCTGTAACAGTCTGTAACAGTGTGTAACAGGAACGTGACACTCTGTAACAGTGCGTAACAGTCTGTAACAGTGTGAGGAGCAGCACAGCAGTGACTCTGAGGGTACGTAACAGTATGTAACAGTCTGTAACAGTGTGTAACAGTGTGAGGAGCAGCACAGCAGTGACTCTGAGGGTACGTAACACCTGCAACAGTGATAACAGTCTGTAACAGTGTGTAACAGTGGTAACAGGTACATGACACTCTGTAACACTCTGTAACAGTGTGTAACAGTGTGAGGAGCAGCACAGCAGTGACTTTGAGGGTACGTAACACTCTGTAACAGTGTGTACGTGGAGGCAGCACAGCAGTGACTTGAGGTACGTAACACTCTGTAACAGTGTGTAACGTGAGGAGCACAGCAGTGACTCTGAGGGTATGTAACACTCTGTAACAGTGTGTAACAGTGTGTACAGTGTGTAACAGTGAGGGCAGCACAGCAGTGACTCTGAGGGTATTAACACTCTGTAACAGTCTGTAACAGTGTTAACAGGAACGTGACACTCTGTAACAGTGCGTAACAGTCTGTAACAGTGTGAGGAGCAGCACAGCAGTGACTCTGAGGGTACGTAACAGTATGTAACAGTCTGTAACAGTGTGTAACAGTGTGAGGAGCAGCAGAGCAGTGACTGAGGGTACGTGACACTCTGTAACACTGTAACAGTCTGGAACACTCTGTAACCCTCTGTAACGTGTGAGGAGCAGCACAGCAGTGTCTTTGAGGTACGTAACACTGTAACAGTCTGGAACACTCTGTAACAGGTACATGCCACTCTGTAACACTCACTGTTACACAGTGTAACTGTGGCTCTGATTGTTGAGGGTGTTGGCTGTGCTTGAGTGGTCCTCTCCAATATCCCTTTACTGTCTGTAAAAAGGTTCTTAAGCCAAAAAAGAATGCATTGACCACAATTGTATTGTTGTTGTAGTGTTGTATTGTGGTCCCATTGGTCTGACTGTGTGTTATATATCAAATCAAATCAATTTATTTTTGTATAGCCCAAAATCACAACATTCGTCTCTGAGGACTTCCCAAGATGATTAATTTAGCAAATATAAATAATAGGAAATAAAAATAAAATACACATTACACACATACACATTCAATGAAACAATAAACTGTCCTTAGACCCTCCTTCTGTCCTTTACTTTACTTTACTTTATTTATTTAAAGGACAATGTGCAGTTACATTAAAAAGATGGCTACACCAGAGTTAGCACAGAGCTACTTTCCATCTGTAGTCCTTCACACACAACAGTTACATACAATAAGAAAACATCAAATAAAAGCCTTAAGAAAATGTACAACAAAATTACACCCATATTCAGTAAAAGTTCCATTAGAGGTTACAATATAGCAAAAATTATGACACCTGTTTTCCAATTTTTTGAATTCTGAATATCCTATCAGAACTTCAGTTCTCGATTTGTTCCTTTTTATTTGAAAAAATGCCGACTCGTTTGTCTTCATTGTACCTGTCTTTCTCTAGACACTACCTCCGTTCTGTCCTTAGACCCTCCTTCTGTCCTTAGACTTCCTTCTGTCCTTAGACCCTCCTTCTGTCCTTAGACCCTCCTTCTGTCCTTAGACCCTCCTTCTTTTGTCCTTAGTCCTCCTTCTTTGCAAGGAAAAACTAAAAAAAAAAAAAAAAAAAACTTAAGGGGAAAAGAGAAACCTTGAGGAGAACCACAGTGAAGAAGAGATCCACTCCCATGGACGGACAGGTTGTACTGTATATTGTGGTTCCATTGGTTTGACTGTGGTCTTGTTCTGCAGGAGCTCTGCCCGCAGCAGGCAGCTACTCTGAGGCAAGACCTTCCTCCTCCTCTGGCCACATCAAAAGGCCCATGAATGCATTCATGGTGTGGGCCAAGGACGAGCGGCGCAGGATCCTCCAGGCATTTCCAGACATGCACAACTCCTCCATCAGCAAGATCCTAGGTGAGCATCTACAGTGAGACAGTTCTGCTTTGGCTTTCACAAAATGTTTTCCTTTAGTTCAGGGGTCTCACACTCCCGCAGGATGACTTCAGATTAATACTGACAGTGGCCAGCATGTAACAATTTGAACTACAGGTCCCACAATGCACTGCAGCGTAGCACAGCCTCAGCTCTGCCTCGTGCAGCAGCAGCACAACACAAACATGACAGAGATGAATGAGAACTCAAGAGTCACTTTTAAACTTTCCACAACAAAGAAGCAGACAAAGTACAGGAGAGTTCTGAGACACAGGAGGAGAGAGTGCTTTTTACAACAGAAAGGCACAGATGTTGAGTTACAGAAACAGGTGAGTTCCCCTGAATAAGTGTCTCAGGTGTCAAGCTTCACACCACTTTTTATTTGACAAAAAATTATTAATATCTGCAGAGAAACATGCATAAATTCCTCCTGAAAAAAGACATTTTAGCGAACCGGCACCGTGCACAAAACCGCGGCCACACGCACGGCTCCATCAATGACTAATCATATAATCGTGTGTTCAGGGTTGCCTGGAAGATCCAGATGATATATTAAAAATATATCGTCTGGCCACCAGTGTTCCCTCTAAGCTGTGCGCGTGCGCACTTGCGCACTACTCCCACAGTGTTGGCGCACAGAAATTCTAGGTTGGGCACAAGAAAAATATTCCATCCAAAGCTGTAGACAATTACATTAGAACCCTCCTCTGAACCTACCCTTTCGTGCTTGGGCTTTACTATAGCCTAATCATCACAGCAGTTTATTTTGTACCTCGTTTGCAGTGTGATTAAGTGATTGACAGGTGACTTTCAACCGCGTTGCACTCGTCTGATATAACGGTGAAAGACACAGCGCTGCTATTGCAGACTGCATCGCAAACATGATACATTGTTTTTAAACGTCTCTCTCCCTCTCTCTCTTTATTTTCTCCCTTCTTTCACTCTGTCCTTCTTGGCCACGGCATGTGCTTTTTTGTACCTTATGACGGAGGAGGAGGAGAACAGAATGCAGCAGGGACGCGCACAGATAGAGCCCTGGTGGTGTTTATCCGGTTTCGTGTCCTTAACAACAAATAGCGTGAAATCAGGAACCATTTGAATTCATAAAGATGTTCTACACAGCCTAAGCTTTTAGCCAGTTTTTATATTTTGATAATCCGTCCAGTATTCGCAAATTTATGAGCAAAACTGCAGATGAAACTTTATGTCTGCATGTTCCATAGCGCGAAGCACAGCGGCGGAGCGCGCGGTGAAAAGATGCGCTGACTTTTAGTACAGCAGCTCAACACAAGTCCAGGAGTGAGCACAAAAGTTTGAGTCAGAAATGCAGTTTGAGGCGTCTGTACATCCATGTGAGGCTGCAGCAGTTCACAGAAAGAAGCAACGCTAAAAGCAGCAGAGAGAGGGCAGACCTGGAGGCTGCAGTCTCATGGCTGCAGTGTCAGGCTGCAGTTTGAGAATCTGTAAACCCGGCACCTGCAGTCTGAAGACCCCTCACTGAAACTCAACTGGAAACCACTGACTCAGGATTTGGACACAAATAATAAGAGACTAGTTATTAAAATCCACAGCAAATTTGTTCTGAAGTAAAGAGTGATTGAAATATAGATTTTTTGAACTAAACATAGCCCAGATTGCAGGAAATTACATCTATTTTAGCCAAAATCTCCAGGGGGAGAGACCCCCTGACCCCCGTATATTAAGACTTACCACTGTGCATTTCTTTATGTTTAAATTTGGTTTGTGCAACGAGCTGCAGTATAAACTCTAGCTGCTCACATAAAATGTTTAATTTAAAATACATATACTATGCATTTGTATTTAATTCTGCACAATATGGGAAAATACTACGCTTAAAGTTGCTCACAGCGTCTGATAGGGCTGCTCAGGGAGTTTGCATCTTTGCTCACGCTCAAGAAAAATTAGAGGGAACATTGCTGGTCACCGTGTCCCTCTTTTGGATTTCTGTAGCCATGATTGACAGATGAATTAGCCAATCAGAGACACGCATATTCCGCTGTGTAAAAACCAACATGGCTGCCCCAGACGAAAAAAATACATTAAAAAAGTATCACGTGGCAATGAAAAACATCGTGGATTTCTGCAGAATCAATGAGCGAAGCAAAAAAGATTTTAATGTGAGATGAGTGAAGGTAGATTTTGGTCTAAATGACAGACGACCAATCAGCTCCTGTGTTTCATCTGAGTCACGCAAATAAGCTAATCTGATTGCACGATGTGGATTTGATCTGAAACGCAGGCGGAGGGCGTGGTGACCAGGCTCAGGTCTGTAGTGTTTGTGAAACAGACTGAAGGTTCAAGTGTGTGAAGACACAGACCAGACTGAAAAATGAACCTTTGGAAATATAAAGGTTTATATTGTTGAGATGTGACTAAAACCTCTACATGCAATCTGGGGAGAACAGTGTGAGTCTGGTTAAACACTTATTTACCTTTTTTCCATGACCAAAGATTGTAAAATGCAATATAAAATAAATACTGTCATTATATTGTAGACTATATGTTATATTGGACGTTGTCATTTATACTGAATATAACAGAGCCAGGCCAGGATTTTAAAATCCAGCCCTCGACCAATATATCTTGGATTATTTCGGTGCCAGCTCCATTTGAGTTTGAGAGCTCTGCTTTAGTTGAAAATGTTCTTCTGTAAGACAAATTCAAAGAACAGTCAGGAGTACTTTCCAATAATCTTTAGACTCAGCGGTGTGTCCTTGTTCTGAGACAACTGTCCTTCGCCATAGCAAACGTGTGCATTCCTTTCTTTTGTGTGTGTGTGTGCGAGGACATGCACACACACATCCACACAATTACACTCCACCAATCTACGTCAGCAGCTCACACACATTTACTTTACCATCCACACTTCTAACCATGAAGTGTTTTTGCACAAGAAAGTCCCAAGAGTGACATCACTCGAATCCATAAGTGTGTGACAGGAGACAGGAAGTTAAGAGCATTATTATTATCAGGATTTGGTCAAACATTTGACCGATTACATAACAGTGGTGTATATACCACATTTATTTATGAGAAGCATGAACAACAAACACAAGCATTTTATGAAATGTAACAAAAGTGACACACTGTTGTCAACTTAAAGATGAGAGAGAGAGAGAGACAGACGCGGCCCGGCCCGCAGCTGTGTAAGCTCTTCAGCTGGGTCTGGTGTGTGCGTGGGGGCTGTGGCCGACTTCTCACTTTTTGGCCCATCGGCCCACTGACCACCGGCCCACCAGGGAAATCCCCGGTCCGCCCCTGAAAGTGCATGTATAACAGTCTGCCTTTGTTTGTAAATCAATATGAAAAAAAAAACAAAAAAAAAAAAACTATTTGGAGGAAAAACTAAAAAAAAAATGATGACAGAAAAACAAACGAACAGTTGAATCCTTCTCCAGAGAAATCAGAATCATTACGTCACTTCTGCTCCAAATGTAAAAACAAACAGCACAAACAGAAGGAAGTAAAGAATCCAAAAGTCCAATCTGAAAAAAGAGAAGAACAAAACTGAGTGGACTTCAAAACAATGAGTCAGAATGAGGACGCACACAAACAAAACAACAACCATCATTATTATTTATTTCATTTATTTTAAAACGGGATCATTTTGGGCTGTACAAAAATAAATGGATTTGATTGGATCTTGTTAAATCTACTGCATGTACATTAGACGTGAGTCCTGAGTGGATGCTCCATTGTCACAGGGGAAGAATGGATCACCTGGTCAGTGCCCAAAGTCAAATGAGTCAAATGAAGAACACAAGATAAGAAGAGTTTTTCTGGACAAGAGACATTCCTCGATTGAAAAAATTTTGGAAATCAGAAAAGACAACCTCCCAAACATCTCAAGGCATTTTCAACGTAAACCATCAGTTTGAGAGGCTTAAATGGTTGAAGATGTTGCAGTTCATATTAACTACAGTCAAAACTATGCCTGCAAATACAACAGAGTAACAAGTAACCCTCCATCCTGGAGGTGAAGTTGAGTCTTCATGTCTTCAGCAACAGCGACATGGGCTCATCTGGAGTCTGTGTTAAAAAGAATAAGAGAAGATTATTTCAGATGGCCCCACATTGAAGAACCGCAACAAAACTAACTTTTACAAGACGTCAACCATTCCATTTTTGAAAAGATTTACCCATGTACCAGGGAATGTCACTGCTTCCTTTCATGGACAGGGGGCCAGACAGAGTGCCCTGAAAACCATCCCCAAGGCAGAGGTCTTATACGTTCTTCAGTCAAGCTGTTCAACATCTCTGAGAATGACATTGAAAAAATGAGTGAACTGAGACCTCCAACACTGAGAGCTGTAGCAAGTGAGGAAGTACAAAACAGTCAAACATCAAACACAAGCTGAACAAAGCTCAGAAAATGTCAGGGTCAACTTTTGCTGAATCATTTTAATTGACCTCTTTCTCAGTGCCTTTGAAAAATCCAAGAGATTCAATCTCAATGTAGAGACAGAGCCTAGCGTTGTCGGAACAGATGACCAGACTTTGGAAGTGGGACAGTGGATGATCTATTCACGGGCAGGTACAAATATCTACATCATAAATATATATTTATAAGGCAGCGTTTGCTCAGAGCTGTGCAATGAGTCACAATGAGTCATGCCAGTGTCAACAGATTCTTGATTCCATCAGAACGATACGAGGGAGAAAAAGTGTGCTATTTCACGGAAGACTTCATTTTTGTGTGTTGCCTGAGATAAGGGACAAATGGGCTAAAAAAGAAGCTTTCAGGACTCTCTTTTCTTTCTTTGTTTGGGAGTTTTAGATGTGTTGTTCTGCGTTGAAACTAGAGTTGTGCAGATCAAGTCTACATATTGTGAATGTTGTTTTAAGATGAGCAAAGATTAAATAAAAGGTTATTAGGAAAAAATGCTACAAAAATAAATGACATTTTAAAATGTAATGATATGACTATGTAAAAATACATTGTTTGATATGTTACCCTTGTTAATGTGTTTAAAGACATTTTCCTGAGAGGTTGGCCTGATATTCTTTGAATTGTTTTACAATGTACACTCAAGGAAAAAAGAAACGCAACACTCAGTTTTCAGAGTTTTCGGGGGGCAGAATAATTTTATTTTTGAGATCCGCCTGTTTCATATGAACCCTACATCCATTTTTAATCCTCAGGCCAACTCTTGTGGTGTTTACACATTTTCAGTCCAATAACACAACCAAACAATAGAGCAACCCCCAAACCAAAAGTGACAGAGTTTCATCAGACTGTCAATAGTTCACTGACCCCCGCTGGCCCTGGACAGCGGTTATTCGTCGGCTCATGGATCGACAGTAGTGTCTGAGTTGATCCATTCTTCCACCAGTGCCACCCTCAGCTGCTGCTGAGTTTCGGGAGGATGTTCACGTCGGTGGGCAATGGGACTTAAGTCCGGACTCATGGCTGGCCAAGGCAGGACATGGACATCATTCTCCTCCAGGAAGTTGGTGCACACATGGGCTCAATGGGGTCACACATTGTCGTGCTGGAACAAAACTCTCGCCCCAACTTGGTCCAGAAAAGATGAAAACCAGGTCTGTCCGGTGATTTGCCGACATGTCTGCCCAAACCATGACACTGGGACCACCCCACCGGTTCACTTGGTGCACACAAGGTTCAGCCTCTCCCAACGTCTTCTGTACACCTGATCTCGTCCATTTGCTCTGAAGCACTGGAACATTTTTTTGCCACTAAACACGACTTGGGACCACCTCTGCAAAGACAACGATGATGTGAGTGCACCATTCGACCCGAGCTCTAAGCACTGATCCAACCTGAGGCCCATATGGTTGAATAGCGTCAGCGCGGAGGAGATTACGGATGGTTCCGGAGACACTGGCCTGTGGTGTGTCCCAATGGTCTTGGCTGAGGACCTGGTGGAGGCTGAACCTGTCACGGAGATGTGCGGGGGGCGGTTGGTCTTGTGCAGCGGTCGTTACACGGGGGCCACCAGTACGAGGGCGGTGGTTAGAGGAACAAGACGACTAATGGTAGAGCGGTGGAGACATAAGACAACAGCGTCCATAGCTCCATCCCTCTCTGGCTGGACAACCGTGTGTTTTTGGCTTCATTCTGGTGCCTTTTAGAAAAGACTTGAGCACAGTTGTATTTTTGTTGCCTATAATAAAGTTTTATTTTTGGTTGGGTCTGGAGATGCTAATTGATCATGTTTATCTTACCAGACAGGATGAAACAAAGTAAAAATGATCAGCGTTAGCCTGATACATTTTGTATTATTTATCTTACTGAAACAATCCCGCTCAAATGCGTGCCTCATTACTGAAACACAACAGATTTAGGTCGCTATCATAAAGGACAGAGTGAAAATAGATACAATTGTTTTTAAAAAGCTAACACAATGAAGACAATTATGAATCTATGTTTTGGTAGTCTTCTGAATGGAAATGATGAATATGATTAGAAAAAAAAATGTGTTTCCTTGTCATTTTTGAAGTGTTGCGGCAATGAGATTTTTTTGCAGAGTAAACCGTAAAAACAACAACCTGTCGTTTGTAAGTCAAAGCTGCGACTCTCCTGTGTGTTGTGTTTGTGGCAGGCTCCAGGTGGAAGTCCATGTCCAACCAGGAGAAGCAGCCGTACTACGAGGAGCAGGCGCGTCTGAGCCGGCAGCACCTGGAGCGTTACCCCGACTACAAGTACAAGCCCCGGCCCAAACGCACCTGCATCGTGGAGGGACGGCGCCTCAGGGTGGGCGAGTACAAGGCCATGATGAAGAGCCGACGACAGGAGCAGAGGAGCCCGTACACACACAGGTAAGACAGGAGCAGAGGAGCCCGTACACACACAGGTAAGACAGGAGCAGAGGAGCCCGTACACACACAGGTAAGACAGGAGCAGAGGGGCCCGTACACACAGGTAAGACAGGAGCAGAGGAGCCCGTACACACACAGGTAAGACAGGAGCAGAGGGGCCCGTACACACAGGATGATGAACACTTTTCTAACAAATAATCTGAGTTTTAAAAATACATTTCCAGTCCATTGAGTATCAAAACCGAAAGTATCATAATAATTGTGACCATTTCCCCAGATTGCTCTGCTCTAGTGATTCTAAACCAGGATTAGTGGAGCTGAAGGTGTTTTCTGCCTTTTAAGAGACTCCGGTCCTGCTTGAATACAGCCTTATACACACACATATACGTTTATAGATTTGTGAAGTGCTTGAACATTGAGTTACGTATGCTCTGTATGTCCTCACATCTTTTCCTCTGGTCCGACAGCCAAACGGAGCCTCAGCAGATCCACTATCCTCACGCTGAAGGCCAGTACCACGGCAGCACCGGGCCTGTCTCCATGACGACCATGCCCTTTCACCCCGCGCTGCTGGAGCACTACCTGCCCCAGGTGTCAGCGGCGGGTCGGAGAGCAGAGATCCAGCAGCAGGCCAAAGCAACGCCCCCATGTCCCGGGACAGAACCCACAGTCCGTTCAGCGAGGCAGAGGAGAGCGACGGGGGCGAGAGGAGCGAAGGAGAACTGGTGCTGCTCACGGACTGAAGGTTCACAGTCCGTTCAGCGAGGCAGAGGAGAGCGACGGGGGCGAGAGGAGTGAAGGAGAACTGGTGCTGCTCACGGACTGAAGGTTCACAGTCCGTTCAGCGAGGCAGAGGAGAGCGACGGGGCCAGAGGAGTGAAGGAGAACTGGTGCTGCTCACGGACTGAAGGTTCACAGTCCGTACAGCGAGAGGGAGGAGAGCGACGGGGGCGAGAGGAGCCACAGTCCCTACAGCGAGGGAGAGGAGAGCGACGGGGGCGAGAGGAGCGAAGGAGAACTGGTGCTGCTCACGGACTAAAGGTTCACAGTCCGTACAGCGAGAGGGAGGAGAGCGACGGGGGCGAGAGGAGCGAAGGAGAACTGGTGCTGCTCACGGACTGAAGTCGCTGCTCTCTCCCTTTAACTCAGCTGAAGGTTCACAGCTCTGCAGCCGAGGCAAAGTCAGGTGGCACAAAACACAAGGCCAGTGACTCAAACCCAGACACAGGTCCAATCAGTTCTCTTTACTGCAGGCACTTTTCTACCACCGAGAATAAGGGACCGTTTTATTGACTATTTTAGTTCATCACTTTATGAGAAAAGGGTCATACTTTCACAATAAATAAAAAAAGGCTGATTTATTTGTACAATGAAGTTGATTTTATTTAGATTCAACTTGAACTTTTACAAGATTAATAATAATTTTATTTGACGAGAAGACATGATCAGATATAAAACGTTATCGTGTTTATCTTTATAATGTGTCTGTTTTAAGGAATAAAAATAGGATTTGAAGCTTGCAAACCTTTTAGTTTAATAATAAAAAAAACAATCTTTTTCAATCTAATTTCTATTCTTGTGAAATATTTTCTCGAACAATCACAAAGATTTCAACTTTTCGACTTGAATTGAATTAGTTTGATTCTCGTTTATACTTTGTCGTCTGTTTCTCAAAAAAAGATGATTAAAACAAGTGAAGGGTCACATCCTGTTTAGTTACATTCACAGTCTGACATAATCAGGACGTTGTGATGTCACTCAGTGGTATTTTCAGAAAGCTTCACTACAGTTTCAGCCTTTCATTTGTCCAACCTTTGTTTAAACGTTCAGCAACAAAAATACTAGACTGTCCTTAGAGCAGGGGTCTCCAACTCAAATAGATCGGAGGCAAATTGGTCGGGGGCCGCATTTTAAAATTGTGTCCTGGCTTTTGATATTCAATATAAATAAGGTTATTATGTTGTACGTCGAACATAGAGCCTACAATATAATAACTGTATTGATTTTTAGCCTATATAATGCATTTACAATACTCTCTCATATGATAATGAAAAAAGAAATAAAATGTTAACCAGAATCACACTGTCTTCCCCGGGAAATTTTTAACCAAATTGCAGGTAATTTACTGTATTCTGGTGCATTTTAGAGGTTTTCAAGTCACATTAGATACTGATAAAGCCGGGTGCATGTCGCCGCGGTTACGATCACGGTGCTCACGGTGTTCGCATCGCTAAAACATCTTTTTCAGAGGTGTTTATGCATGTTTCTCAGCAGATATTAGATCAAATTTCGTCAAATAAAAAGTGTTGTGAAGCTAAACACATGAAGCATCATTATGACATCGAACTTAATCAGAGAAGCTCACCTGTCTGCAGAAAAGAACGAATCAACATCGGTGCATTTGTATTGTAAAGAGCAGCTGCTTACCTGTGACAGTCTCTCCTCTCGTGTTTGAAACTTTTGCTCTCAGAATCTTCCGTCTTCTGTCCGATTCTTTGTTGTGGAAAGTTTAAAAGTGACTCTTGAGTTGTCCTTCATCTCGCTGCCGTGTTATGTTGTGCTGGTGCACGAGGCAGCGGGGAGGAGCTGTGGCTGCGCTACGCTGCAGTGCATTGTGTGACCTGTAGTTCAAAGTGTTACGTGCGGGCCACTGACCTATATAGTGCGGCCTGCATTCAATGTTAATTTGAAATCATCACACGGGCCGCAAAAAATTATCCCGGGGGTCGAATTTGGCCCCCGGGCCGCGAGTCTGAGACCCCTGTGTTAACTTTATCTCTATTCCTAATGACATCACAAAAAAGCTCAATTAATCGAACATTTGTGGATGAAACAAATCACAACTTTGGTTATGTTTTGTGAGGAAGCAACATTCAAAGGTGATTGGAGTTTCAGTGATAAGGGAGCTTAGAATTCTCAGGTAGATCACAGTTTTGACCACCTGACTTTGGCCTCCTCTGCTGTTTCAACACAGACCTCCACACCTTTGTAACTTGTACAGATTTGTATGGAAACATTTGACCAGTGCAGACAATGATCCATGTTTCAAGCTGAGTTTCAGTCCTTCTCTGAAACATTTGTCTTGTATTTGGAGTTTATGTTCAGGTCTCAATGGGACGTTCACTCAAAAACAATCCCAAATCACATCTACACTGTAAACATGGCCAGGCTTATAGAACTAAACTTTATGTGCAGACTTGTGGGATTCAGATTGGACTTCATGATTTTCTTTTATTGAATGACACTTAAAACAAAGTACAGCTCATTCTAAACTCAGATGCTTACAGTAGTCAAAGTGGTAACAAGTAACCCTAACTGTTTTATCATTTTGATTACAGTAAAAACCAAAACTCAGAATGACCTAGTTAATCAGTTGGCCAAGAATGTTTAAAAACCATAATATGAATTTAAAGAAAAGCCTTATGTAAGTTTATTTCATTGACACCAGTTTAAAGTTTGATTTAGTATATTGTTCCTTTTCGTTTTTAGCACTTAAAACATTTCAACTGGACTTCATCTTTGGGAGTGTTGTGGGTGTGGGTTTCCAGGATCGATGCTGCCCTCTTGTGGCTCAGACCCACACACGCTGCACACTGCTTTTCTAAATGCACTTGATGTTGAGCTGGCTCGGAGCTCCAGCTAAAGTCTGCTCTGCTGTAAATGCTGTATTTCTATTGGACTTTGTTGGTGTTTTTATAATTGTTTTCTCTGTATGTGTTTTATTATGAACCTCACGGCTGTTTTGGCTCAAAGATCTTCAACAGACTGAAAGAGAGATGGACTGTTTATGCAGTAATGTACGTGAAGATTATGAACCAAACGTGGGTCAAATTGTTTATTTATCAGGATGCTGGCTGGAAAAAAAACATGACAATTATGAAATATCATTTGTTTGATCAGATTTTAAATACTGGCAAGATTCACTTTTACATTTTGCGAAATACATTTCATTAGTGGTTTATGCATAAATGATTAGGCTCAGCTCAGTTATGGCTCTGCAAGGAAACATTTGTATTACTTCTAAAACTTAAGTAAGGTTAGGTGTAGAGTTGGGTTAAGTTCATTTGGTTAATCGAGTCATGACAAAACTGTGAAAAACCAGAAGTACACTCATCCAATCAGTGAAGCAGTGTGTTAGTCAAACCAATCCCAGGTGAGATGTTGAGACTGTCTACGTTCTCCTCCTTTCATTTGTCTCATATATTCACTTCGGATTCAGTGTTGTACCTTTAGTTCAGACGTTTCCCACACTAACACGTTAACCCTCGACTTTCTGGACTTCAGCAGTGATTGGTTAAAGTAAAACCGAGAAGCGAGCCAACCACGTCGCCCTGGTTCCAGAAGTACACACTCATTCTAAACTCCCATAGATTCAGAAACACATCAGGTCTTAGTTGTGTTTGAGTGGAAGTCACACGAGGACTTCCAGAAGCAGGCAGTGGGTGGCGCTGGTGAGTGAAATGAAAGCAGCTCATACATCAGTGAACACTGTGGAGCAGTAGTGATGCGCGGGTCAGCTTTTTTTGTGACCCGCCCCGCCCGACCCGATTTAAAATTCAGCCCGACCCAACCCGGCCCGAAAAATGTGCTTAATTTTCAGGACCCGACCCAACCCGAACCCGCACACATTAAAACTGCATAAAACTTTGTTTTTTTTGCGAGCTGCGGCCTCCGCGGGGTACGTTTGTCTGAAATGAGCACATACACTTTTATCTGTACAGAGTAGCTCATCTTCTCGTCATACACGATCTTTGTGAGAGGCTGGGTTGTTTACAGTTCAGCAGCGGAAGAAAACATGGACGATTTTCATGGACTTATTTTTGGGGAGAATGTTGTTTTCGTGGCGCTCAAAACGATAAGATTATGTCAGCAGCAGGACGCGGCATCTACGGACTTCAGCGGCTGTTTACTGAGCATGTTTTTGGCCGCGGATCGCAGAACGCAAATGGAAACTGGATTTACTTGTGGATTTAGACAATGCGTCGGGATTTTACGCGAAAGAAACAGAACAGCTGATTTTTACCGTGGATCTGCAAAGCCCTGTGATGTGGATACGAACAATTGGATTAATCTCCGTCAGACAGACGTATATAAGCTTCACCTGGACACTGGACCCCGTCAGACTTCTTCGTCAGACATTCACGGTGAGTAAAAAGCTTGTTTGGGAGGGTTATTTAAACGTCAACATGCTCTGGAGTCTGGACGTTTCTCCAAGTGAGGATTTGACTCTTTCCCTTTAGTTTACAATGATGAAGTTCAGGCTGGAGCATTGTGTGTTTATGACTGAGTCGAACGTGGCTGCCCCGTCTCCACAGAACGACGTTCTACTTGTAGTTGAACTCTTGTCCGTCTTTCTTTCTGTTTTATAGCCAGTTGTAACCTAAATAAACTAAGCTCAGAACGCATAAATTGTGTCTTATGTTAAACAGAATTAACGTGTTTGACATGAGGCTTATTAGACTGACGTTCAAGTCACTTGAAGCCAAAGCATGATACGAGCGTTTGAACATGGGTTTAGACCCGACCCACCCGAACCCGACCCACTTCTTTTAATTGTGCTATCCGACCCGCCCGAACCCGCGGGCTGGCCGCGGGTCCCGCGGGTTACGGGTCGACCCGCGCATCACTATGGAGCAGAGTTTAAATCAACTTGAACACATATTATTATTGTTATTATTTAATAAAAAAATGCAAATGAGAATGTTGCCAGTATTTGAAGAAAAAATGTGATGAAACAGTTGTTTCACGTGACATCCCAAGACGCACACACACGCAACCCCCACAGTTCTGTGAGAGGACAGGACACACACACACAGTTCTGTGAGTGGACAGGACACACACACACAGTTCTGTGAGTGGACAGGACACACACACACAGTTCTGTGAGTGGACAGGACACACACACACACAGTTCTGTGAGTGGACAGGACACACACACACAGTTCTGTGAGTGAACAGGACACACACACACACAGTTCTGTGAGTGGACAGGACACACACACAGTTCTGTGAGTGGACAGGACACACACACAGTTCTGTGAGTGGACAGGACACACACACTTGTGTAAATACACAGAGACTATATTTGTTTATAAGAGCTGATGTAATTTAAAGATGTACATTTCTGTTTTCAGAGTTGTTTTTTCCTGAAAAAAAAAAAAACAATAAACTGCTTCTATTACTGACGTGTGTGTGGTTCATATGTGCATGATGTGCATTTTTTGTGCAGAGTTCATTACAAAGTAAGTATCATAATAATTCAAAAGATCTTTTTTTAGTTAAATTCTGTTAATTTAATGTGTAAATTACATTTGCCTTTTGAAAACGCAACAGTCCCCGCAAACGCAACAGTCCTTGCAAACGCAACAGTCCCTGCAAACGCAAAAGTCTCCGCAAACGCAACAGTCCCCGCAAACGCAACAGTCCTCGCAAACGCAACAGTCCCTGCAAACGCAACAGTCCCTGCAAACGCAACAGTCCCTGCAAACGCAACAGTCCCTGCAAACGCAACAGTCCCCGCAAACGCAACAGTCCCCGCAAACGCAACAGTCCCCGCAAACGCAACAGTCCTCGCAAACGCAACAGTCCCTGCAAACGCAACAGTCCCTGCAAACGCAACAGTCCCCGCAAGCGCAACAGTCCCTGCAAACGCAAAAGTCTCTGCAAACGTAACAGTCCCCGCAAACTCAACAGTCCCCGCTAGCGCAACAGTCCCCGCAAACGCAACAGTCCCCGCAAACTCAACAGTCCCCGCAAGCGCAACAGTCCCCGCAAACGGAACAGTCCCTGCAAACGCAACAGTCCCCGCAAACGCAACAGTCCTCGCAAACGCAACAGTCCCTGCAAACGCAACAGTCCCTGCAAACGCAACAGTCCCTGCAACGCAACAGTCCCCGCAAACGCAACAGTCCCTGCAAACTCAACAGTCCCTGCAAACTCAACAGTCCCCGCAAACGCAACAGTCCTCGCAAACGCCACAGTCCTCGCAAACGGAACAGTCCCCGCAACGGAACAGTCCCCGCAAACGGAACAGTCCCCGCAAACGCAACAGTCCCCGCAAGCGCAACAGTCCCGCAAACGCAACAGTCCCCGCAAACGCAACAGTCCCCGCAAACGCAACAGTCCCGCAAGCGCAACAGTCCCCGCAAACGGAACAGTCCTGCAAACGCAACAGTCCCCGCAACGCAACAGTCCTCGCAAACGCAACAGTCCCCGCAAACGCAACAGTCCTCGCAAACGCAACAGTCCCCGTAAATGCAACAGTCCCCGTAAATGCAACAGTCCCTGCAAACGCAATAGTCCTCGCAAACGCAACAGTCCCTGCAAACGCAACAGTCCCTGCAAACGCAACAGTCTCCGCAAACGCAACAGTCCCCGCAAACTCAACTGTCCCCGCAAGGGCAACAGTCCCCGCAAACGCAACAGTCCCCGCAAACTCAACAGTCCCCGCAAGCGCAACAGTCCCCGCAAACGGAACAGTCCCTGCAAACGCAACAGTCCTGCAAACGCAACAGTCCCTGCAAACGCAACAGTCCCTGCAAACGCAACAGTCCTCGCAAACGCCGCAGTCCTCGCAAACGCAACAGCCCCTGTGCAACCTTCTTTTTCCAGGGGGGACCGCGTAGGTGTATTCCAAGCCGAGCGATGCCTGATGGGAGCCTGCCTGCTGTGCATGCCTTGGCGAGCTGATGTTCCTGAGTGTCTATTCCGATGTCGATGGCAGCCTGGCGTTACGGGAGTCTGGGTGCTGCGGTGTGCCTGGGTGTGTGTACCCGGCCTGCCTCTCTTGTGCCTCGGATGCTCTGGTCTCAGGGACCTGATGTTATCGGGGTGTGGGTTCCTGGACAGCACGTAGAACGTCTGATGCAATGTTATTAATGTTGTTTGAATAGTGCTATATACATACGTTTTATGCCAGTGTTTTATGTTAGAGCGAAATGGGGACATTTCGTTAATAAGGGGGGACAACTGTAAGTGTGTCTTAGTGTGCAATCCAGATACATCAATGAGTAGAACAAACAAAAGAAAGACCATTTTGTGTAATGATACCACTATGATGAACCTGTTAATATTCCCCACAAACGCAACAGTTTCCAAACTCAATAGTCCAAGCAATTGCAACAGTTCCTGTACACGTAATGATCCTCACTAGTGATGCGTGGGTCATCTTTTTCATGACCTGCACCTACCTACCTAGCCCAAACCCAGATCTGCACATATTAAAAATATATATATAAATGTTTATTGATGCTGCAGCTGTAGTTTACATATGTCTACGGAGGCGCCTCTTGTGAGCGCGCGGTCTTAGTCTAGATCTACGGTGCGCAGGAGCTGACCTGACACTGGCTGTTTCCCAAAGCCTAGGTACCTTGCCTTGCCTTGCCTACAAAGCCAGTTCCTCCAAAGTCAGTTCCTTCCAATCCAAGGCAAGTGGCTTTTCTCAGCCTAAACTGACAGCTAATGGAACAGGCTTCAAAGGAATCAGACACAGCTGCATCAAGTGAACATAATGAAGCAGCAGAACACACGAGGGAGGGGCTCATATTTGTGAGGAAGAATTAAATAAAATAAGATTATTAAAAAATGTGTTTGTTTTACAAGAGAAGTATTTTCTAAACATAATATTTGCCTACTTTGCATATTAAGAAGTTTGAAACTTAATTTATTTTTCCTTCTTAAATGATCATGGTGCATTATGGGTAAATTCTCCAGAGGAGGCAGCGAAGGATACACTTGTGTATCCTTGATAAATAAGCCACATGCTAACCAAACCAAGGACACTGCCTGTGGAGGACATGAACATTGGAACACGACTTGGATGATGTCAGAGCCTTGCCACGCCCAGACCAGACCAAGCAAGGCAAGGCAAGGGAAACAGTTTCTTCAGGTGAGGATTTGAATCTTTGTGCTCATAGTTTACGATGATGAATCTGTTCACGCTGAAGCATTATTTGTGTAGTTCAGATGTGCTTATGACAATTTGATACCGTGGGTGGCTGCTCCGTGTGCACAGAACGCCATGTTTTTCTACTTGTCTTGCCTTTTCTTTCTTTTTTTAGTTATAAATGATTATGCTCATGTTGTGTCTTAGTTTGTTAAAGCATAAGAGGGTTTGAACATAACCCCAACCACCCAACTTGTTTTTATTGCCCCGAACCGCTGGTTATGGTAATACAAAATTTGCTATTTTTAAATATAGCAATAAAACAAACAAAAAAAAAGTTTTGTGTATGTTCACAAAAGCCAATTTTATTCATTTTTCAAGTTCAACAAAATTGAATTGAAAACAAAGTTCAATAAAGATGAGAGTAAAAAAAAATCGTGATTACATGTTTTTACAGATTGCCAAGCCCTAGGGTCACGTGGACAAAACTATGTTCTTCTCTTTCGTGTCAATAAAAGAGACCAAAGAAAAAACACACGACAGAGGAGTTCATTTCATACTTTTAATGCAAATATTTGATGACAGTTGTTAAATAAGTCCTTCTTCACAATAATCTTACAGTATTTACATGGTCCTTCAGTCCAGATTCTTCTATACAGCGAGTTAGTACAATCTCAAACAGCACAATCTTAGGAATCACACAATAAATAATATTCAAACTTTATCAACACAAACAGGACTTCAAATAGACACATCTCAAAGGCTTGAATCGACTCAGCTACCAAAACTTAAAGCAACGAGGATCTTTGATTTTGGTCTTTCTGTAAAGATGCATCTCATTTATTTGAATAAATTAGAATCCTTCAGGTAAATACGTTGCACTGTGTAAGATTTTTGGTGAAGGGTCTTATCTCCATGGACAAGACATAGAGTCGTTTTAACCGATTACATGCTTAAGCTTTGATATCTCCACAGATGAGCCTGTGGCACTACCAGGCCAAGTTAAAGTCAGATCTGTGGAAAGCAGATTCAAGGTGTTTGAGAAGCAAAAAGAGGAACAATTAAATTACGTCACGGTGGCGCAGTGGTTAGCACTTTGGCCTTATAGCAAAAAGGTCCCGGGTTCGCATGCGGCCTAGGGCCTTTCTATGTGGAGTTTGCATGTTCTCCCCGTGTCTGCCTAGGTTTTCTGTTTGCTCCGGTTTCCTCCTACGACTAAAACTGTCCAATGAGCCTCCCCAGGACGGCAGATGGAAAAAGCAAGATCTGGTACAAACACCTCTGGCATTGTCCTTAATAAACATGACCTTACTTGTACATCCGGCGTGAGAACTAGTGCTGTGGTTGTTTAGTAGATTAATCGTTCAATCAAGCCTTTAGCAGCTAGCACAATGGACAGAAGCACAGGCTTGTGTAACTCGTGACTCTAGCTGACCAATCAGAGAAGGCTGTTACTACAGTCAGCAGAGTGAGCCCAAACTAACTTTGAACGGAAAAAAGTTCATAATCTGAGACAGACTGATTGGTTTATAAGTGTGGAGTCTTGTGAGTCGAGTCCCAGCAGTTTAGATTTTTTTACTAGACTTTCACCTGCTTTTCTCTATCATAGAACATTCTAGTCCAAGCTTCACAGAGACACTGGATGGTTGACCCTCACCAGAAAACTTACAGTTAATAATCTTTAACCTCTGAACAATGTTCAGATTGAAACATTCTCTTCATAATCCATCTAAGAAATACAAAAAGTCATTTTCATGTGGATGGTTCAAACTGTGGTCAGAATGCCCTGACAGTGTACCAAAGCAGCAGGATTACGAACATAATGAACAACAGTACCAGAGATGTTGAAAGCACCGAAAGCTTTTCAAACTAAAAGCACCACTCATACCATCTGCTGTCCTGGTCTAGAGCCTCAAGCCCTCCCGTGTCTGGAGACAAGACAAAACACACAGCTCAGTGGCTCCCCCTGCTGCTGTTGGACTGTCACACTCACATTCTCAGAGATGCCAAAGAAAGAAAAGTGACTTCCAGCTGAAACGACTGTGTGTGATGGTTCTCTGGGCTGAAGATGCTTTAGGGTCTCTGTGGTGTCAGCAAATCAAACATACTGACTTTGCAATATCATAAAAGTGCTGCAAGAGTTTGAATGGACTCAATGAGCAAACCACAAAGCTGCAGTTTTCAAAAGACTTAGCGCTAAACGTTGTGTTTTATTCTATTTTATGTGTGATTCTTTAGTTTGTCAGTTCATAGGAGCTATATTGTCACTTCTCTTGGAGGCTTTTAAAATGTGAAAGTGAGAAATCCTTGTGTGGGGAACTTTGTTACTGAACTTCAGATTGTTTAGTGCCTTTGTATTTTTTATGGCTAAATCTAAGGAAATCTATGTCCTATAGAAACCCTGGGATTTGTTCATCGGGTTTGGAATATTAAGACTGATGAGATTGACTTGTGCATAAAAGTGTGTCAGGACGTCATTAAGATGTCCAGAACAAAAACAAACCAACTGACGTTTTGTGCACAGAGACAATTCTCACTTGTACATACTGTACTGAATGTACTGTACTGTATATAGATATGTATATAGGCTATATATGAAATATTGAAATATCATGTTTGACATGTTTTTATTTGAAATGTTAATATTTAATTAGCAGTTTATAATTATGGGATCATAGTTATGTTTTTAATAGATTAAGCATTGAAACATTGATTGGATTGATTTTCAAGACTTCAAATTCAACAATGTAAAAAAAAAAAAGTCAAGAATTTCAATGCAGAAAAAGAGGACAATTTGTTGATTCTGAAAACATGAATACTACATTGAATATTTAAAAGGTGAAAGTTTCAAAGTTTTGCCAGTGTTCATTATTCTGAACCTGATGAGATCAGTGATCTTCCATAGACCGGTCCTGCTCCAGGCCCAGCTGAGTCTCACTCCAGTGCACAGTGCAAAGCTCAACGTTCACATTTGTCAGTGTTAATGTAAGTGTTAGTGTTAGCAGCAGCAGAGGTTTGCACTAAAGATACAAGCAGAAGATTCTAAAAACAGAAAGTGTGCTGAGGTCTTGGCCACAGCCGGGCCACAGTTGGAGGATGTGTCTGCGGTCGTACGTCGGCTGTATGCCACAGAAGCACCACATTGTCCGGACTATAGGTCGCACAAGGAACAAACAGTTTAGAAAGCACACTGGACAATAGAGGGATTATCGGTCGCTCTACTGTGCATCTAGTTGGCTGCGGAAACCAACTAAACAGGACGAGAGCAGCTGTTTGGATCTGGTCTGATGGGCGTCTGGTCCTGAGGCTGAGACACTTCACACTCACTTCAACGTAACGTGAGTTGTAAAGATGATTTCATTCAGAAGTATTATTTTAGCAGCATAATGTTTGTTTTCGCTGACAAAAGCACTGGCTAGTGTTGCTGCTACAGCTCGCAAGTTGTGCACGCATCCCCCATGTTGAGAAACAAATAATCCCTCTATAAATCTCTAAAGTTTATGAGGGAAATTTAACTTAAAACTTGTCTGACCTCATCACTAAATCCTTCAAATGCTTCATCATCTGAGTTGTTGTGTTTTTAGCCTAAGTTGTTTAAATTGTCAGTGGTACTTGTGCAGCAGACGCTCACACACAAGCCTAGAGCGCCCCTCTCGCTGCTGTCAGTATGAAAATAATAAACAACATTTTTAACATAAGCTGCACCTGAGTGAAGGTCACATCTCTAACCAGACAAAAAGTGCGACTTATAGTCCAGAAAACATGGTTCAATTGTTTGAGCTGCCCAAAGAGGAGAAACTACAAGCACACATTCAGTCACACACTCCACACTCACACCGACGAACGCTACAGAAAAGTTGCACTTGCAGAAGAAATGCCAGAAACAGAACAGTGTTGGTCCAAGACTACGTGTGGAGTTGTCGTCACTCTGGGAGCTGCAGGGCCATCACTGTCGGCTTGGTCTTGAAGTACTGGTTGAAGCGTAGAACTGCATACCTTCAAACGACAACACAAACCATTAGAAACCTGTCAGAGCTTTGTCTTTTCCAGAACCATTTCAGTGACACACAGAGCAGCAGCTGACGGGGGCCGAGTGTTATGCACAACAAACAACTTTAGGAGAATAAATAAATAAATACATAACTACATACACATATAATTACATACATACATACATACATACATATATACAGACAGACAGACAGACAGACTTATTTATCTATCTTAGTGAGGACTTTCATAGGCATAATGTATTACCCAGCCCCTTACCCTAACCTTAAACCCACATCTTGACCCTCAATAGAGCCTGTTTAGTTCCTTTTTCTGTGGTTTTGACTGCCTCAGCCTAAAATGAAGAAACTACTTAAAGGTCCGGCAGTGAACAGTGAGTAGTGAACTCATGCTCAAGACTCAAATCAGGACCAGTGAGTTTATAAAAGGATGTGTTTGTGTGGTAATGCTAATGCTAAAACCTGGCACACTCCTGGGCCTTCTCTCGTGGTACATAGCGTATTGTGACATTTGCATATCGTTACATCCCAAATAAAAGCTATCTAATGATTGAACATTTGATCATTTTAAACGTGGAATGCAGTGCTCTTAAATGACTCTTTGGGATGAGAGCTGATAAACCTGCTACACTTTTGTGTTTGAAATAGCATTTCTAAAGCTATGTTAGTGGACTCAATATCCACAGTGACAAAGGCTCTGTAAGAGTGAGAGAAACACAGAAACTACAAACAGGTCCATTGACTTTCTGTTCAAAACTGTACGACCGCCTCTTCAATGCAAAATCCTTTTTGGAAATGAGCTCCATCATCTCTAAATCTTTAAGCAGATGAGACAGTGTGGTACAAATGAAACTTCATCTGTAGAGCCTTCAGGGCTCTCAGGTTCACTCTTACTGACAGAAGGCACCAGACCTCACACACCAACACACATGAACTCACCCGAGGAAGTCGAAGTCTATGGAGGAGTACTTGGCCTGGATCAGAGCCCAAAAGCCCCAGAAAAAGTGAGATGCCTGGACAGAAAAGACAGCATTATATTTCAGTTATGTGGCGTCTTCATTATGAGGGCAGTTTAAAAAAGCAGTTTTTAATAATTAAGAAGGCCTTTTCCTTACAAAATAAAAATATATTGCAGTATACTAGAATAATTTAAATTGCAATACATCAGAAAATATATTTCTATATTACAAATATTATTTTAAACATACTGTATATAGCAACATATAAGTAGACAATATATTACTATATAGTGAGTCATACACTGAACAAAGTGATTCTGGACCATAATTTGTAATATTCTATAAGAATAAAAAGTACATATTTGAATAAACACTTTAAAGTACATTTATGTCTGAAACGTCTTAAGTTTGTTGATACTTTAACTAGTGATGGGAGGATCAATACTGAAGTACTGATAAGTGGATATTGACTCTTTAAAATCTCAGTATTGATGCTCATGCAATATAATTTCCATATGTAAATGTTAATTTATTGTGGTCATTTCCTCATTGTTGTGTGTCAGTCTCACATCAGCTTCAGCTAACTAACTACCTGTTCCTGCTGAATTGTTTGTTATTTTTTTTTTAATGCCTTCATCTGTAAGGATGTACTGGTATCAAGTATCGGTACCCCAAAATATCCCCCAAAATACTAAGTATTCTATCTTTACCAAACCTAAGCATCACTAACAAGTCCATACAATGTCTGTCTGTCTGCTCACACACTCTGTCTGTCTGCTCACACACTCTGTCTGTCTGCTCACACACTCTGTCTGTCTGTCTGCTCACACACTCTGTCTGTCTGCTCACACACTCTGTCTGTCTGTCTGTCTGTCTGTCTGTCTGCTCACACACACACTGTCTGTCTGCGTGTCTGTGTGTCTGTGTGTCTGTCAGAGAGTGCACTCACCAGAGCAAACTTGTTGACCTGGACATAGAGCGTGTCCACCTCCTGCTGGCTGACCTCCTCGCTCTTGTTTGTGAAGAGTTTGTAGGCCTGCAGGTACACTCGGAGCCAGTCCATCTGCATGTCCCGACTCGGGTAAAGGTCAAAGTCCGGTTCTGCCATACCTAAACAACACACACATCAGCTAAATGTGGCTGCACACTACAAGAGTTTAGGATCTTTTGTGGTTTTTAGACTCATCAAAAAAAAGAACAGACCAAAGACATAAGGACATTTCCTAACCTGACCAGTCAGACGGTCTATCTCGCTGTATTTGTGAATTCACAAACACAAGATAAACCATCTGACCTTCCAGCCGTCTGATTGGTTTGAGAGTTTGAAACGCCGGTGTTTTGGCCCACTCACATTTTTTTTAAAGAAGAGCCGTATGTGTGACTGTGAGAACTCAGATAAGAGTTCAACACATGTCCATCTGCCAGGTTAGACATTTCCAGGATTCTTAGTCTGACAGTGACATTATGAACGCAGCAGCGAGTGGCAGAACTGTGTGTGTGTCAGGTGATCGAGCGCAGAGAGTTTTCTTTCATAAAAGTAAAAAACAATGATGATTACAGCAGGTTTATAAAGAAGCTGTTCCACTCACACAGCAGTGTAAAAGTCATGTTCTAGAGCAGTGGTTCCCAAAGGGGGGGGTCGGCGCGAAATGATTTCAGAATGTATTTTTACAATTATGACATAGCATTTATTCAGTTTTGGGGGAAGTGGGGACGTATAAAGCAATACACTGTCAAAATAAACACAATTAAACCTAATTTAAATGGTTTTGTACATTTTAAATGATTACAAAAGTATATATTCTTTGCCGAGGGGGTCGCGAGTTGGTTGCATGGTTATTTTGGGGGTCCCGAGGTGAAAAGTTTGGGAACCTCTGTTCTAGAGCATCGGTCCTCACTATTTTTTAAAGAAGAGCCACATTGACGGACCAAAGAGAAGGAGAGAGCCGCAAAACATCAAACATAAAAACAAACAAAAAACAGACCAGTGCAGACTAGAATATTGAACTCAAATGTGTGTTTGTATGTCAAATAGAGCACTAGTGTGCAGATACAAATGTATTTAAAATAAAACATTATTTTGTGTTTATTAAAAAAATATAGGAATTTCAATTTGACTTGTAGCTTCTTTAATATATATTTATATTACTGTGGTCAGGTCAATTTACATTTAATATAACAAATTACACACATTTGTTGCCATCAGTGTTTTGCTTAATGAGCCTGATGCAGTTTAAACATGCATCACATTATGCAACCAACCCAACCACACTATACACTTTATTCTTATTATTTTAAATAAATATTAAACTGATGTTTCTCTGTTCACTCTGTGTAGCTCTAGCTCCGCCCCCTTCATCTCCCTCTCACACACAGCGCTGACAGAGACAAGAGGAGTGTGTTTTTTCTCACTTTGGCCAGAGTTTTACATGAAATAAACCTAATGAACCTTTGTGGATTCTATTTAACAAAAAAAACTCTCCGCTGGACTGTGGTGTTGGCGAACGCCGCGTGTAGGACTAGATTTTACCTGATCAACTTTTAAAGTGTTTAGAACTAATTATCTCCGCCAATATTGATCTTATCACTACGAAATAAAAACTGGGACAGAGTTTAGACTGTTCTCTGTCAGAATATGTCAACTACAAGTCTGTGTGCGGACGAGACTTTTCACTACGGCTGCTCAAAGATACGCAACTTAATGTGAAGAGCTGGTGCGTCCTGTGGCTGCAGTGGAAAACTTTTTGGCACAGTCTGAGCTCAGATCACTTCATTCATTCCTTAGATCGCCAAAAATTTTATTTTGCTTCATATAAGACTAGCGGGTAAGCTCGCAGCTCCGTGCATGTCTAAAAGAATGTGATTCGTTTGGTCTGTGCGCAGGCAGAGTGAAGCTGGGACGACATGGAGCAGTGGATGCAGCGCTGATAAAGAACCAAACCAAGACTAAGACGCTTGTGTTTAAATGTGATCTTGCCGAGAGTTGCCAAGTGAGGCACAAAGAGCCGCATCGGCTCCACAGCCGCGCATTGAGGAACAGGGTTCTAGAGTCTAGTAAAGGTGCTTCTCACATCATGTAAGGAGCAGGTGTGTTGGAGATGACACAGTGTGGAATGCTCCTAAAATAGAATCTACGAGCGTTTATATTTATTTACAGATGATGAGGCGATGTTTCTTCTTTCTCTGACATTTGAAGCGTCGTCACAAGGCACGAATGTCACAAGGCAGATGCAGCAGATGCTTCTGTTGTAAAGGTCCTTGCTCGTGCAGCAGGTGAACCTCACCATGATGCTCAGAGTCACAGCGACGCACAGACAGAAGGAGAGAAACCTCAACACATCTCCTACACAAATCCTCACTCTGGCCACGCCTCATGAACTTTAGAGGGAAACACTGGGCTTCAAATCGGGTCAAAACTCCGGTAGTGTGCAGAAGGCGTAAGTCACTTTCCAGTGTGATGTCTGAAAAGATCCATCTCAAACACATACAACAGTGTCTGAAGCGAACAAACCTGCAAACTCGTTGAAGTGGTTTCCGATGTCGAAGGCCTGATAGTTGTAGCTGGAGTATTCATAGTCTATAAAGCGCACGTGACCTGCAAAAAACAACAGTCTGGACTTAGAACAGAAGTGTCTGAGCTATTACTGACATCACTATTTCACATTTTGTTTGTTGTAAATGACAATCTTTATCTAGATGAGTGGTTCTTTGGGATTCACGTCCCTCAGACAACCCACAAAGTGATTAACTAGTCTTACTTTTATGTTTGATTTGACTTTGAAAACATAAGTCTAGATAAACTCATCTGCCAGTAAATACTCTACATCCATCACTGCATTTGAAAGAATCAAAACCGTGAGTTTAGATTCAGTTTCTTTCACATTTTTCTTTATCTTTGATAAAAACAAACAGATGAGTTATGTTAATACACTTGGCAGATGATGTGGAAGTCGGTGTTTGTTAAATGAATCCATGAATAAAAACACTTAGACTGTGGTGCGTTCCACTCAGGTTCATTACATTGAACTCAGAGAGCAAACACAGAACTAAATAAGAGAAAGCAAGTTAAGAGGTGTTCAGTCATTTAGCATTAGCAGCGTGTGTTAGCTCATCAAATGCAACCACATTGTGGCCAAACATGCAGAAGCGATGTCCAACACTTTTATTACCAAGATTCTGCTTTTCATTGAGGAAGCATGAACAGACGTATAAGGCCTCACCCTCTTTACTGTTGTAGATGATGTTTTTGCAGAGGATGTCATTGTGACACAGAACCACCGGAGAGCCCAGCGTGGACAGATGCTCCTTCATCCAGACCATCTCCTGCTCCAGCACGGCCCTGACTGGGAACCTCCTGCTGGATTCTGCAGCACACACACATTTCATGGACTCTTACTCTAACCTTAACTTTATTTGGATTATATCAGGAGAGCTGCTTTTTGGTCCCCCTAAAGCGAGTGTGTATACAAGACGACATTAGTTTGAAGTAAAAATGGTAAATGGTCTATTTATATAGCGCTTTCTACCTTTCCAGGCACTCAAAGCGCTTTACAATCTAGCATCCACTCACCCAGTGTAACAGACACTGAGGCAGTGTGGGTTAAGTGTCTTGCCCAAGGACACAACGACAATCTACTCCTGTCGTCCCACTGTGGCACCTGGTGTTCTAACAGTCTCCCATCCACATACTAACCAGGCCCTTTCTTGCTTAGCTTCTGAGATCTGACGGGATCAGGCTTTGACAAGCAGGTATGGCCACAAGTAGGGCTCTTTTTGTTACACCAACCTGCTGGGGAGGTCATTGAAACGAGAACATGCTGTAGCACGACATGCAGGCCTGAAGTCAAATGGAATCAGACCTTTTAACAGATGTATAAACCCTAAATAAGACTCCATCACAACCAAACCAAACATTTGACCCAGTATTTGGTGTGGTGAATATTAAAACAACTATGGGCCCTTTTACGCTGAGGCTATGCTAGCTCCGGTTTGTGAGATACCTGTGGACAGTTCCTTCTTGTCCCGTTCATTCCATTTGGGGAATTTGCCTAGATGTGCTAATATTATTTAATAAAAAATTCAAACAGTGAGCGAATTTCAACTAGATAACCACTGGTAGTGAGTTCAGAGCTTCACATACGAGGTAAATACTTCAGAGAAAGACTGTCAGCCCGATCTTGCCCTTTGTCTTAGCCGGTCTTAGCCTTGGTCTTAATTATTCCTCTGTTGGCCACTAGTGGCTCTCTCCAAGCTCTATACACTGTCAGTATCGAAGGTGTGGCTCCAGCCAGATGTGAGAGTGAACATGGGTCAGTGTGAATGCTATGGAAAGGCCAAAGAGGCCTTTTTTTAGAGGCCTTTTTTTAACGCGTTGACACGTAAAAAATTGTTTAAAAAAATACATAATGGCGTCTTTGGCCTTTCCATCGCATTCACACTGACCCATGTTCACTCTCACATCTGATTATCTTTTCAACAAGCTTTATGTAAAAGAAAAGACACATTTTTAGACAAAGTTGATCAAGTCTGTCAAGTAATAGACTTTCACCAAATAGATTTCTATTATTACAGTTTTTTCCCAAACTGAAGCTGCTGCTACAGTTCTCTTTTGCCTGTGATCCTAAAGCAGCTGCTCACTTGTCACAGGCGTGAGCATGTGTCTGGTTCAATGAACAAAACTGCACCCTCACATCTGGCTGGAGCCACACCTTCTATACTGACAGTGTATAGAGCTTGGAGAGAGCCACTAGTGGCCAACAGAGGAATAATTAAGACCAAGGCTAAGACCGGCTAAGACAAAGGGCAAGATCGGGCTGTGAGTGTTTATGAAAGTGCTTAAGTTTGACACAATGCTAAATGCTAACAAATAAAATAGCGAAAATTAAAAATACAATTTGACAAAAATACATGACAGCCTAGGCCGAGTGTTTTTGTATAAAGCTAGTTCAGTTTGTAGAGTTATTTTAAAAATATTGTATAAATTAAATACAGATTAGCATTAGCTTCAGAGACAAAACGACACATTTTATAAACACATGGTGAAGTACAGTGCCTTGCAAAAGTATCCAACCCCCTTGAACTTTTCTACATTTTCTCCTATTATGACCACAAAAATCAAACATATTTCACTGAAACTTTGTGTGAAAGACCAACACTAAGTTGCACACAATTGTGAAGTGGAAGGACAGTCATACATGATCTATTTTTTTTTACAAATTAAAAGCTGAAAAGTAGGCGTGCAAAATTATTCACCCCTCTGAGTCAATATTTTCTGGAACCGCCTTTTGCTGCAATTACAGCTCCAAGTTCTTTGTGTATGTTTCTACCAGCTTTCCACATCTTGAGACTGACATTTTTGCCCATTCTTCTTTGTAAATATCTCCAGCTCAGTCAGATTAGATGGAGTGTGTTTGTGAACAGCAGTTTTCAGATCTTGCCACAGATTCTCGATTGGATTTAGGTCTGGGCTTTGTCTGGGCCATTCTAAGACATGAATATGTTTTGTTTTAAACCATTCCAATGTAGCCTTGGCTTTATGTTTGGGGTCGTTGTCCTGTTGAAAGATAAACCTCCGCCCCAGTCTCAAGTGTTTTCTGACCCAATAAGTTTTCTTCCAATATTGCCCTGTATTTGGCTCCATCCATCTTTCCATCAACTCTGACCATATTCCCTGTCCCTGCTGAAGAAAAGCATGTCCAGAAAATAATGCTGGCACTTGTATTTTTGATTGTGTGGATGGTGCATTCAGAGTCATCAGCAGTGTTAGGTTTCTGCCACACATAGCGTTTTGCATTTTGGCCAAAAAGTTCAATTTTGGTCTCATCTGACCAGAGCATCTTCCTCCACATGGTTACTGTGTCCCCCACATGGCTTTTGGCAAAGTGAAAACATGATTTCTTATGGCTTTCTTTCAGCAATGGCTTTCTTCCATAAAGGCCAGATTTGTGTAGTGCAGAACTAAAAGTTGTACCTTTGACAGATTCTCTAACCTGAGCTGTAGATCTTTGCAGTTCCTCCAGAGTCACCGGGGCCTCTTGGCTACATCTCTGGCCAGTTTCATCCTTGTTCAAACTGTAAGTTTAAGTGTACGGCCTGGTCTTGGTAGATTTGCAGTTGTGCCATACTCCTTCCATTTATGGATGATGGTGTAAACAGTGCTCTGTGAGATGTTTAGAGCCTTGGAAATCTTTTTATAACCTAATCCTGCTTTTTACTTCTTCACAGCTTTATCCCTGACCTGTGTGGTGTGTTCTTTGGTCTTCATGGTGCTGACTGCTCCCCAATACTCTCAAACAAACCTCTGATGTTTTTACAGAACAGCTACATTTATACTGAGAGTAGATTACACACAGGTGGACTCTATTTATTTGTTAGCTCAACATTGGAACCTTCTAAAGCCTCTAAAAGTAATGTGTTGCACTCAGAAAAGAAGGGGTTGGATAATTTTGCACGCCTACTTTTCAGGTTTTAATTTGTAAAAAAAAAATAGATCATGTATGACTGTCCTTCCACTTCACAATTGTGTGCAACTTAGTGTTGGTCTTTCACACAAAGTTTCAGTGAAATATGTTTGATTTTTGTGGTCATAATAAGAGAAATGTAGAAAAGTTCAAGGGGGTTGGATACTTTCGCAAGGCACTGTATTTACCTCGTATGTGACGCTCTGAACTTGCTGCAGTTTGTGTCCATTAATTATTTTAATTAGTTTACGGCATTTGAGCTAGCCTCCCAAATTGACCGGAATCACACCGGACTCACCAAGTCGCAGCAACGTGAAAAGGGCTTATTGTACTAGATCAGAAAAGACAAACTAGAAAGAATAGTTATAATAGTAATACAGTGAAAAAACAACAATACAAAGTTGTTGACCATGAAGTGTAGCCTAACATTATTATTAGAAGCACATTTTGCTTGAAATAATTAAATCCTTAAAACAAACTCCTACATGAATATCCTAGTCAGGTAAACTAGGTTTGGATTCCTGTTATTTAGTGCTTTAGACGCTGTGTAGTATAAACTCAGCTCAGAGGGGGCAGGGACACAGCTACAACAACAGATGAACGTTACTATGGAAACACAACATGTTTACACAAGCCTTATCAGTCCACCTTATTGTCTTTTAAAGGCTTGATTAATATTGTCTAAATGTCAAACTAACTCTGGAGCTTTTAGCCTCTGATGACTGACTGTCTCTAGTTATAAATGAGAACAAGCTCTGCACAGAAGAAAAACACAATTACATTTTCTGCAGAGCAGTAAAGCTGAAGTTAGCAGTTTGGGCCTGAATGACACTGGCTCAGGCAGATTTGGAATCCTAAATCTGATTTATTCTTGTTTAATCTTTCCAGAACCTTCATACTTTTTCTTTTTCTCAAAAGAAACGAATCAAGAAAAAGTGTAGAAAGACTTGATACATGTGGAGACAGCTGTGAGGAAAGTGTTCACTCACTGTTAACTACAGACCCTGAGTAATGCCTAAGGGGCTTATGGGAAATAATCCACAGACAGAGGGACAGCAGTGTGGGATCAGGACTGTTCTTCTGAGTGCCTCTGATGCCACTTGTGCGTTGACATAGTGCTGTGTACAGTACAGTTGTGTAAAGTGTGATCCTCGTCTGGTTCAGAAGAAGCAGATGTCCTGCTTATCAAACACATGCCTGTGTTACCGCTGATGAAGGCTGTGCACCTGTTCAACTCCAACCAGTTATTTTCCTACAAGATTCTAACCAGGCCAGAGCCTGCTGCCCTTACTGTCTTCTAATGTAATGTAAGGGAACTCTGATGTTTTGCTGTGTTTGGGGTGTTGGTATTCACCAAAACTATTTAAACGAGTGAACTTTGATAAAGTAGAAGTGTTTTTCAAAAGATTCTTGGAACATTCAGAGTTAATGAAAGAGTGCAGAAATATATTTTATATTGAATAGCATAGTTTTAAACATATTCTGTAGTATTATTATTCTGAATCTGGTCAGTAGATTGACAGCCTGCTGTTTCCACCGGAGTAAAAAAACATCTACAACTTTCTGTTCTCAGCAATATAATAAATACTAACAGTACACATTAGCTCCTGATACTGAGGTTTTTGTTGAGGATTAGTCAGATAAAATAAGTAGATTAGAATATAAACTCGTATTTTAAAATAAATCAAAGTAATAATGAGAATGTGCACATTTAGTTAAATGCCTTTGATTTTTCAGAAAATGTCCTTTAACCTCTATTCGCATCTAAAATATATCACTTAGTATCAGACTGCAGAGTATGGAGGTAAGGGCTGTATCCTGAGCTGAGTGTTGAGACAGACAACCCCCAGCCCAGCCCAGTGGAGCTCACCTGACGTTAGCCGCCTGCTCAGTGAACTCTGTGGCCACCAGAGAGAAGTACTGACGCATTTTAATCCACAGGTTGGGTTTGGGGATGCAGCCGTTGTGTGCGTGGATGGCGTGGATTCGAGCCATCTCTCTGGCTATCAGTGTGCAGAGTGAAGGATCTCGGACGTCCTGTGTGCCCAGAGCGTCTCCCTCCATGAACTCGTAACAGATTCCATTCTGAAAGGTGCAGTAAAGCCGGGGCGCGCAGCCGTTTGCATGGAGCACCTGACAAAGCAGAATATACACCCAGAGCTCCAGATTATAAAGTGAATCCATCAATCAGATTTTTCAAATCACAATACAAACAAAAGCATTAAATATCAGACACTATTGATATTCAAACTAATACTGAATCTAAAGACTTCTAAACCCCTGAAGAGAAGAAAAAGTGACTTTGGTTAACGGAGCAAGTACAAAACCTCAAGCCTCAGGGCGTCACTGAAATGTCAGGACTGCAAAAGTACCCTCGCTCTGCCCTGTCAGTATTATCTTTATTATGACAGTTGCAGAAGCATGTTTATTAAACTAAACATATTTTAATGTACTTTTGATAAAAAACACAACTTCTGCATATTTTGTCATTGTTCAGGTCTTATATTTGTCTGTGTATTGTTTGTATGAAAAGTACCTGAAAGCTTTTGAGTTCATTATCTCTGTCCACGATCAGCTCCGTCTTGTTTCCGTAAACTCGCACCAGCACCACGTCTTCAGGACTGTCCTCCACGTAACAAGCCACCAGTTTGTTGGTAGTGCCGTCTTTAAAGAGCTGAAACACAGTGAGCGTTCATTAGAGAGGAGGAGAGCAGGGCCTCCCCACATGTCTTTGTTCTAAGACAGGCGACATTTTAATCATAAATACTGCACTTTTAAACTTCAATGGTAATTACATGCATGGTGTCTTTAGCAGATGCATACCTGTGTGCACCAATAAACAGACAGTGTTCTCTTATCAGATACAAAAAGTGTACTTGAGTAATCAAGATGACATGTTTGTGGAGTATCTTGTATTCTGTTGCAGTTACTGCTTTGGATCGAGCTGTTTAAAATAGTTACTTACTTTATATATTTATTTATTTATATACATAAAGAGTGTCCAATCAGATTTGGTGTTGTTTAGGGGACAGACTGACCAATCAGATTGACAGTTCCATTAGAAGTTTGTTGATGCATTTTCTGGATTTTAGTTACGATAAACAAAGATAAAACTTTTGCGTTTGGATCTGTTGGTTTTCGCTCTGACACTTTTACTTTTACACGTACTAGTATACACAGTACGCGTACTGGTATATACAGTACACTGGTATATACACTCAAGAATATATATATATATATATATATATATATATATATATATATATATATATAATATATATATATATATATATATATATATATATATATATATATATATATATATATATATATATATTGTTGTTGGTTTTTTTTTTAACTGTAGTTTCAATGGAACAAACATGGAATATGTATTTATTTCAATAAAGACAATTATTTCTAACTTGAATTAGAAAAAAGCTTGCTTTAAAATCAATAATTCAATTGATTAAATAATTGCACTTTTAACAAATTAGTTTATTGGCTTTTTTTTTCTACATTATTAGATACATGATGTTTGTTCCCCATTAACAGAGGAGACTATGGTCGAAAAACAAGCTGAACAATAAACTGATAGTGATTTAATATACTTGGGCTGCAGCATGAACACATATTAGTCATTATATTGAATCCACAGGGAATATTGTTTAATCAGTAGAAGCAAAAAATGACTTTTCAATTGTTAAGTAAACATCATTAAAGGGACACTGTGTAAAAAATAAATGTCCACTTTTGAACACCAGGGGGAGCATTTCAAGTGCAGTTTGCCTAACTACCATAGTGACATCTAGCGTCAATATTCACATTCCGGCCGTAATAAAACATTTGGTATAAACGTATCACAGTTGATGTGGATTGGTTAACAGTGCTTCTTCAGTATTCATGTTGTAAAGAATAAACATAGCCCCTTCATAGTCTCAGCTTGAACCTTTGGGAAACACGGCACCGAATATTCAATGTTTGCATAAAGACTGAAAATATGACGTAAAAATGAATTAATGTCCCAGCTGTGTGTGTAAAGCACTTTGTACATCAGTGTGGACAGATTGTGCTCCAGCCCTAGAACATTCTCTTAAATGTCAGTAGTTTCATGTCATTTGACTTTTAAATGTGAGTCAAAGTAGTGAGGAGGTTCTTCTCACCGCTGCACACACAAACACGTTTCATTTAACTAACCATTAGTTAAGCTATTCTTCTTTTTATGAATCCATTAGTTGTTTAGAACAGAAAAGTCACTCAAATGATTTTGGCCAAATTTGAGATTAAATCAGGCTTCTCCTCAAACGCGATGCTTCATCTCAAGGTGTTATTCCTCTTAAATGTTCAACTAAGGAAGAGATTGGGTGTTTGGATTCTCTTACATATGATTTGTCAATGGAACAAGTATCAAGTATGTAGTTTTACATACAATAAGAAAAGGATAACCATTTTCTCACTTTAAAAAAAGGAAAAAATGCCACTTTAAAATAAAATAAACCTGCCTGTTCTATTGGCAAATATTAGAGTAAGAAAGTCTAATTCAACTTGAAAACAAAATAAACTGAACTTCATTCACACTTTTCTCCAGAGCTCAGTGAAGCTTTGGTTGGGAACATAGGACATAGACTCACAGAACACACCATCACCACTGCTCTTCAGTTACTTGTGATTAGAACAAGTTCAAATATGTTTTTTCTATCCATTTAGATGGCGTTGCCATGGCAGCACAAACACCCACTCACATGTCTGACATTCCACACACAACTCAGCACACGGATGGGCGGGAGGGCATCCGTGTTATGACACACACAGGCACATGACTGAGGCATTCTACTGACTCACTAAAATATCAGCCTCCGGTCCAGACACAAACACCACATCACAGTAAAGACGTGATCGTGTGTTACGTTAGGGCCAGACCGATTATGTTTTTGGGAGCCGATGCCGATTCCGATTTAAAAACCAGAAAGGAGGATTTTTGATTATTCTGCCGATTTGTTTAAAACTTTTATTAATAATAAAAGTTGACCCTCTCTCATGTGTTTGAAAAGCATCACAGCTCAATATCTCACATTTACTTGGAGCACGCAGGCTACATATTTAATTACACACACAACGCTCCTTCTTCAAATAAAACTGTTAAACACTGAATTTACAAAGATTAATGAAGATAAAGTTGTTAACATTAGCAAACACTAGTTTGCTTATATGTCTGTGAGTTTGCTAAGGTACAATTACACACATATGACTTTGGATTGAAGTGAGAAAAGGTTATTATTTATTCGTTTATTTCTTACTTAGAGTCTAAACTCAGGCGTCCTGAGGTCATTTCTGTTTTCAATCTGTGAACTGAAGCTAAGTTCATTCACAATGACTCTGTGTCTATTTTACCTTCAGGTTTGATCGACCATGGCTCATTCTCCAATCAAATAGCTGTTTTTTCCCATAATTATTAAGCTAAACATTTGACAAACCATGAACCGGAAGTACAACCTTGTTGTCGTGGCAACAGAGGGTGGAGTAGGTGGTGTTGGTGAAAGTTTGGACTGAGTCTGGATGTTAGGACTTTATCAGCGTAAATGGATTTAGAGAGACAGATGTATGATTGTGTGGATCGTCCATCAGAACAGCGCGACAGAGACACATTTAAGCTGCTACAGATCAAGTCAGTCATCATAAAACAAACCAAAACACAAGAAATGCTGCCGTCTTGAAAGAAATTAAAAATGATTAGCAGTTAGCATAAATCAACGCCTGCCTGTCTGCCATTTCTGTTCAAGTCTGTAAAACAAGGACATTTACAGGGATCTCTGATGTGTGAATGTCTGTAAACACACAGACGTAGGGTTTGGTTTGGTTTAGCTACCTCGACGTCCCGAGGGTAAATCAAACAACCTCATCGGAGCAGAGATCTAACTAGCGCTGACTCCTGTGATCTGGCGGTGGTCATGACATATTGGCGCCCTCTGCTGGCAGAATTTAGCTAGTACAGCTAAGCCTGCATTGAAAGTTAACTGCTTGCGGCTCGCCTTGCAATAATGAAAATCATCGGCGCCAATCGGCAACATTTTTGCAGATTACCGATGACTGTAATAGCGCAATATCGGCAGATTATAATTTACGTGTACGTCACTTTGTGCTGTACGTAAACCTCATGAGACAGACAGAAGGATGAACAGGGCCAGCTGGGAAAAAGACATCCGGATGTTTTCCTTTTGCAACTATTTTTTTTTCTGCTCTAACCAATGTTTGCGCCCGAACACATCAGTGTAGTGCAGGAAGAGTGACGTGTGTCAGTGACCGTTGTGTGAATACTAGACACACAGTCCAATCCAGGGAGGAGACCGTGCAGTCTGCGATCTCAGCTCGGGTTGGTTCACACTGCTTCATCTTCATTCACAGATTGGCCGATTGTACTTCCTGCTTTGTAACTGGAGTCAGACGAGCAGAGGCATTTTCACTCTTTGTGACTGGTTGAAGTTGTTGCTCCATCAGAAACAAAAAAAAACAACAACCATCTTTTCAGTGTGAGATGAAAGAGGTTTGACTTTGTCCTAAATGGCAGGAGACCAATAAGTCACAGAAATGCACACCAGAGAGCAGACCCACTCAGATTGTCACAACGTTGAGCTCACAGTTGGATTTGGACCACCATTCTTGCCCCGCTCTAGCTTAAAGCTCGTATGACAGGACACAAATAACAGAGTTTTACAGAAAAGTAAAGACAAGGTTCAAATCAAGAAGAAATGATAGAAAGTCCTTTTGGTTGTAAAACTCATGTGTCATTACAAAGTTCATTTACACACAAGGGACAGTTTTACTTAACACAATCTAAGAGTTACAAGATATTATCCTTTGTCAAATCATAACATTTGTGTCATTTACGGTGACAGATAACAGTTGTGGAACTTCCTCTACATGGATGTCAAACGTACTTGACAAAACCTCGTCAGAAAAGACAAACTGAGTGAAAATGTTTTTCACAATGTAAAACATGTGAGAGCATCATCACACTGAAGAATGAAGTCCAACCCTCCGCTGAGAAGGAAACATGAGAGATATGAAGCTTGTGTTCAGACACTCGAGCTCTTGTTTATGCAGGTGACCAGTTACAGGCTCACACTCACACTCCTCTGAGCACAAACACTTTGAAGAGAGGGTTTGCTTTGAAATGTGGTGCTTTGCAAGATTTGGATTAACAACCGCTGGTGGTAATTAATCAATAATCAATAAAGTGACATAATCTAATGTTCTAATACTGTATCTGGTTATATGAAGGCAATGTTATAAACTTTTTGGTTTTCCTTTTGGTTAGTGTCTTGGTTAGAACCGCAGTAATGAAAAAGTCATTATCAGATTATTTTAGTCATAACTTAGACTAAACTGGAACAGTCCATTCACTGACCTCATTTACCTGGAAAATCCTGATCTATAGATCTATAAAATATACTGTATTGTCTAGCCAGACACGGTGATTGGCATAAAGATTAGCCAATCAGAGACAAGCATGGTCTCCTGTATGAGAACCAACATGGCTGCCTACGACAAAATAAATATATAGACAAAATCTCAGGTGGAAGTGAAAAACATGGACAGCCAATCAGCTTCTTAGTTTATCTGCATCACACAATAAACCGGTTTGTTCATTGTGGAGTTGATCTGAAAAAAGAATCACCTTTACAAGATAAAAACATCAGAGGTGTTCCAAAGAAGCAATATGATGCTCACAAATCTGATTTACCAATGGAACAAGCTAAATATTTGTTTTTAGTTCAGTTTGTTTTATAATCCATAAATAAAATTACAAAGTACTTCATTTCCACACTTATTATTGTATTCGTTTTTTTCTCAAATCTAGATGTGAAACGTATCCTCAATATTACATTTCGGCAGATCTTCAAAACAACATTCATACAGTATATAAACAGACAGGCCTGTCTCAAAGTTGTGAATAGGCTGCATTTGTTTGGAAATGGATTCTCAAAGTCAAGCCAGTGTATGACTTAGATTTGTGACACATGAAGTCAAACTATTCATGTCTTTATTATTTGACATTTTGATTGTTTTGGCTTAAAAGTTCTTTGTTTCAAAAAATCTGAATATTGCACAAGATTATTACAAATGATTATATTCTCACAAGCAATGTTAGATTTCTGAAAACTGAGCATTAATACAAGAGTTAGTGCGTCAGTGTGGTGAGTCTGGAGATTGGTCGACCTGAAGCCCAGAGGCTTCAGCTCATCTGCTGAGTTGGTCTTCTTCTGGACAAGACTTTATAGATTCTCCATAAAGTTCAGCTCAGGTGAGTTTGCAGACCAAAAACACAGTAACACTGTGGTCGGTGAAGCAGGTTTTAGTCCGTTTGTCTGTGGATACGAGCTTAGTCCTGCTCAGAAAACAGAAACAGAAAGCTAACATTTCTTGTTTGAATACAATCCTTTGTAAGAATCTGGTGCAATATTCACATGTTTAGATTTTTTTTACCCTCTTCAGCCAGAATAATAACAATTTTAAATAATAAAGGCATGAATTGTTTGACTTCATATGTCACAAAGCTAAATTATACACTGGGGTGACTTTCAGAATTAAAAAAAAAAAAAAACACTGAACTTTTTCTTTATATTCGAATTTTTTAAGACCAACTTTAAAACTAATCAATTAAGACAAAAGGAAAAATCAATCACCAAAAATCATTTTGTATCAGTTGCAGCCTAAATCATCCCACATACTGTGAGTAAGCTAATAAGACACTGATAGAGCCTAGTGCAAACTCAGAACACAACAGTTCCTCTTTAAGGCCCAGACTGGAGCTCCTGAACTCAGAACAGTGGATCTGACACAACAGTTCCTCTTTAAGGCCCAGACTGGAGCTCCTGAACTCAGAACAGTGGATCTGACACAACAGTTCCTGGATCGTCCGCCGTCAGTGCCAGCTGCTCTGACAGACACAGTGTGGTCTGGCCTGCTGCTGCTTCATTGAGTTACTCACAGACAAATGCTGACAAGGCTCCATTAGGGCTGTAACAAGTTTATCAATCACAACTTATCAATTATTCCAACTATTGTCAACTCATTAAGCAACCAACTTCTCAACTACTAAGAGAAGAGATGTCAAAACACAATAGAATTGTTCAAAAACTAAAGAGTCATAGAGACTAAAATATATAGAAACTACTAGAGATGGGCAATATAGCAAGATGTTTTTTTAAAGTTGGTATTTTGAAGTATCATTATTTTTATCCCCAATAAAGACATCAGAGAAAAGTAAATACATGATACTGTGAGCCTTGTTATGGATATCAAAATCCAATTATTGCAAATATCAGAAGGTCAATAATTCTGTCTTATATAGTATAATGAAACAAATGCAAATATAGTGGATGTTTTTCGTTTGGACAGTTTGATTTGATAAATTGATCACAAACTTGAGAAAAAGTGACATGTTCCACAATGAGAATGAAAAGGGCGTATTTAACTGTTGCTTGGTCGTGGTAATTGTAATCATTAAGAAGAGTTAAGTTCAATATCTGACCTTACATTAACCGAAGAGCATTGTGAGAGAAGAGCTTTAGGAGTCTGAACATATGGCAATGGCAAGTGACATATGTAAAACAGAAACTAGTTGTCTTCAGTTTAAGTACAGTAAAGTTATCTGGCAGCAAAGACTCGTTGTGTTTGAATGCATTTAAATAAGAAAACACATCTTAAAAACTCTTTTTTAAGTTGAAATAGGAAAAGTAATTACCTGTCACCTGCATAATGACAGAATATCTGGATAAATCTGCTCAAACCAACAAAATAGGTTTATGAATTCAAGACAAGTCTAAGGCCCATAGTTACTGGGATAGGCTCCAAGATCCGCAACCCCTAATAGTATTAAGCAGTAGAAAATGAATGAATGAATATTTATTTTACTCTATCTTTGCCCACAGCCATAAACAACTAATCTAACGTTGCTCTTTCTTTTGAACCCCAAATAGACCTGAATCAAACATTGTTTGTGTCAGTTAGGTGTCTTTAAAGCACTTAGAAAATCATCTAAATCTGCCTCTTTATTTAGAGCCACAAACTGGTCTAACTACACATGGGTTTCACATTCTGACAGAAAACATCCAGAATGTTCCAAAGTACGTTTTCTGTATAGTTTAAATAAGAAAGTTACACGTGACCTTTAAAGACAGAAGAATCTATTACCAAAGTAATCGTTGTTCCTCCAGTCAAAAGAGAATATCAAGATATGACACGCACAACAGAGCTTTACTGCACAGTTCCTACAGCACAGTTCCTGCCCACAGTTCCTGCGTACAGTTCCTGCACACAGCTCTTGCAGACAGTTCCTACAACACAGTTCCTGAACACAGTTCCTGCACACAGTTCCTGCACACAGTTCCTGCACACAGCTCTTGCACGGTGCTGATGCTGTGGAGCTGTCATTCCTAGCTTTAGCTTTAGCTTAGCCTACCGCTAGCTCCGGAGCTTTGTACCTTGGTTTTAACATCGCCTATGTCCCACGCCGGTCGTAGCTCTTTTATCAGCTTCAGTGCACCTTCCGTCACATCGTGTTCGTCCACATAAACGGGGATTTTGGCGATCGCGGGAGAGCCCACGGGCACATGGATCTGCGTCTCCATAATCATTCAGTTAATCTCCAAGTACTATGCGGATATTTTTAGCCGGTGCCGCATACACGCGCTTCCTTAACGTGAAAGAGAGCGTGAAACGTGGAAGAGGGAGCAGTGATGAGGAGCCTTCCTCCCGTGGACAGCCTTGGCACATATATAACCGGGTAAGGTTCGGATGCTGCTGCTGGTGACCGGTTTTCATTAGCAGCGAGCCGAGCCCACTTCCTCCTGTTTAGCTCCGCCCACACGTGGATCATCCGATTGTGCGCGCCGACCACGCCCCCTGCTCGAGTCTTTCCGATTTTACCCGAAGTACTCCGAGTGACTCCAGCGGTGATGGTCGGGATCCACCGGTAGAGGGGAGCAGAGTAAAACACTGAACACACATCCTTTGCATTTACATCTTTAAACGTTAGGGGAGAACGGGGTTGGTTGTCACATGGGGAGGTTGTCACAGTCTCTGTATCTCAGGTTATGATTGGTGCATTTGAAAAAAAGTCAGATTAAGATGTTCATTAAATGGACCAACATTCAGTCACTAAAACATTTTTGTAAACATTTGTTCAAGATTGTGATAAGACGACATCAAATAAATGTATAGCAAAAACTACATTTTCAGATGTTGAGAAAAAAAATTTCTAAAAAAAATGTGTTGAAAGCTTATAACCATTGACACTACAAAGAGGAGAGTCTGAGTGACAGGACTATTTTTCTGTGAGCTGGTTTAAAAGTGTAGAAGTGCGCTGAGGTGAGAGTAAAACAGTCCAGTCGAGGTTGGTTGTCACACTTTTACAAAAGACAGATTTTCTCAAAAAAACTGTATTTTAAATATTCACATTCAAAGCAGGAAATCAGTGTCAAGTTTCAACTAAAAAATAAATCTAATTATTGTCATGGAGCTTATTCTGTTCAAAAGTTATGATCACTAATTCACAATAAAAATATTGTTTTACAATATCATTAGAATCTTGACAAAAATGCATTTTTAAAATTTCCAATTTCCTTTTTCTTGTAATTTAACGTCTCCTGATTCAGAAAATGTAAAACATTCTTGAATCAAAATGAAATCATCAAAACTCAAACCAAAGACAAGACAAGCAATTAACATTAAATGATCAATAACTTTGATCAGAATCAGACAGAGAACAGCAGGTGGGTTCATTAGTGACACAAGACTTTGAGCTTTTCTCTGTTGTTAAAATGGTCATGTGATATTTACTGTTTTGAGAAATTCAACTCAAGTAAAAAATGTGACAACCAACCCGCTCTCCCCTACTGTATTAACAACTGTACTATTACTGTGTACTGTATTAACGCTGTACTATTACTGTGTACTGTATTAACGCTGTTACTATTACTGTGTACTGTATTAACGCTGTACTATTACTGTGTACTGTATTAACGCTGTACTATTACTGTGTACTGTATTAACGCTGTACTATTACTGTGTACTGTATTAACGCTGTACTTTACTGTGTACTGTATTAACGCTGTACTATTACTGTGTACTGTATTAACGCTGTACTATTACTGTGTACTGTATTAACGCTGTACTATTACTGTGTACTGTATTAACGCTGTACTATTACTGTGTACTGTATTAACGCTGTACTATTACTGTGCACTGTATTAACGCTGTACTATTACTGTGCACTGTAATAACGCTGTACTGTTACTGTGTACTGTATTAACGCTGTACTGTTACTGTGTACTGTATTAACGCTGTACTGTTACTGTGTACTGTATTAACGCTGTACTGTTACTGTGTACTGTATTAACGCTGTACTGTTACTGTGTACTGTATTAACGCTGTACTGTTCTGTGTACTGTATTAACGGCTGTACTATTACTGTGTACTGTATTAACGCTGTACTATTACTGTGTACTGTATTAACGCTGTACTATTACTGTGTACTGTATTAACGCCGACTATACTGTGTACTGTTTACCTTTATTACTGTGTACTGTATTAACGCTTGTACTATTACTGTGTACTGTATTAACCGCTGTACTATTACTGTGTACTGTATTAACGCTGTACTATTACTGTCGTACTGTATTAACGCATGTACTATTACTGTGTACTGTATTAACGCTGACTATTACTGTGTACTGTATTAAACGCTTTGTACTATTACTGTTGGTACTGTATTAACGCTCGTTACTATTACTGCTGTACTGTATTAACGCTTTTACTGTTATGTGTACTGTATTAACGCCTGTACTGTCTTACTGTGTTACTGTATTAACGCTGTACTGTTACTGTGTACTGTATTAAGGCTGTGCTGTTCTGTTACTGTGTACTGTATTAACGCTGTACTGTTACTGTGTACTGTATTAACGCTGTACTGTACTGTGTACTGTATTAACGCTGTACTGTTACTGTGTACTGTAACGCTGTACTGTACGCTGTAACTGTACTGTTACTGTGTACTGTATTAACGCTGTACTGTTACTGTGTACTGTATTAACGCTGTACTGTTACTGTGTACTGTATTTACTGTTACTGTGTACTGTATTAACGCTGTACTGTTACTGTGTACTGTATTAACGCTGTACTATTACTGTGTACTGTATTAACGCTGTACTATTACTGTGTACTGTATTAACGCTGTACTATTACTGTGTACTGTACTATTACTGTGTACTGTACTATTACTGTGTACACTGTACTATTACTGTGTACGTATTAACACTGTACTATTACTGTGTACTGTATTAACGCTGTACTATTACTGTGTACTGTATTAACGCTGTATATTACTGTGTACTGTATTAACACTGTACTATTACTGTGTACTGTATTAACCTGTACTATTACTGTGTACTGTAATTAACGCTGTACTATTACTGTGTGTACCTGTATTAACACTGTACTAATACTGTGTACTGTGTTAACACTGTACTATTACTGTGACTGTATTAACACTGTACTATTACTACGTAGTGTACTATTACTGTGTACTACTGGGCCAAAGTGTGCTAATGTGTTCTGTTGTGTTTGTGTTCCTCACTCACTGCAGTTACATATCAGGGAAATCAGACTAGGCTAGAAAACCAGTCGGACCAGTTTTGTTCCTGTTTACATGTGAGAGAGTAAACCCATTACCCCTGTTGTGTCAGATTCACTACTTCATAATTATGTTGATTACTAAATATTGTTTATTGTAGTAAAGATTTGTAATATTGTGTGTAAAAATACACACTGATCTTTCTGGGACTGTGTTAAACATTTAGTTAAATATGTGACTGTGTGTTCCACGTTCTGCAGGCGCTTTTCTGTTGTAAAAATCTTAACTTTATTGTTGAAATGTGCAGTGGTCAGGGGTTGTGAGCATGCTCAGTTACATTTGTCCAGCTGCAGACTGATTGTCTGTTTACATGAGTCTGAAATCAGACTACAATCGGTCGGGGCCACGTGCGCCAACTGGTTTTCCAAAAACCGGTTTACAGCTCCTCAATATGTCTGTCTGGGTTACATGCACTTTGGAAAACTGGTTTAAATCAGACTAGGCTAGTTATCTGGTTTTCCTGGCTCCATGTAAACGCCCTGACTCGTTATTTAACAGGAGCAAAAGTGATTCTGGTCTTTCAATTGGATCTCTGCCTAGTTTGATTGATTCTAACTGATATCCATGCCTAATATTTAACAGAGGTGAGACTTCAAGTCACATGACTTAAGTCAGAATTGAGTCACTTTTTATGACTCGTGACTTACTTGGCTTTTGAGCCACAAAGTCTTGACTTGTCCTTTGTCTGACTTGAGACTTGACTTATGACTGATGACTGGCACCATTTGTAAAATATCCCAGGATCATGTTCATTTTTGTCATTCCTTGATCTAAAAAAAAAATAAAAAAAATCAAAGCCTAAACAAACGTTGTAATGAGATCTGTCGAATGTGACATTTCAGGAACAGACATCTACAGAGGCTTTGCACCTGCAGCTCTACTGCTGCTGCTCACTTGTTTTTTAACATTTTAACTATTCATTTCTATTGCTAAGGGTCTTAAAGTTGGCAGAACGTTTGGAATTCCATCAACAAAAAGACTTTGTATCTAAAAATCTAAGGCTTGCCATGACTTGATGCCCAGGTGCCGCTGACTTGGACTTAAGACTTGAGCTTCGGTGAGCTCTTGCTGCAACAAGTTAACAGATTAATATGGTTGAGTTCTTAAAGTCAAAAATTGCTTTACTTCTTAAAAATATAAATATTTATAATTTATTTCATTGTATTTTTCCCTCTTTTTTGTGTGATTGTTACTTTCTTCTTTTTTACAATTTTGTACTTTATTTGTATTTGTCATTCCTTCTTTGTAAGTATTTTGTCATCTTACAGATTTTTTTTCTTGATATTTTTAATTGAATTGTATTTTTATTGTTTTTGTGATTTTGTCATTTCCCCCAACGTTCTGTAACATTATCTCAGCTCAGTTACGTAAATCTTAACACACACGGTCTTTCTGAGGATTGTGTACATGCTTACTACAGACGACGCAGACAAAACACAAATATTGGCACATTTCCATGCGTGCCTCATTTATTAAACCCTTTTCTTAATTATATAGTCCATATAAAGATTAAAACTACTGAAACTGGACTTCCTCATTATTGAAGCCGACGTTTCGCCGCCCATCCAGGTGGCTTCATCAGGGCTGGATTGAGTATATAATTCTATAGCTAAACTTTTAAATGATAATAATATGGAATGCTGTTTACCTGTAAGTTAGTTGTCATGAAGTTATTACGTGCATGTGATGACTAAAGCCACATCTAAATCAACACTCACCTGTATATAACTATAACATTATAAAACATGTGTTTTGTTCATTTGTTCGTCAACAGCCAAAACAGTTATTCAAACAGACTACAAAGACTTTGCTATCAGTGGCTGCAAAGAGGAGCTTTAGAGAAATACAGTTGTTACTCAGCTGCATGTCCAGTGTGGAGAGTGAAATGACCAACAGGCAAGTTGCTCATGTTGGTTGGACATTTCCTTATTCTCAAAAGACAAAACATTGCACAACAACAACAACAAAAAGTGGCATTGCTTCTGATCAGCTGATTCTACAAGAGTGATGCAATCTTGATCTAATCTTTACCCTAAAAGCCAGTTTAAAATAGACTAAAGCGAAATAATAAAATTACAATCTTCATGTGTCAGTGAATGCGCTATCGTGTGACGTCATCTCTTCCAAAGTTTAGCTTGGCTCTCCAAGTGATAGATCTGAGACTGGGAGGACAGCTGCACAGGTATCGTATTCCACACTGTATTTACGGTTCGTCTGTGTCCTAATGCTTAACCGTTGTGAACTTGTAGGAGAACTTACCACCTCCAGTGACGCCGTGTAAAGAAACAGGTATAAAAGTCTGGTGAGTCTGTTTTGTTCCACACATTAGCATCTCTAAGCACTGGTTTGTGTCTTGGTGTAGGTATAATATTTGCTCGGGTTGCATATTCATGATGGTGATGATAATGACCAATACTTATTTCCTAATAAAAATAAAAATAAAAATCTTGTACTATCTGATCAATGCATATAATAGTATAGCTTGGAGTTGTTTTATAAAATTTGGATTTAAAATAATTTGTATTTGCTAGCTTCTTGACAGTTAAGCTTATGGACATTTCCTTATTCTCACAAGACAAAACACTGTTTTGTGCGCTCTGATTTGGCTGTTCATCTTAACAATAATAAGCATTGCAGTAGTTTACACTTTAGGACTGTCATTCCCCAGTCAGAGTCACTTGTCGAAATTGAGTCAATCATGCTAGTTGTTAGTTTGACTATATTTTCGTTATTTAAACTGCCAGAAATGTTCTGTCATTTGCAGCCTTAACATTAGATCGCCAATCACATGAGATCAGTAAAGTCAGTTTAGAAAGTTACATGAAATAAAGTACTTTTTATTAAAAAAAACACTGTATCACTAATGTCAGTGACCTCGAAGTTTCTCTGCTCTGAGCTGTTTGCTGAAGTTTATTCACATTTAAATATTGTGTTTCATAAACTTTAAGCTCATATTAAACTTAACTTTGACTAATATTTGGCGCTGACTTCGATTGGGAAGTGACAACAACAACTATCATTACAATAATAAAACATCAAGGCAATTTGTTTAATTATGCAAAACTTGAGTTACTTTGCACCAGACCCTCTGCCTTGAACGGGTCCCAACCTAAATAGAAACTGGGATTTCTTCAAATCTTCCACATATCATATGCGTTTCTTTGCGTTTCAGCATCATTCTTTTCTTTGCTGAGTAATGTTTTGATTTGTAATGCGTGGTGTACGTGAATGCGTGTATGCTGGTACTAGAGTTTAGTTTCTGGACCCGAGGCCGGACCCAGCAGGCTCACACTTCTAGCTTAGTTGTTGGGTTTAGGTCAAGACTCAAGAGTCGCACTGTACACTTGCGTTCCGCGGAGGATTGACAGCCGGGACAAAAAGTGAATGTTTTTATACAGCGTGGTGTGAGGAGTAGCTTGCCCACGTCGCTCTTCTGTGAATTTTTTTAAAGGCTTTGCAGGATAAAGAAAGGGACGTTTATTAACAGGCACGAGAATGAAATGACAGCGCTGCCAGACTGACAACAGTGAGGGACTGAGGGACACTATGAAAGTCCTGGACATTTTGTCTAGTTTTCATAATTCCTCCCAGATGTTTTTTAAGTCCCAAAAGGAGGACATGTCCGGGGAAATGAGGACGTCTGGTCACCCTAGATACAACATTTTTCTGTCGTGTTGTCAGACTTTAGGTACACTACATCATGTCATATCACTAATAATGAGTGATGTTGAAATATGTCATTTTAATTGTCTTATTTATTGTTATGTTTATTATACAATGTCACGTGACTTCCTGTGTTTATAGCACCTGTTGTTTGTGCCAATTACTATTCCCTGAAGAAGACTTTTGGTCGAAGCACGTAGACATACCTGTCTCTATTAAAGGACTTCCTTGAGCTTCTGCCTGCCATACTCTTTACCTTTACCTCTCTTTTGATTTTTCTATGGCTGTGGCATTTTGTGAGTATACACTTTCACTCTGTCTAATCACAATCAATTCCCAAGGTAAGGTTGGACCTATGATATTTATAGTTGCATAAGTGTGTTTGATTCTTCTATTTGTGCTTTTGAGTTTGAACACTGTACTTTTTGTTAGGTGGAGAATGCAGTATCCAATGGACTCGCTGGACTTGCCTGCACTGATGAGTGCACAAAGGCACCCAGAGGAACCTAGAGCCTAAGCCTCTATAGGGCCACCACCAAGTGTCTGACTCTTTTAGTCAAGGTTGAAGACCTAGAGTGGACCCTCTCTTTTACTCTCAAGAGCAGTTGAACACAGCCTTTTTAAGATCAGGCATTACCTACCGGTGTTGGGGAAAGAGTTGTAATTACTTAGTTACTGATTCAAAAAAGTCACTTAGTTACATTACTTTAGGATTACTTCTTCACAATAAAAAGTAAAGTCAAAAGTGTCTTTTTCTGTTTTATTAAGCCATTTAACAAAACTGGCTCAAATTACATTCACCAATGTGTTAAAACAAGAATGTGAATCAAAACATTTAACAATCAGATTGTCTTATTGCCCAGAGCTATAAAAAACATACAAACAAAGTTCATTCAGGACTACCGAGTAATATGGTTAATAGAACCATAGTCAATGTCTAACTCAATGCACCAGCCCTGAAAATATAATAACTCACAATTCAGGAAGCTTATCAAAAGTAAAACAAAAAATTACAATAACAGGAAGACTTTAACTTTTCTTAAAAGTTTTAAAATTATATTGAGCTTAGTCAGAACTAAAACCAGTTCACATTTGTCAGTCCAGAGACAGTAACTCCAAGAGGTACATGTTCCTATTAATAAGATTCCATGAAATAACTACAAAGTAAAACCAACACAAGGGGTGCACGGTATAGAGTGGTTAGAGCTCTGGCTTCCCAATAAGGAGGTCGTGGGTTCGACTCCCGGTCGGACCATATCAACATCTCACAATCTCTCTGGGTGGAGTTTGCATGTTCTCCCCGTGTCACCGTGGGTTTTCTCCGGTTTCCTCCCACCGCCAAAAACATGCATGTTTAGGTTATTTGGGCATCACTGTAAAATTTCCCTTAGTGAGTAACCCTGCGGCAAGTTGGCCACTGTCCAGGGTGTTCCCCCGCCTAAGGCCCAAAGTCACTGGATAGGCTCCAGTCGCCCGCGACCCCTAACGGGATTAAGCGGTAGAGAAAATGAATAAAACCAACATTTCTATCAGTGTGACTAGACACATTCACTTTGTAGTACAACAAAAAAGTGCATATAAACAATACTCATCTTAGCTGAATAACATCTGTAATAAAAATGATTGACCTTTTGAATGTTGTGATGTCACCTGATGATGTTCTTCTTGGTGTGAGCACCAGACTCCCCAAGCTAAAGCCTCTCTTCTGGGGCACTTGAAGGTGTTGCTGTGTTAAGTTTTAGAAATAAGTTCTTGATGTAAAGAAACTGGTGGAGAATGTCTATGTCACAGCCAGACTGGAAATAGCTAAATATTTCACTCTTACACTTACAGGAAGCAGTGCTGTCATCTTCAAAAGACAAAAGAAGTCATTTTCACTTTTTTTGGATAAGGTAGATGCCTATGGCTAAGAAGGGAGCACCTCATTCTGCTAGGAGCATTGTCTTCACAGCATCCTTCCTCTGTTCCTCCTTCAGCCATTTCAGTTTGAACTTTGGCAGTGTGACAGCAGCTAGCTTGGCCTCCTTGCTGTCAAGTACTGGTCCAAATCTGGTCTTAATGGTCTGTCTGTAAAAACGAACGAACAAACAAACAAACAAACAAAAAACATAAGAAAATATCCTTTCATTTGTATTTATTATGATTAGTATAATACATTTACCTTCACAAGGACGTCTGTTAAGCCAGCAGTCATTTTAGAAAGGCCAGGTTTTAGAGCCGAGATGTTGGCTATCAAAACTTCAAGTGTTGGAAGGAGACACCCATAGTAGCAGTTGTCTTCACCTTGTAGAAGGTCCAAAGCAACAGTGAGGGGCTACATTACAGAACAGTACTCGCTTAAAAATGTATGTTCACGTTCGGAAAGGACTCCTATGTCTAACTCAGCACGTAAGTTGTTTAACTGTGGAACTGGAAGAGTAAGAATGCAGGCCAAGGCATCATGGAATGAGTTTCACCGAGTCATAAGAGATAACAGACTACACTTGGTCCAGAGAGCAGAACACTTCGCTGTGGCACTTCTATTCAGTGCTTTGGATTCCGGGTTTGCTAAGAGCCACTTATTAACATCATTGTTAGAAATCATGTTTAGTGTGTGCGAAGTGAGGAGGCAGGCTATACTGTTCTTCTGATATGCCATAAGACTAAATGTCAGTAAAAACAACGTCCTCCCCCTCCTGCTCTATGTCCTCCTCATCCCTACTACTGCTCCTGCTCATTTGTAGTGATGTGACGTTCGTAACGATCCGATTCTTTTGAACCACTCTTCATTGTGAATGATGAGAGTCGAATCACGGAGGTGAACGATTCGTTTCCTCAATGGGGAGGAAAAAAACAACAAATACAGGGACAAAAGCTCACTCAAATGTGCGAGTACAGAGAACACAGAGCACCGGTCTCTCCTGTGTCACCACCGCATTAACATGTACACACGTCATGTACTGCCGTTGTCCTTGGACTCACAGGTCGGGATCGCAGATTTTATTTCGCAGCTGCAGGTTGTGATAGTGATGATAAAAGTTTGAACGTGTTCTCATATTCCTGCAGTAACATCAGTTTTAGACACGTCTAAGTTTGGTTTCTTATTTGGCTCATTTCTCCATGAACATGAGTCGTATTCTTATAAAACACACATTATTTTAAACCTTAAAAATCAAGTAACAAGTCTCTGCAGTCATTCATTCATTTAGTCGTGTTTGTCTCAGTTCTCCTCGTCTGCTTTACTTACATGCACTTGTGTGTGAGTGGGAGAGTGAGCGAAAGAAAAACACAAAATCTCACTTCATTTAAAACATTTGCAGTAAAATGAGCATGTTCTTCGGTGTATTTGAATTAACACTTTCAATAAATACAAGGTGGACTGAGGTGGGCTAAAAAAGAGAAAAAACTGAAGTTGAATTTGTGAAAGAGTCGGATTTTTTAACGACTCTTTGAGATGAACGATTCATGATGATTCGACTCTTTTCAAAGAGTCCAAAGTCCCTTCACTTCTCATTTGTACACCCTAAAGGCTTTTATGAAGTTTGACCCATTGCTGTTACCGTCTGAGTGAGTAAGTAAGTAAGTAATCTTTATTTGTATAGCGCATTTCACAGACACTGAGTCACAAAGTGCTTCACAGTGAGATGAACCCCTCCCCTCCCCACTCAGTGACAGTAAACTGCCCTGGGGCAACTCAGCAGAGGAGATTCACCTAACACCTGGCGCCTCAACCTCCGACTGTCACCAAGTGTTCCCTAACATGCATGTTATCATTTGAGTGAGGCCAAAAGCAGAATGTATTTCTATTTCATTTGCCACACAAAAGCATTTGTCGTGACACGTCCAAATATTGGTGGTAGTCGACACATATTCCAGGCTTTCAAATGTTCCATCCTGAATAACATTGTTCCAGATAGCCTGCAAACGTTTTTCTGTCATTTTACTTTCTAGTCCATCCACAGTTTGTATTTTGCGTAAAATGTTTCTAAAAGACGGTGACTCAGTTGTAGAAAGGGGAAACATCTCTTCGACAACATACGCAGCTACCAGTCTTTTTATTTCTGCCTTGAACGTTACCTGACAGCGTATTTCAAGCTGAGGTTGCTTATATCGTGATGGCGTGTCATCAGTATCTGAGACAGCAGCTTGTTGCTCTTTGGCAACTAGTTTCATGTTAGCATGTTCACGTTGCAGGTGCTTTAACATGTTGGAGATGAGTTGGCTGCAGTTGACAATCGTTTGTTCCCCAGGCAGAATTTGCACTGAACCACCACATTCTTTTCTTTTTGCGCGATATACTTAAAATAATGTGCATATTTCTAGCGAAATTTCCAGTGAAACCCCATCTGTTCACTCCCCTCTGTCATGTCTGTTTTTGTGCTCAACATGTCAGCGTTTGCAGCGGGATGACGTAGGGATGCAAGCACGGCTTGTTTGAGTAGACCCGGCTGAGCATGGATTATGATTAATATGAATCTTATACTTAAATTATCTGTAAGCGCTCATGGTGCACAAGTAACGAACTATTTGTTAAAGTATTTTATTAGTAACTGTAATCTAATTACAAGTACTTCAATTGAACCACCAATGAATCCACTCATTGCTCTGCCGCATACAGACCACAATGGCACCAACATTGTCCAAGATGTATGGCATTTTAGAGCAGTTTTGTTGCTTGGAGGAATAACTCTGGAGCAGAGGGCATCACAGCTTTGGCATGACTCCCGACCAATAAGGATAACTGCCAGTTCTGCCAAAAAAGTGCCCATCAGAGCAAGCCTAGTGGCTTCCTCCAGTCACATTTATCCCAGGTTCAGTGGTAGTGTCTCTACTAGACATGGCTATTGGCTGAAGGTAAGGCTGTAAGGTGGTTGGAAGAGCAAGAGCATATAGTTACGAGGAGAGGTACAATACAGTGTGTCCCGGAAAGCCTTGGCTGTCTACAAGTACAGATGGGATTTTAGAGTCAGGGTACTTTTAGAAATTCCCTTTCGAATCCTGGTGAACTGTAAGAGATCTAATGAAAAAATTAGAATTATGATGTTAGGTTGGTAGATGGGATGCCTCGCTCAAAGAAAATGGACCTTGTGGCTTTTATATCCAGGTCCAACTGATGATGCTGTGCACTGGGTTGAGAACATGCGAGGTCCTTATCTGGTCCCCCAGCAGGTAGTCGTGGATCTTCTGACTTTCGATGGAGTTCTGCTTGAAAATGCTCACAACAATAAGGCTTCGAGAATTCTATTTCAAGTATTTGCTGCCTTATGTGGCTATTGAGCACGAGGAGTGTTGTTTGGTGCTTTGTCAAATAGAGTTGTTTTTTTGTCAAATAGAGAAAACGTGCTGTAACTTACCAAAACATGATAAAAAAAAATGCCCCAATTTGCACTGACAAAAGTTTCAATCAATATACATGAGATTGAATGAGCCAAGAATTGACTAGTGCATAAGAATATACTTAATTATCTGCTATTTCACCGAATGTTCATGGGCTATATGCACGCACCACTTCCGCTTCTGTGTAAGATTGCCAGGAAACTTCCGGTGCGACGAGAGCGCTAGCAGAGTGTGTTTTAGCATGATGGCTGAGTCCTTGGAGTATACTCGTTGTTTGCTGGAGCTTCCCAAACTGTCAGTTAATGATGTGAGGCGAATTGTTCGCTCCTCCAGCACAACGCCACAAAGTTTGATGGAGAAGGGATTTAAATTTTATGTGTGCTCTTACATTTCCAGCTTGAAGGTAAGTTGAAAGTGCTAACGCTAACTAGCGTCAGAACTTGACAGATGCTCAGGGCTCTCAACTCTCACGCAATGACCGTGTGACACACGCAATTCACCTCCTTCACACGCCTCTCACGCCACACCTGGCATTTCTCACGCTGAAAAATCAGACACATTTTTTTTTAAAACCAAAATTAAATAGTCTCAAATGTATAGAGCCTAGAACGGCCGCGCAGTGCATCTGAATTTCAGATGCGCTGTCTTAAGATCTCTCTCTCTCTCTCCTCTCTCTCTGTCTCTCGCTCTTCCTCCCTCGGAAGCTGCGCGCGACTGTCAGGGCAGCGTCACATCAGAGCTATTTAACAGACAGATCGTTTCTTTGAGACGCATTTCAAACTCCCAGTGATATTCTGTGAAACTGGAGCTTCATAGTGATCCATAGTTTGTACAAATCAGCCTTATATTCACGGAGAAAATGCCCAAATGTACAGTGAAAGATAACGTGTGTAAATAACAGCGGAGAAATCGCGCAAAACGGCGCACCGCGGAAATGTTTGAAGAGGTCTTTACAACTTTTACTTTTGCCTGAATGTGACATAAAACATACACTAACCTTACAAAAGCAGCAGCTCTCGTGTTTTCTCTGCCTGATCACGCAGGACAGTCCTGTCAGGCCGAGTCAGTCTGCCTGACGCTCCTAAAGCCCAGTTTTACAGGGGCGGAGCTAAGGGCATTTGGGGCTTGGGCCCCCTAAATCTGGCCTCAATGGGGGGACCCTATTTGTATTTTTGTTTATTTAACTGCCTCATGTCTTTTTAATTATATAAAAATGACACACACAATAGGATCATCACATCTAAAACTCACCAAAATACAGGAAATTGCATTGATTTATAAAAATTCTCCAGGTAGGACAATTCCCCAAGACCCCTCTGGATTACATCTGAACATTGTTAGATTTAATATATTTGTACTTACAGTCTTATGGGTCTGAGGGTCTGTCTGTAAATTTAAAAAACATTATTTATTTCGAGAGGGTGGGGGCGTGATTTGAAATCTAGGGTGATAAAACGGCTAGAGCCCATACTGTTACATTTTTATTTGTCAGAGGGCTAGTCCATTAAAATTTTTCCTGGGCTGAAAATGAGTCCCACTCCGGCCCTGGACAATGCAGATCATTTCATTCACTGTCCCAGGACACATAAAAGGGATACTAAGTGTGAGTTCAGATGTCCTGATCCATGTTTGTAAAGTCTGTGGAGTTTTAGAGCCTCTACAACCCCAGCTCCACTGTCACTGCTGCGTCAAGGCTGACTCTGTATCCACGGTCTGCGCTGGGAAGTGCAGGGCCGTTTGAAAGGGATTTAAGGACCTTTAAAGGGGGTGTGGGGGCTCAGCAGCTAACATAAAAACTTCCAATTAATAATACAATGTTATAATACTTTCATGTTTCTGACATTTTTATGTCTTTGTTACACCAAATAGATGATAAAAAACACAGTGTTTTACTTTGAACAGACTTGTATGGCCACAAAATGAACTGTTATTTGCCCTGGAGGAGGAGGGCCCACGCATGTTTGTTTTGATTAAAAAAAAAGTGTTGTTTTTTTCATAGTATGCCATAAATAGTATTTATCACCATTAGAATGTCCCAAACTGTGGTTTTACTTTCTAATTCTACTGAAATGTGTGGATGACTTTTCACCTCCAGAAAGTTAAAGTAAACTATGGTAATGGAGCATGCACAGCAGATCCAAATCCTGATCCCTATCCTCAATAGAAAAACAACATAACAAACATAAGTCCACTAAGTGTCTGCACAAAAGTTTTGGGCAGAACTGTTGTTGGAGTGCCTATGTGCATTGTCCACTGTGAAGCAGCAGCAGCTCACAGACAGAGGCAGCTCTAAAGCAGAGGTAGAGCTGGAGGCTGCAGTCTCAGGACCTGCAGTTTGAACATCTGCAAAACCAGTAGCTGCAGTCTGAAGGCCCCTCACTGACATGTCTCCCACTGAGCAGGACAGAACAAAGAGTATTAGGACTCCACTGTGAACCACTGACACAGGATTTGGACATGTGAAGGCCTAAAAGTAGAAATTTCGAGGTGAAATTTTCTAACACACAGCTGACTTTGTGCCAGTGTAAATCTGCTAGAAAATAGGATATGTTAGTTAAAAACACTTCAGATTGCAGGAACTACATCTATTTTGACCAAAATCTCCTGGGGAACTACCAGATTTGACCCCTCAGGGCCACGTGAACAGAAGGCGTAATTGCCATTTATCTTTATTCACTTGGTTGTTTGAACCCCTGTTTTAATTTTTTATTTTTATAAAATAAGCTCAGAGTAATTGAAAGTGTTATCCAATACGACAATTTTTGTCTCACTTTTTTCAGCTACTTGAAGCCTGTAAATAGTCTCAAAATGCACCAAAATGTGTCTGTTTTTTCAAAAATCTCTGGGGGAGGACCCCCAGACCCCCCGCTCATTCTTTTCACCCTGTACAACATGATTTCCACACTGCTGAAATACGTCTGATGCCCATCAACCACTGAAAAGCAGACTTCCAATTAGGTCGCTGCTTTACAAATTCTCCATGTAGATTTCAGAGCCTCATTCCACCCCAGAACCTGCGAATGATATGCACCCTCACAAAAAATCTCACTCCAAGTCCAAATCAAAAGTTGAGAGCCCTGCAGATGCTTGACTGACCTAACGCTATAAAGCCCACTCAGTTGACAACTGTTTTCACCAATGACAATACCATGTTATGTTTGTAATTTTCAGTATCAGGTAAAAACTTTTCGACAGGGGAGGTGACAGTTAGAGCTCGGTGTTACCGTTCAATGAAGAAGTCCGAAGCTCCACACCAGCTGAGAGTAGGACTAACGCTAGCGTTCTAGATGTCACGTTCATAGTCCTGTTGGACTCGTTTTTCTGTGTATATGTTAAAAAGGGTTGACCCTATGTTCCTCGGGTCCTTATCCCCTGTTTTGGCGAAATTGAGGAGTCTGTCACTTATGTAGGAAGGTCCGAGTTTTCCGGACCATAGTGCTAAGCTAAGGGAGTCTCCCTCCACACAACATGCTACGACGCAGTGTTAATTAAAGGCACAAAAGGGAAATACAGGCAACTATATCCATTCACACATAGTTACTGTCACTGACACGCACTTGTCACATTAAGTGAGCTTTTTGAACACAATTTTAGCCCAACCCAACACTTCTCTTTGTAAAAACACAGCTCAAAGAACGATTTGTAGGGGAATTTGTTCATAATCACGTGATATGTGGACCCGTGGAACAACAGACCCAATGTTCAAAGATTCAACAATACCACGTTTCGTCTTGTAATACCATTGCACAGCTTCTTAACTAGTTGGTCACACTTTAGACCAGCATAGGGTGTAGTGCCATTACAAATAAGCTATAGTACAGTTGGAAAAGACAAGCTGAAACGGTGGTAATGCAGTGGTTAGGAAGCTGAGTGGGTCATTACTTGCTTATGAATTTGTTATAGTTATTTATTAGATCATCCTGTAAAAAAATAAATAAATACATAAAGATTTCTGCTGCTACATATTAAACTTTAGCAGGACAAAGAATTTTGCAAATAATTTCAACCTACTCACCTGCCTTTTATACTCTGCTTTTTAGGAGTTTAAGATACTTTTACTATTGTTGGTAATATTATTGTATTAATATATTATTAATAATAATAATAATATTATTATTATTATTATTATTAATAATAATAATAATAACAACAGCATTCTAAATGTTGCAGATTACACTACGTGATTCAACCCCTGTTGAGCTGGCAAGTAGTACCTGTTCTGTGTGGCTGGCAGGGCATTGTGTAACCACCTAGTTGCCCTGCTCTATCAAGCTGCACATTACTCTGAGAGTGGAATGTCAGTGGTGCCACCTGTTCTTTCCTGCACGGAAACAGAGCAAAAGTGGCACAAACCTCGAACTATGGTTTGTATTGTTAAACATAACCGTGTCTATTGTACTTAACTTGTTGTTATAATTAACTCTAAACCAACTTGATAGGGTGTTAAGCCTGGACCAGTAAATGCTATGGTCGTAGTCAAGGCCAAACCAGGAGCAACTGCTACTACTGGAATAAGGTTTATTTGTTTATCTGTCCATGTCAGATTATCAAAGATGCACTTTGCTGTGTTGTTGTTTGTGCATAATACAATTACAGTACATAATCATTTTGTGATGACAACTTTTAAATGTATTCATTTATCAATACATTTGTTAGCTATGATTTCAGTTCCAAATGTGTATGAAGACATCGTATATGTAGTTCATACTATAAAAATGCGAATGTTAATGCCTTTTTCTTTTTTAAGATCAACACTGTATAAAGCCTACCAAGGTGAGCTGCCAGTCCTCTCAACCCTCAACCCTACAGCAAACTATGCTGGATTTGAGCCTGACACTCTGCCATTGATCTGCAAGATGAACATATCAGCCAACAAACCACTGGTTGATTCTTTATTTGGCAAAGTGCAGGCTGGGAGCATCTTGGCTTTACACCATCCTCCACCATCTACTCAAGGTGTAATCAGGCATCATGATGCCCCGCCTTTTCCAAAACTACCCCTGGATGACTATCAGATTCCACCAACTGATTGCAGTTTTGTGCCAACATCTCGGAGCAGCTTCATCTGCACTCACTGCGTGTGACCTGGCCCCAGTCTCGCCATATTGAGGTCTCAACCAGAGTTCAAAGTGCTACACCTGAGTGGCATCTTCTCAGAAGAGAAAGAGTGACCGCATCTCACTTCAGAGAAGTATGTCACGTCCGTGGAGAAAAATCGGCTGAGAATCTGGCAGAGAGGATCCTGCGCGGCACAAAGCAAACCGTGCTTATGAAGAGGGGTCTAGACATGGAATCGGGAGCTTTAAAAGAGTATGCTGCCATGAAGAACCTGAACCTTTCACAATGTGGGCCGGTCATACACCCAGATGCACCATGGCTCGGAGCGTCACCAGATGGGCTGATATATGATCCTCTTGAGCGACCAAAATGTGGCTTGGTGGAAATGAAATGTCCAAATGTGCAGAGTTACATAGACTGTGGGTATCTTACAGTGGATCAGGGCCAGCACAAGCTTAAGGAGAGCCACGCGTATTACTGGCAGGTTCAGGGGCAGCTGCTCGTCACAGAATGAGATGGTGTGATTTTGTTGTTTGTGCCAATAATGACATGTTTGTGCAGCGCATATATCGAGATGAAGCTGTGTTGTCCAAACGTAAGCACAGATGTGATTTGTTTTTCTTTTATACGTACCTTCCAAAGTACTTGTCCTTAACCATTTAAAATCCAGTTTTAGTCCAGGACTAGTACCTGTATAAGTTGTGTTCTTTGTGGTTCAGGGTCTTGTTTTCTTAGTCCGGGTTTAGTCCTGATTGAAACCTGGTTTAGTTCAGTTTTAGTCCTAGTTTAGTACCTGTGGAAGTTGTTTGTAGTTCAATGTCTTGTTAGCTCAGTCTTAGTTTAGTCCAGTTTTGCTAATGGGACAGTTAATTGCAATCAAGGTTTTTGGAAAATGTTTTGTAAACTTTCTAATGATGTATAGCAAGCCTGTTGTGACTAAAGCTTTAATGTATATATCAGGGGTGCCCAAAGTGGGGCCCGGGGGCCAAATTCGGCCCGCCAGATGGTTTAATTTGGCCCGCAAAGGGTTGTTCAGGTTTTTAGGACTAAATGTTTGATTCAATTTTGTGTTGAAAAGACTGTCAAATGACACAATTAATGTGCAATCTACATGTTTAAAAAAGATATTTTAATCTTTATCTCTTCTCAAAATGTTTTTTTAAATGCCGAACAAAATTATGTTTGGCCCTTGGCACTCTTCAATGCTGGCCCGCGAAGAAAAAATCTGCAAGTTTTGGCCCACCAAGGAAAAAAGTTTGGGCACCCCTGGTATATATGAAGAAATCAGAAATTGGCCTTAAACAGAAACAGTGGGACTGAAATGTCAAGTTGTTTTATAGCCAACTAGACAACTACGGTAAAGAAACGTCTCAGGCAATGAATATTTAAAAAATACATATTTATTTTTTTATGTAATTATAGAAAATATATTTGATAGATTAGTAAGTCACAGTACATCAAATGATCAAACAAGTATAAAAAATGTGTCAAAGCTAGGTAACCAATGTAAATGTGCAAAAATCATAAGAAACAGCTATTTTATACATTTACTTTGTGAACTGATGTAGAATCTAGGATAAAGATCTGCACACAATCATTTTAAGCTCATAAATAGTTTTTCTTTAGCTACACCACATGTGGCTTTTCGGGTCAAGCCTTTTTCAGACGTGAGATGACTTCAGTGCACACCTGTTTTATACAGATCAGTCAGGTACCTGACACATTTAATTCAACAAGTAAGAGTATTGGTTATGTTAACTTGATTCACATTATGTTTTGGGTAACTGACTGATCTGTATAAAACAGGTGTGCTCTGGACAGGGTTGGTATATTTTTTTACTTCAAATTTCCCATTTCTATGACTTACCCAAAGCAATTTCCTACATTTCCATTACCTCATTTAACTTACTTTTCAATCAAATGGCGGTGTAGTCCCTCATTCATCCAGGAGTGATCCATAGTAGAAGTCTTCAAAGTAGTCATCTGGACAGTGTTTCTGAAGATCAAGACATTTCGACTCTCATCCGAAAGTCATTTTCAAGATTGAAAATGACTTTCGGATGAGAGTCGAAACGTCTTGATCTTCGGAAACACTGTCCAGATGACTACTTTGAAGACTTTTACTATTTTCAATCAAATATCGACTTTCACTAACTTTATTACAGTTTTTCCATTTTATTCAATTAACTATATTTACTAATTTGTGGGCACGTTTTAAAACAATTTTTCTCTATCTTGGCTCAACATGAGCAGGACTGTGTCAAAGCAACTTATCTCAAAGTTGTTTTTGAATCCAATATTTGTGTATTTTTCCAAAACTTTTACAAAACCAGTACAAATCCAAAAGTTTTCATGGGCCTTGAAGTTGCAATAGAATTTTCATGACATTTCCAGGTTTTCCATGACTATGAACCCTGACTGGAATCATCCCACGTCTGAAGAAAGACTTGACTCGAAACGCCACGTGGTGTAACTGAGAAAAAACAAGTTGGGAGTTTAAAAGCTCTCATATTGTAGACTAGGCAGGGCATTAATGTACCGTTAGTGATAATATCGCAAAAAAAATTATAGTTGACGATATCAATTTTGGAATTTTGCAATATAATTGTGCGCACACAGAAACTTTGGCCAATATTTCTAAAGACTTGAACTGAGTGACTTTACACTGATGCAGAGGCTTAAAACAGAACAAGAGCAGATGTGAGAGTGAAAACAGAGTTAAAATTAGGGATGGAAAATCAATCGAAGAATGCAGCAATCGAATCGAAATGCCAGAATCGTTTTGCTCATGCAGCCACTGACTACACACATTCTGTAATTGTATATACACACAATAATACAAGAATAGTCACAATGTTTGAAGAAACAAAGCCTGAACTTGTACCAGACCTGACTAAATGTGCTTTATTATGTTGCGTTAAAACTGATGGGTGGACCGATCTCTAAATATGGACACTAAATACGACTGTTTACCGTTTGAATGTTGACAAAAAAACAATAGTTCTAAGCTCTAACAACAGTGGCTTTGTTTTAAATGTCATGTGATATGGTTTATTTTGTGTCTTAAAATAAAAAAGTTAATATAGATAAACTAACAAAATCGAACATCGTAGCTGCAAAATCGAAAACTGAATTGAATCGTAACTTAAGTGAATCGTCCCTATCCCTAGTTGAAATACAACTAAAAACAAATGTATCGCAAATGTCTTTTATATCGTGATATTTTTTTGTTGCCAAATCGCCCTGCCCTATTGGAGACATCACCCTTCATGCCTGAGTTGCTCAATAAGTCAAAATAAGTTGTTTGAAAATACTTTCTCTAGATGACACAATCATTTCTTTGTCGTGTATAATAATTTTTTGTTTGTCATAAGTGTTAACTTGAAAATGTGTTTGAGAAAACTTTAACAATAGATAAAAACTGTGTAATAAAATAGTGAAAAGAATACCTTGAAAATGTGTTCCCAATTCCTCCAAATGGCTTTCCTAAAAATGCATATAAGGTTGGAATACATTGTAGGCACACACTATTGAGCTTTCACTGTGACTGGACTGTAGGTATAAAGTATACATAGAGGAGCCTTTAGTTAGACTGATCATGAACATCTATATACCAATTAGGTTATATACATAAACTATATACATTTGATTATGTGATGATGTCATAAGTCCAGATGAGACAGTTTCTTATTATTTCTATTGGTAACTTACCCATTCATGTTTGTACTACAACAAAACTCATTTTAACAAGATTAATTTAACTCTTTCACTGCCAGCCCTATTCTCACTTTCCACCCCTTCCCTGCCAGGACTTTTGTTAATTTTAAGCAATATTCACAGCTCCACAAAAAACCTTGTGCAACTGGAATCATGACATGTTATACATCAAATGAGACCTACAAGTGTCTACTTTCATTAAAAAAAATAAATGTTATTTACATTATTCCGTTCTCTTTTTATAGGCATTTGAAATTCGTTGTTTTCATTAGATTTCAGTGTTTGACGAGAAACTTTTGAGATAACGCCCTTTTTCTAAATCAAACTTCATGTCAGTGTTGTTTTTGTCTGTTCTACTTTTAGTGAAAGAATATGAGTCAGTACAATGAAATAATGTCTTTAGGATAAAAATCACTTCACGTGATTAAAGCAATGAGGACGAGTGTCTTTTTCATCTTTAAACCAACAAAACTTGTGTTACAGACGAGGAGACATCACGGTAGTTTTTCTACTTTCTGATGCAGATTCTATAGATTCAGACGCTTTCACATAGCAAAGATTATATTTAACCTATCAAACATGAAGAAAATACAGTAGTTTGACTTACTCTGACACTTTTGGATCGCTGACAGAAGAAAAAGTTTAGTTTTTCTCCTCCAGACTCGCTGCATGTGTCGTTCTCCTCAGAGTCCTAGTCCAGTCCTAGTCCAGTCCTAGTCCTGTAGGATCGACTTTTCTTCAGTTTAAAGATCAAATATCTGCTCTAAACTTACTCAACAATGTTTTTAGTCCAAGATGTGTTGCCTGTAATCCGTTTGAAAAGAAACACGATCTTTTAGAGGCGGCTGATCACGTAAACACAGCCGACTGCGCTGCATAATGTCAACAGGAAAGACGTGCATTTTTCCGGTCCTTGGCTTCCTCTGCGCCCTTGTGCTAATGTAATACTGCACTCCGGTGGTGAATATATGAAAGTGCAACATGATTGTTTACTACTGGTGCACCGAACACGTGCGTCAGAGAGCCATCTATCGCCGCATATAAAAAAAGCTTATGACGACAATTGTCGTCATTGGCAGGCTACGGTTGGGTTCGTTATGACGACACGTTGTCGTCATTGGCAGGGAAAGAGTTAAGTTGCCAAATATCTGTTTCAAATATTAGTAGCCAGTAGAATGTCATGTGAATGCAACAGGAACAAAAATATCAAAATACTACAACATACATTTCAACTGCATAAACATAACATTTACCTGGCCCAAGCCTTGACTAGAGGTCCATTTTGATAATTAACTAAGAGGCAGGCTACAGCAAACAGCTGATTGATGCTGCCAGTTAGAGACAAGGGGATTTCCGTTCTGAACAGCTTGTGTTCAGAGCCGGCTCGTTTATATAGGCGGTATAGGCAAATGCTAAGGGCGCAGAGTGAGGAGGGGCGCCGGCCGATGCTCCGGAGATGCTGAGCTCAAAGGGTGACTGACGTCTGATACATGCGTCTGATCATTCGCAGCACTAACGCTGTAAAATCAAAGACCCTGGCTACAGTTTGGAGAGAACACTATCATGCTAAACCAGTGTGGTGAACCGGAGGCTGCATGCGCCTCTTGACCTGTCCGAGTGCGACTTTGGCTCATTCAGAAACATGTGCGCCGCCACACGCTCTCTCTCTCTCTTTCTCCCTCTCCCTCCCTCGGAAGCTGCGTGCGTCTGTCAGTGCAGTGTCAAAGCAGAGCTGTTTAACAGACAAATTGTTTCTTTGACCTCCCAGTGATATTCTGTGAAACGAGAGCTTCATTTTGGTCTAAGGTTTGTTCAAATCCGTCTTATATCCACGGAGAAAGGTCCAAAGTGTACAGTGAAATAAAACGTGTGTAAAGAACAACGGCGAAAATCGCGAAAAACGGCGCACCGCGGAAATGTTGAACGTGGCCCTTACAGATTTTATTTTTGGATGAATGTGACAAAAACACACACTAACCTGACAAAAGTGTATACAACAGCAGCAGCGGTGTTTTCTCTGCTCTGACCACACAGGACAGTCCTGAGTCAGTCTCCTAAAAGCTCAGTTTTACAGGGGTGGAGCTCAGGGGGGCATCAGGGACTGGAGCCCCTAAATCTGTCATCTATGGGGAACCCCCTTTGATTTTTTTTATTTAACTAAATCATGTCTTTTTAATTATAGTAAAATTACATCATATATTAAAAATATCACATCTAAAACTCACCAAAATACAGGAAATTGCACAGAATTTTAAAAAATTCTCCTGGGGGAGAATTCCCCCAGACCCCCCTGAATTACATCAAAACCTTGTTATATATTTAAATGTATTTGTATTTAAGGGCTTATGGCACTAAGGGTCTGTTTGCAAATAATTTAAATAACAATTTCTTTTGGAAAGGGAAAGTAGAGGGCTAGAACCACTACAATTTATATCTATCAGGGGCGCTGTTTGAAATCTCGCTAAGGGCGCCAAAAGGGCCAGAGCCGGCACTGCTTGTGTTCCTTCACCCTTCTTATGACCCGCTCAACGTGGACTCTGAGCCTGGCAATAGACTGGGTCTTCCTCACCTCCGCTCCAGATAGCTGACTCTTCTTCTTGAGGAAGGCAGGTATGTACACCTTGCAGGGAACCAAATCTTCCACAAGGAACCCCTTGTCCACCATAATGGCCATTGAGGGCTTCAGGAGAGACACCAGGCCTGACTGCTTCAAGATCTCCCGGTCACTGATGCAGCCTTCATACAAGGGAGAGATGAATGTGACTGAGCCATGTGGAGCAATGCCAATCAGCCCCTTAAATGTGCTGTGCGATTTGTAGCTGGAGTACACTTCGCTTTGCAGCAAGAGAGAATCGGGGGTTTGGCAGTGCAGCTCAGTACAGTCCAATATTATGTGCGTGTCGGCGTGGCTGGAAAAGACCTCTGGCATGTTCTCCTTAATGGTGCCTTCATCCAGCCAGATGCCAATAGCTCCCAGAACTTCATAAAGAAAGTTGGCCCAGGTGTTAATTATTCGGCTCACAGTGGACTGGTGAACCTTAAATCTGTGTGCCAGATCTTTCTGCACCAGATCCAATGACAAGTAGTTCATGAAAAGAAAAAAAAAAAGTGTACCTTGACGCAATGATTATTTCTCATCTTAATTATTGTATATCTTGTTGGTCACAAGCATGTGAGACAACAATAAAACCTCTAAAATCTCTATATAATCAGGCTGTAAAAGTCTTGGATAAAAACCTCTGAGATACCATCATTGTCCAATACTTACACAAAATAAAATGCTAAACTTTGATAATTTAATTATCTACTCAAATGTGCGACTAATCTTTAAAATTGTAAATAACATTGCGCCTCCCCCATTGAAAACATTTGTCCAGCTCTGCTCTGAGCAGACAACCAGGACCTCCAGGTCCACAAGTCACAATGACTGCAGATTACCTAAACGTAGCTCGGTCTTTGCACAAACAGCATTTTCTTTCAAAGCCATTAAAGAATGGAACAAACTCCCGCAGAATCTGAAGCTTTCCTCTGATATGAGATATTTTTCATGCAATGTCAAGAAATTACTATTGGAAAACCAGCAGTGTCGGCATTAATTCACAATTAAGAAGGATTAAGGATTAATTTTTGCTATTTTTGTAACCTCTAATGGAACTTTTACTGAATATGGGTGTAATTTTGTTGTACATTTTCTTAAAGGCTTTTATTTTATGTTTTCTTATTGTATGTAACTGTTGTTTGTGAAGGACTACAGATGGAAAGTAGCTCTGTGCTAACTCTGGTGCAGCCATCTTTTTAATGTAACTGCACATTGTCCTTTAAATAAAGAAAGTAAAGTAAAGTAAAGTAAAAAACTCGTCAATAGGCTGGAGAGACTGCAAAAAAGATAAAAAAAAAAAGAAAGAACAGAGTTAGCGGTACTCAATACCCTCAGATTACAGGTCAAATGCAGAAGTCTTTTTAAATAATGATCTTAGCATAAAGTAGTACCACACAATAAAAATGGGCTTACAGTTGTAACAGCATGACGGACATCCAGTCCAGGAGTTGCTGTTATGCGCACCATATCTGGCAAAGCTGGTTCTATCTGGCCCCAGAATTACATCAGGTGAGCATAACTTGCAAACCTGTTAATGGGACAGAGCAAAATATATTTTATTAATAATGTAAAGAATATCAAACTTTTGGTCAAAATAGGCATAAAATGACTGTCTCAACCAAAGGCCTGAGGTGTTTTTAGGTGCCACTCAAAACTACAGACTTATTGCACACACTCGCTTTTTAATCACACTGGTGCTCTCCACTGAAATCCTACTCTTACCTTCTTCCATTAACTTTATATTAGACAACTTTTTCTGAAATCTATTTGTTGAAGGACTTTATGGTTTAGTCTCCTTTTAGGTGCAATGTAATAGCCAAACAGTGGAATATATTTAGGTCAACAGCTGCTATAAGTACAAAAAATCATAATGAAGCTGTTTTCTGTTTACGTTTGCTATTTGTACAGATCTAGCTCATTCATATTGTTTATAGTTAACTCATTTTATTTTCACTCACACCTTAGCATAGCTTACCTTGTGTACAATCTGATATCTTCATCAGAACCAGCAAATCGCTCCAAGCCAAACTTGGAAGAAATCGACATCTCCTCCATCTGTCTCCGGAGTGCTGCGAGCTCAGACCGGAGCTCCACATTTTCACTGAGGGCTAAATCCAAGGCAGCCGGCTCAGCAGAGGAGCAGCAGTCGTGCTCGGGACAGGCCACATCCATAGGCAAGTCGTCCTCCGCGTCGTTAGCTAGCGGGGGCTCTGGCCGCTCTCTCCGCTTCCAAACACCAGGACGAGGAGCAGGAAGGGAGTAGTTGTTCCACTGGAACAAAACAGGAACAACTCCTTTTCTTAGATGACGGCGCCCCTGTGGGGTTGATCGCTGGGTCACATCTGCCGGTAAAAAATGGCGAAGACACACCCTTGTATTTGTCGTTACCTCAAACTGATCCCTACGAATATTAATGAGCCACTTTTTCCGCAGCTCCACATCTTTGGGAAAAGTAAAAAAGCTCAAAGCGGAGTTAAACTTAGCTGAAGCAGTGCAGCTGGGGACACAGCAGTGGTAGCATGAGGAGCTGTCCTGTCTCTTCTGAAAAGTAAACCTCTTCTTCGATGTCATGATGACACAAAGACGAAATACAAAATACAAATAATCCGTGGAAAAAATAAGTGTAGTCTAAATTTAACGCAAAGTCGATCAAAGAGAGTTGAAAACGAGTCAAACGCTAGCGTCCACTATCACCGTAAGTCTAGTGGCAATCTTAGATTTGACCGGAAATACGTCACCGGGCTCCGTGCATAGAGCCCATTACCTTCTTCAAAAACTTGAGTGTGTCCCAGTTTTTAATTTTGAAAATATGGTCATCCTAATGTAATACAAAAAGTGAAATAAATTCCTGTGTATATTTGAAACTTAAACCAGCTAGATGTCTAGTCACCTGTGGAAGTCTACAATGACCTGGGTCTGATTCATTTAGTGATGACACTCAGGCAAACATACGTGTCTAAATATTCTGCAGTAAATGTTGTCTGCATGTATTTGTTTGTCTATGTAACGTATTGTATTACAAATGTATTACAAATGTTTCTCTTCTTTCTAACCAAAATTAAAATAATTCAGACTTTCAATGACCGAAGCAAGAGCAGAAGAAAATAATCTATCAGCTACATCCGCCATTGAATCTGGCGAGGGGTGGAGGGAAGAGCGGCCGTTGAGACTGATCGTCCCAAAATTGGACAACGAAGCGATTGGCTCTGTCTTTGCTTCCAGACCCTTTTTCATTTGGACAGAAAGTAGGAGGGGCAGGCTACTCAGGCAAGGTGCTGAGCATATGTGAGCACATTCTTTTTGTTGTCCTAATGCATTTTGATGAGTTTGTTCAGTGGCCTTTTTAGCCCCTCCATACATCAGAAGGGCTGACAGTTGTGCTACAGATGCTGCCGTGCAGTGTGAGGCGTAGTCCCTAGTCATTTTGGACAATACACTCGTTAGGAATGTTGCTGTCCTCTTTACTTCCTCAAAAAGGGAATTCTGCATGGAAAACTGCAAAGTAATAGAAACAGGAGCATGGTCTGAGAGAACAATAGCTTCGTATTTACAATCCGTAAGAGAAGACAACAATCGATTATCAAGTAAAAAAAGGTCAATACGTGTAAAAGTATGGTGCACTGGCGAAAAAAAAGAATAAGCTCTCTGTTGAGGGTTTAAATGACGCCAAGTATCAGATACTTCAAATTCGGACATGAAAGATTTTATTGCCCTAGCTGAGCGTGAAAGCGTGGTTGGTTGATAGAGGAACGATCTAACTGAGGGTTAAGCCAGCAGTTAAAGTCACCACCCAACACTAAATAATGAGATGACAAATCAGGAATAATTGAGAAAAGACGTTTGAAAAAATTTTCATCGTCATAATTTGGACCATAAATGTTAACCAGAACTAAGGGAACATTATAAATAGAACCAGTGATAATAACATATCTTCCATTAGGATCTGAAATCAATTGAGAGTGTACATAGGGAACTGATTTACGTATAAGAATAGCCACTCCTCGAGCCTTACTGTTAAAGAAGAATGATAGACCTGATCTACCCAATTTTTCTTAAGTTTTTTGTGATGCAAGTTATTTAAATGCGTCTCTTGTAAAAAAAATATTTGAGCCCCCAATTGCTGAATGTGGTGTAGCACCTTGCTACGTTTAATAGGATTGTTGAGCCCTTTACAGTTGAAACTGGTGAAACAAATTTTTTGGCCTACAGTACCAGCAAGTACAGGCCTACAAGTTGGCATATTTTGAGACAGCAAAACAAATGGTAGCATTGGACCCCCTGGACACCTAAATTAGAAAGAAAACAGAAATCCAAAAACAAACAACCACACTCAAACCTCACCCCTAAACCCACCCTCCTCACTACCCCGACCCCAAAACAAGAAAAACTCGCAAAAGCATATCCCACCCCAAGAAAAAAAAAACAGTAACGAACCTATCAAAGGTTGGGAGAGCAGACTCTAAACTATCCCTGCTCTCCGAAGGAATACGATAAATCAAAACAATACACCAATACAATGCACCACCAAGTTTAAATGCGTGCTACAGAACTCTATATTAATAAAAATATAACAATAACTACCAATTAGTACCATGTATATCTACCAATACAACAATAAAAATAAAACTCAAAACAGAAAATAGATGAAAGAAAATAGTAACAGAATTATACAATTATGTATACACATGTATGCATCAAAAAAGTAATCAGTTTCTAGAACTAGAAAAAGAAACAATATATATATATATAATATATATAATATATAAATATATATAATATATATATATATATATATATATTATATATATAAATGAATAAAAAAATTATAATTGTTGATATGAAAAAATATTAATAGAAACATTCACTCTTAAAAAAAAATAAATGCATACATGTGTATATATATACACACACACACACATACAAAAAAATATAATTATACATACACGTACATACATACACATCCAAACACACACACACCCATATACATACTAATGAATCAATAAATATAAATAAATTTACCAAAATATACAAGAAACAAAATATAAATAATACACCAACTGAAAGATATCTGCAAAATATTATGTAATTTCCTAAAAATTCAACTTCGAAATATATGAAGAAAAATACAAAATTACAATAATAATTCCTACTAACACTCAAATAGAAAGAACAGTAACAAACTACCTCAATTCATAGAGCCATCAGTCCAAGAGTCCAGAACAGGAGCGAGCATTTAGTTGCACGCGATTGTCAGTTTCGGCCAAATATGAAGTCATACAGAATCCGGAACAACCGGTGTTTTAATGTTCTTCTTCACAAAATCCAGGTTAACATCAGGATCATTAAACTAATGAGTTGATCCACTGGGTAATGTGATCCGAAGTGTCGCTGGAAAAAGCAAGCCAAACGTGATCCCAGGGCACGAGTGAAGTTCCTTTTTGACACCGCTGAAACTTGCTCGCTTTTTCGCCACTGAGGCAGTGAAGTCCGGAAAAATAAACACTTGCCTTCCTTATACCCTTATACTGTAGAGGAGAGCACTCACTGGCTTTACGAAGAATGTCGTTCCGTACCTGATACATGTTAACACAGGCAATGAAGGGTCGCGGCCGCGCCCCTTCCTTTGGCTTGGGCTGAAGGGTGCGATGGCCCGATCCAAAATAGGCTTGTCCGTAAGATGTAACAGGCTCTGTAAAAAACCCGCCACAAACTCGGTGGGACGTGATCCCTCGTCTCCCTCTGGGACTCCCAATATTCTTATGTTGTTTGCCTGGAGCGACTCTCCAAGTCCTCGCACTTTCTTGACAGAGTGACGGCTTGCTCTTGCAGTTTGCCAACCGCGGCATGTAGGCTAGTTAGCTTCGCCTCCTGCTCATTAGCCGCATGCTCCAAGTCCTGGATAGCTCCGAAAAGGCTGCAATCTTCCTCTCTAAGGGATGCACGGCTGCCGTAATCTCCCTTTTAACAACTTCAGAGATTACGCCCTCGAATCCGTTATAATCTCACTTCGCATTCCTCCATCATTTCTTTCTGGCCAGCAATGCACGATTAGCCTCCGGGGTAGCCATCGACGAAGCAGCTAACTCGTCAGTTTTGCTAGTGCTACGAGTAGCCATTCCAATGTCTGCTTTCCTCATTTTCGAGCTAGTGCACTCTCGACCAACGATGATGTATGCTCAGTAAACACTTACGATCAACCGGCCACCCCAAAATAATGTCACAAAAATATCACATCCCTGGGGAGCTACTACAAAACACGTCCTACGCCATCAATGCTCGACAGCGCTCCCCGGGAAGCCAGTGCTCTAACCACTTATCGAATCTCCGCAATTTAACATGGGGTCCGAGATTTTGAAACCAGCAAGTGGGCGGTCACTGTTGAGCTCCATGGCCAAAAAAGACTACCCATACATAATCAAGACAGCATATCCACTGAATTTTACAGAAACAGCATTAAGCGCAAATAGGAATAATAGTGCTATGAAGCTGTTGCAAAACTTGAGCAGTCACAAAACACTGGGCCTCTGGAACTATTACTGTTGTACATCTTTCCTCTCAGAGAACTGCACTTTGCCAGTCAATATCAGGGTCAATGATATCCTTTAAATGTAAACATTTATAGTGATCAAATATTTCTTACAATTGTTAATACTGTTTCATGCAGTTTAGGTTCATTCAGATTCCCATAATTTTCCAAGCACCACAGCGGCTCTGGATTCAAATTTCCTTCTGTTCTCAAAGGAAGGTTGTTCAATCCTTGTGTGAAAGTTTCACGATCTACTTGAGTTCTGGGGACAAATACATAATGAACCCCAAACTGATGAAAGTTGTCTGAAATGTCCAATAGACCATCCTCCTCAAGCGTGTGAAGCACTTCGTTCATACATAATTTGTTATGATTTGAACAAACTGGTTGGCTGCTCTTCAATCAATCAATTTATTTTTGTATAGCCCAAAATCACAACAACAGTCGTCTCTGAGGACTTCCCAAGATTATTAATTTTAGCAAATATGAATAATAGGAAATCAAAATAAAACAATACATATTCAATAAAACAATACACATTCAATGAAACATTTGATCAAGCAGATTATTAGTAGAGCAGATGAATGATTGTCCAGAACATCCCCTGTCCTTAGACCCTCCTTCTCGGCAAGGAAAAACTCAAAAAAACCCTAAGGGAAAAGAGAAACCTCGAGGAGAACCACAGTGAAGAAGGGATCCACTCCCATGGACGGACAGGCTGTAGATGTAACTAAGGCTAAAGTTAAAGAGTTTATGTTTGTGGAGCCAGAGTCCATAAGCAGAGGGAAACGACTCGTCTAGCAGGGTCAGGACAGGCCAATCCTGGAGAGGAAGGTGGGGCGGAGGTCCAAGCATCAGTGGTCCGGCCCACGTCACTGGAACAGCAGCATCTGAAACAGTTCCACTCCCCGAGAGGGGAGTGGGACAGGGGACAACGAGTGAATAGCAAAGAACAGACTAGAGATGAACTGTAGTTTATTATTCTTTACAAGAAAGGCAGAAGTGAGAGGATAGTGCTCAAGTTGCCATACTTTCCCCAGTATAATTGCTCCTAGGGCAGCCTGACTAGAACTATGGGTTTAGAGTCTGTTCCTAACTGACCTGATCATAAGCTAATCCGAAGAGGAACGTTTTGAGCCTAATCTTAAATGTAGAGACTGTGTCAGCGTCTTTGACATGAGCAGGGAGCTGATTCCATAGCCAGGGGCTTGATAGCTAAAAGCTCTGCCTCCTATTGTGCTTTTAGAGACTCTAGGAACCACCAGAAGTCCAGCATCTTGAGAGCGAAGTGAACGGTTAGGATGATAAGGAATTATTTCATCTTTGATATAAGAAGGGGCCAAGTCATTTAAAGCTTTATAGGTTAGAAGAAGAATTTTAAATTTGACTCTAGACTCAACAGGAAGCCAGTGAAGATCTTTTAGTACTGGGGTAATGTGTTCTCGTTTTTTAGTACCTGTTAGTACTCTTGCTGCTGCATTTTGAACTAATTGAAAACTTTTTATTGAGCTTTTAGGACACGCTGCAAGCAGGGAGTTACAGTAGTCTAACCTCGACGTGACAAAGGCATGGATTAGTTTTTCAGCATCATTTTTAGGCAGTAGATTTCTAATTTTGGCAATATTTCGCAAGTGAAAATAGGCAGTTTTGCACGCTTGACTAATATGTGCTTTGAATGAGAGCTCTTGGTCAAATAAGACTCCAAGGTTTCTTACAGTCGAGCTGGAGGCTACACTGACATTGTCCAGTGTGATTATCTGCTCAGTTAGAGAGTCGCGCAGATGTTTAGGGCCGAGTAAAATCACTTCTGTTTTATCAGGATTAAGGAGTAGGTAGTTAAGGCTCATCCAGGTTTTTATATCCTTCACACAGGCACTGAGTCTTTCTATTTGACCAGTCTGATCTGGTTTCATTGATAAGTACAGCTGAGTGTCATCTGCATAACAGTGGAAGTCAATGCCATGCTTTTAGATAATGTTACCTAGCGGCAGCATATAGAGAGTAAAAAGAATTGGACCAAGTACAGAGCCCTGTGGCACACCGCAGGTTCATTTAGAACATTGTGAGGAGCTTTGGTTTACATTAACAAACTGATACCTATCGGTTAAATAGGATTTAAACCAGCTCAGAGCAGTTCCTCTGACACCTACATCACATTCTAATCTCTGCAGTAAAATATTGTGATCAATCGTATCAAACGCTGCGCTGAGATCCAGCAGAACCAGGATTGAGATCAGTCCGTTGTCAGCAGCTAATAACAAATCATTTGTGACTTTAAGGAGAGCTGTTTCCGTACTATGATGAGCTCTAAAACCAGACTGGAATGTTTCAAATCAATTATTCTCCTGTAGGTGGCGACAGAGCTGTTTAACTACAACTCTCTCAAGTATTTTGGAAATAAAGGGAAGATTTGAAATAGGTCTATAATTGGCTAAAACTTCAGGATCAAGGTTTGGCTTTTTCAAAAGAGGTTTAATTACAGCATATTTAAAAGACTGTGGAACATAGCCACTTTTTAATGAGGTATTTATTATACTAAGAATAGGATCTAACATCAGAGGGAGAATGTCTTTGAGAAGCCTACTTGGGATTGGGTCTAAAATACAAGTTGAGGTTTTAGAAGACTTAAAAGCTGAAATTAAATCTGCTTTACTAAGAGAAACAAAGTTGTCTAATATTACAGGTGGATCTAAATGAGACCCTACGTTTACAGCTTGGATTTGTTCAGTGCTAATAGCAGGAGTGATTTCATCTATTTTATCTCTAATATTGATTATTTTATTATTAAAAATGTCAAAAAATCATCAGAACTGAGAGTAACTGGGATTGATGGTTCTACTGCACTGTGGCAGTTGGTCAGCCTGGCTACAGTGTTAAATAGAAACCTAGGATTATTTGTATTTACTTCTATTAGATTTGAATAGTATCTGGTTTGAGCCATGCGCAGAGCCTGTTTATAAGACAGAAGGCAAGTTTTCCATGCTTCTAGGGATTGCTCTGAATGGCATTTACGATACGGTCGTTCTAATTTCCTAACCTTTTGTTTAAGTGCACGCAGTTCTTCATTATACCATGGAGAAGATTGCCTTGGCCTAACGGACTTATGTTTTAAGGGAGCAACAGTATCAAGAGCAGTTTTCAAGGAGTCCATGGTTTTGTCAACAAATTGGTCGCTTATATTGGGATTAAGCTTATCCTCATCTGGGTCACATGACATGTCACTGAATATTGGCCCTATTATTTCTTTAAATTTTATAACTGTTTTTTCAGATATTGTTCTTTTTGTTATTATTTTATTCTGAGGAGCAGAGAAATCTTTTAGAGTAAACTGAAAAGTAATTAGAAAATGATCTGATAATACTGGGTTTTCAGGGAGGACATTTAAATCACTGATCTCTAAACCATATGTGAGTACAAGATCTAAAGTGTGCTTGTGACAGTGTGTTGGTTTATTTACATTCTGGGTGAAACCAATGTCATTTAGAAGAGCGCTGAAAGCTTTACTTAGGCAATCATCGTTCAGGTCTATTTTAATATTGAAATCTCCGAGTATAATTATTTTGTCTCAGTCTAATACTAGGCCTGATATAAAGTTTGAAAATTCGGTTAGAAACTCAGAATAAGGACCAGGAGGTCGATAAATTATTATAAATAACACACCCTTTTGTTTTTTCCACTTGGGGCAGGTTATAGATAGTGTGAGGCTTTCAAAGGAGTTAGATGCATTATTTGTTTTTGGGCAGAGAAGTAAACTAGAGTGAGAGATAGCTGCCACACCTCCACCTCGGCCTGTGCTCCTAGCAGTCTGAAAGTTATAGTGACTTGGAGGTGTGGACTCATTTAATCTTACATAGTCATCGGGTTGAAGCATGTTTCAGTCAAAGCTAAAATATCAATATTGTGATCAGTAATCAATTCATTAACTAAAAGGGATTTAGAGGAAATTGACCTAATGTTTAGCAATCCGCATTTTACAAACTTATTTACTGATTTACTAGTATCACGCATTGGTATTTTTATTAAGTTTTGTGGTCTAACACCTGAGTTGGCTTTTTTGGCGGTACATGTTTTGTTTTTACGAGGGACACACACAGTCTCTATCTGTCTAGGTTCTGAACACTTGATTTGTGACAGTGCAGGCGAGAGCCCAGCACCAGTAACAGAACAGTGCTTTACACAGCTGTTCTGCGCCTGGAACTCATGTTTACTCTGTCAATTTAGGCGACTACGGTAACGGCCAAATTCCTAACTAAAAGGGATGTGCCAGCCGAAGTCGGATGGACACGATCTCTGCAAATGAGCCCAGGCTTCCCCTCGAACGCCCTCCAATTGTCAACAAAGACTTTGTTTTCAGGACACCACCTAGACAACCAGCGGTTAAATGCTGACTGCCGGCTGTACAGTTCAGCATTGACCAGATTGGGGAGAGGGCCAGAAAATATTACGGTCTCCGACATCGACTGTGCCAATTCACACACAGCAGCTACCTGTATTTTGAGAACCTCTGATTGTCTCCGCCGGGCGTCGTTACCGCCTGCGTGAATCACGACTCGACGGAATCGCTGTCTGCTCTGTTTTAAAAGCCTAAGGTTTCCTTCGATGTCTCCCATTCTGGCCCCCGGATAACACCTAACTGATGCCGCTGGCAGCTCCACGTCTCTAACTATTGAACTGCCAATGACTAGCGTGTCTCTTGTCCAAGTTGCGGGTGTGCGGCCGCTGAGGGGTTCAAACCTATTGCTGACGTGGAGCTCCTGGTGGACTAAGGGCTTGCGTTTAGCACTGTGCTTCTTCCGTACTGTCACAAATCGACCCTGGTCTTCTCCGGGCTGCACGGGGACTGGGGAGCTAGGCTCGCTAATGCTAACCCTATCTTTAACGCGGTCAGCGGGGCTACAACAACCTGACTGTAGCTAGGCTTTAGCACCTCCAATGAGCGGATCCGCGTTTCTAACTCCGTAACCCTTGCATCCAGGGCTATACTACACTACACTTCACGCAGCTAGACTGTCGTCAGTAAAGATGCAAGGGTTCTGACTCCACATATGACAACTTGGGCAGGACAGCGCGAAAGGGGGAGAAGACGGTCCAGCCATGATGCTAACTAGCTAGGCTAGCTCAAGCTGGAGCGGGTGAAACAGGGTTGTAAATCCACAAACTAGCAACAAATGCAAGTTAGATGTAACTTTGGATGGTCAGTGGACTAAGCGACCAACGCTGTTGTGTAGTAGGACAATAAATTTAGAACAGATTGTGGATTTGAGGCAAGAGAGCAGAGACAACTACTAGCACACAACTCGAAGCAAGAAGCAACTCACCGGATGGGTCGACGTCTCTTTCCGCTCTACTGCGCATGCGCTTCTGGATGTCTCTCTGAAAACACTGAATGAATTTTTTGGAAACTTTTGGATTTTTGGCTCAGTTTTGACAGGACAACTTTGGACTTCAATCAACTAAGAAGTGCGGCTTCGGATGTTCAATGGGCATGAGCTAAGTACTGTCAAATTTGTGATAAGGAGATGTGTGTATTTCTGGTAACTATGGAGACCATGGAAAAGCTACTCCTCTGAAATCACAGACTTTCACACCTGATGCAACAGAAGATCTTCCAGTGAAAATACTTTTAATCTTGGGTCTCAACCACCTCGTGCTATTCATCAAACCTAAGTTAAGATTTTGTGAATCAAGTTGTTTGTTTATCTTATAACCATGGAGATGAGAGAGAATATGAATGCTAAATGCTAACTCGCTGGCGCACACTGGCTGCCGCTTCCCTGATATGTCAACAAGTTTTGTTTCCATGGTAACCTATTATCATTTGATCAAAATATTTGCAGTAAACAGCTATTAACATCAGTATTGAACAGTTTTGCTTGTCAAACTGCTTCTACCAACTACTACCCCAGACCTAGTGTTCCTTTACCATCTCATAGCTGTTCATTCCATCTGTAACACTATTCTCATCCATCACTTGTCCAGCCCATCTACACAAGAATGTTCTCTACCACTGCGCCAACTATCTGGCCAAATCCAACAGGACTAGCTCCAGCCCCACTGACAATGTTGCACTCCGCCTCTATGCTGCACGGATTCAACGACTGCTGTCGCCCACACTGTGTTGACACACTACGACAACCTGGACATTTACGCAGTACACGCCCCACACATCGGAGTTCTGGTCGTAAGTTTACCTTCAACTTTTCATCTCCCAATGCCATTCCAAGCTTCTGGTCTCATCGCCCACCAGCTCCTGTGAGACGTCATCACAACAAAGCACATGTGAGTCTGGCAAATCTCCGCCCTCTCCCGCGCTGCTCGGATCCCACTATGAATCCACATAATCTGAAACTGTCGCTGCTCAATATCCGTTCACTCAACAACAAGAGCCTTCTCCTAAACGATACATCCTGACAAAAATCTGGATTTTCTTTGTCTCACTGAAACATGGCACAAACCCCTGGACTATTTTTCCCTAAATCAGGCCACACCTCATGGATTCACATACATTGAAAAACCCCGTGCTGATGGAAGAGGTGGCGGTATAGCTGTCATTTACAAAAAGGACACTAAATTAACCCCCATTTCTATCTCCAATATGCACTCTTTTGAATACATTGCATTCAAACTGACTGGCCCCTCCCCTTTAGTGACTGCTGTTATTTACCGCCCTCCCAAGCCAAACCCCTCTTTCCTTTCAGAGATTACAGATTTTTTGACCAAACTAACCGCCATCTCATCATCCATTCTTCTTCTTGGTGATTTTAATTTCCACATTGACTGTAAAAACTCCAAACCTGCCACAGAATTTTTGGATTTGCTTAACTGTTTCAATATCACTCAACATGTCAATTTTCCTACACACACTCGTGGACACATTCTTGATCTGGTTTGTGCCACTGACATCCCGATCCACAAAGTCTCCTGCCAAAACCTCCATATATCTGATCACTTAGCCATCACCTTTGAAATCAGCGTACCCACAGCAGCTCCCAAAGCAAAACGTAAAATAACTTTCCGCAACCTCAAATCCATTGAAAAGTCTGCTGTCTCTGCACTTCTCACCACTAAGCTGTCTTCTTGCCCTCCCCCTGAGTCTGACAATCCCTCAGAACTTGTAACCTATTACAACAACACGCTCTCCTCTTGTCTTGATGAACTTGCCCCCATCAAAACTAAGACAGTCTCATTTACACACACTGCCCCCTGGTACACTCCTGAGCTCCGCCGCATGAAATCTCGAAAACGCCAACTTGAGAGACTGTCCAAAAAGTCATGTCTGACAGTTCATCTTCAAAGCTACACAGACTATATCCAGGTCTACAAAGAAGCCCTCAATGCCGCACGATCAAACTACTATTCAAATCTCATCCATTCTGACTCCAAAAACCCCAAATCCCTTTTCTCCACAATTAACAAACTCCTTCAACCCTGTGACAACACTTCTTCATCCTTCACAGTTACTAAATGCAACAGTTTCCTATCCTTCTTTCAGTCCAAAATTGACTCAATTTACAGTTCCCTCAGTCTCCCCACTGTAAACTCGGCCCCCACTCCGGACCTCCTCCTCCAAGTACCACAAAACAGCTTTCTTCTTTCTCTCCAATTACTTCAGTTCAACTCACAAAGCTGCTCTCGGGTATCAAAACTCCAACCTGCTCCCTGGATCCTATCCCCTCACCTTTCATCAAAGCATGTTTTCCCATCATCTCTCCCTTAATCACAACCATCATAAACTCTTCACTCTCAAATGCCTCAGTTCCACAATCTCTCAAACTGGCAGCCATCACCCCAGTACTGAAAAAACTGGTCTTGACCCAGACAACCTTGCAAACTACCGTCCCATATCAAACCTTCCCTTCCTGTCTAAAATTATTGAACGTGTCATTGCCTCACAACTTCAAGCCCACCTAACCTCCAACAATCTGTTCGAACCATTCCAGTCCGGATTCCGCCAAAAGCACAGCACAGAGACAGCATTACTTAAGGTCACAAATGATATCCTCCTCTCCTCCGACTCTGGCAAGCTCTCCATCCTCATCCTACTAGATCTCACTGCCGCTTTTGACACCATCAGTCACTCCATTCTCCTTTCCCGTCTCAAGACCTCCCTCAACATCACTGGCTCTGCTCTATCCTGGCTCCAATCCTACCTCACCAACCGACAGCAATTCATCAGCATCAACAACTGCTCCTCCACCATTGCTCCACTGTCACAAGGTGTTCCCCAAGGTTCGGTGCTTGGTCCGCTTCTGTTCATCCTCTACATTCTCCCTCTTGGCAGCATCATTCGTCGTCACGGTCTCCATTTTCACTGTTATGCCGACGACATTCAGCTCTACGTCTCCACTTCATCCATAAACACAATAACCCAATCCTCCCTCACTCAGTGCCTAACTGACATAAAAACCTGGATGACACATAATTTTCTTAAACTCAACAGTGACAAAACTGACATCATAATCATTGGTCCAAAAACACTTTCAAAATCCTCTTCGATCCTCTTTAACTTCAACAACTCTACCTTCACTCCATCTCCACTCATTCGCAACCTTGGCATTCTCCTGGACTCTAACCTCTCATTTGAATCCCACATTAACCAAGTTACCCGGACAGCATTCTTTCACCTCAAAAACATAGCACGTCTCCGCCCATCACTCTCCTTTCCCGCTGCTGAAATACTCATACATGCATTCATTACATCCAGACTTGACTACTGTAACAGCATCCTCTATGGACTATCCTCTAAAACTCTCAATAAACTACAATACATTCAAAATTCTGCTGCCCGCCTCCTCACTCACACACGTTCCCGTGAACATATTACCCCTGTTCTACAAAATCTCCACTGGCTCCCTATCCCTCAGCGAATCCAATTTAAAGTTCTTCTCATCACCTTCAAAGCCCTCCACAACCTGGCCCCACCCTACCTCACTGACCTGCTTCAACGCTACAGTCCAGCGCGCTCCCTCCGCTCCTCAGACTCCAACCTCCTTCTCCTCCCCTGCAGGACAAAACTCCGAACCTGGGGCGACAGAGCCTTCTCCATTGCTGCCCCCACCCTATGGAACATGCTACCTCAACAACTCAGAGACTGCACCGACCTCACCACTTTCAAGAAGAATCTGAAGACCCATCTGTTCAAATCTGCTTTTAATGTTTGATCAATGTTTTAGTTATGGTGACTGTGTTATTTTGTGTATATTTATCTGCCTTTGTCTGTAAAGTGTCTTTGAGTATCTTGAAAAGCGCTATATAAATAAAATGTATTATTTATTATTATTATACTTGCTTGTAACTGCCACCCATACGTCTCGCCACATGCGTTCTATTCTGTAATGGAATAACCTTTGATTAGAATTAGAGGTGTCAAATTAGTGCATTAATTGAGATTAATTAATTAATTAATTTCAGACATATTAATGGAGGTAATTCTTTTAATCGCATTAATCTATTTGAATTTTTTAACTTCATTGTTTGGGCTCACACTGCTCCAGTCCAACTCCGGTGCAGTCACCGGACCGGTCTTGTTACGGTGGTGACTCACATTAGCTCCGGTGGTCTACAGGTACAGTCCTGCTGCAGACACAGGCTCTGCTGTCGACCTCGCCAGACCCCGAACTCACGGAGTTCACGCTCAACGTGGGAGAATACGGATCGCTGAGCACTTTTTTTTTCTATGTATATGTAAACAAAAACACACGCGCAGAGTTTTGGGCTTGTTTCACGTCAGTTCATTTTCTGTTGGATTTTTCGCCGCGCAATGGTAAGTAGGGAGGTTTATTTACATTCTATGTGTTACATAATCGTGTAAATGTCGTATTTTGACTTATTTGTATAATTAGTAGTAACGTAATGATTTTATTTTGAAAACTACCGGATTCACGTCACCCTCGCTTGGTTTCCTGTTTATCGTGTCTTGTTTTCACAACTTCATCAAAAAGGGCTCCGGTGCGCTCCGCGTCCGGCCAAATTTGCAGTGTGAGCCCGGGGTAACTTGACAACTTGGCAACAAAAGACTTCATAATGTCTTCCTTTGTTGCAATATATTAATATTTCCATCTGCAGCAATAATGTAATTAATTAAATTGGATAAAAAACAAAAGAAAAACACTTCAGTTGAGTGTTTTTCTCAGCAATTTTAGGTGAGATTAAAAATAAAATTAATTAGATTAATTCATTACAGATCAAAAATAATTAATCTCTTCAAATTTTAATCACTTGACAGTACTAATGTGACGGTTGGGTTTTTTGCCTCTCTGCGTTGTGTTGTGTCCTGAGCGGGAGTTGAACCCGGGTCTCCCGCGGGGCGTCGACCGACAAACTCATTGAAAGGGAACGCTCCACTTAGCTCAGTTGTTTGTGGCTTCTTATACCTGAGGGGAGTGAGTTTATCCCATACCACCACACACTTCTCCATACTGTCCTCATGTGGGCCTACACCGGTTACACTCACCCCCCTAAACTCACACCACTCAGGACAATCCGGGGTCACGGCACCAAGTGTGACCGGTGTGGGTTTTGCCTCTCTGCGTTGTGTTGTGTCCTGAGCGGGAGTTGAACCCGGGTCTCCCGCGGGGCAGTCGACCGACAAACTCATTGAGCTAAAGGAACGCTCCACTTAGCTCAGTTTGTTTGTGGCTTCTTATACCTGAGGGAGTGAGTTTATCCCATACCACCACACACTTCTCCATACTGTCCCTCATGTGGGCCTACACCGGTTACACTAATTAGAATGTAATGTATTGTTATGAAAATAAAAGAACTCACAATCTTATGTTAAACTTAAATACTACTGTTGGTTATGCACAACACACTTGATCAGCTCTCACCCTTAAGTAAATATGCAATAATAAAGTCAATTGTTTATTATGTTAAGTTTCATTGCGATTGAAATAATGACCTTAAGGCAAACCAAGACGCTGGACTGACTGCTGAACAAATGATAGTCCAGTAGAGGCACAGTTAATTGTACAATATCTGAAAAAGTACACGCTTATTGTAATCATACACTGTGATTAGAAAATCATGAAAAAGTTGAATATTTTTTGTAGTGCTGTCAAGCTATTAAAAAAAATGAGAGATTAATTAATTATGATCTGTAATTAATTAATCTATTTTTAATCTCATCTAAAAATTGTTTTTGTTTTGTTTTTATCCAGTTTAATGAAATACATTATTGTTGCAGATGGAAATAATATTAATACAGTATATTGCAAAAAATGAAGACTTTAGGAAGTTTTTGAACATGAAATTCCTGTTCATCAGTCCAATAACTCTCACTTGCTCTTTTACCTTTGTCCTGTTGCTAATCGTGACCTTTGACCCCGTCCCTCAGGTCAAAGGGCATGTGCAGACTTTCCCCAAGTCAAGTTGAACATAATATGTCACTTTGCAATTCGCAAATGGAAATAGATTAATTCCATTAAAAAATTAACTCGATTAATATGTCTGTAATTAATTAATCGCTATTAATGCACTAATTTGACACTCCTAATTTTTGTAAATCAGGCAGAAAGTCAAACCTGAATATATAGACCTATCACTCATAAAGTTTAATGGATTTTATATCTCAAGAAAGTACAATTAAAATTTTGGTGTCTCAGAAATGTGCGAAAGCTTAAAGGGACTGTACTCGATTTTTTTTGCAACAAAAAGCAATTTCTCCCTAGCACTGATGCCTTGTTAATGTATCTATTCAGGTGGAAATTAGTCCCAAAGTCCTGTCTATGTCTAATAAAATCCTGTTTGTGTGCAGCTTTTCTGTTTTTGTTTTTAGCATTGTGGCTAACTGTTGTTAGCATAGTGACTCACCTCGCTGTTAAAAGCTGTGAAAAAACATAACTCATCATGATGAACAATTCTGAAGCTCAGAATGCATTAGCTACGTGAGGAAATCATGTAGCCTGAAGGAAAAAGGTTAAAATTTATTATTTCTGTTTGTTTACATTTTAGGATGCAAAAATCAGTACAGTCCCTTTAAGTTTATTTATTTATTTTTGAAGAAATGTCAGATTTCTGAAGTTTATGCTCTAATACCCTGGGCCTCTGACAGTGGCCTTCAGCTCGTCTGCAGTGCTGACTCTGGTGTCACTCTCTACATTCTATATTTTCCCATGGAATAATAAAAGTGAAAGTCCTGGTGTCACAGCCGATTAAGTGATGACCTGCAAAACTTTGAAGCACGAGACTGATCTCTTACCTGGACTTACTCAGTGCTACAAAGTTCTTCAAGATATATCAAATCAACATCTGGAGCAACATGGATTGTGTCTTTTCATTGTTTCTCCAGATTATTTGAGCCTAATTTCCAAAATTTAGGGTTAAGGTACACTTTATTGTCCCCGTAAGGAAATTTATCCTCTGCATTTGACCCATCCTTCTGGGGAATCTCCTCAGGAGCAGTGATCGCCACAGTGCAGCGCTCGGAGACCTATATTGTAATTATACGACCAGCACGTAATCAAGTAGAAAGTAGAAGCTCCCAAGTTATATGTACATTTTATTGTTTTCCTTCGCAGCTGTGACTACATAACAGACATAAGTAAATGCAATGAATGACACAAACTACATGAAATCTGTATTCCTGCTCCATCGACTTTGAAGTTTTCATGCGCCACCAGTGAACCCAGTGACCCATAGAAACTAAATGACCTGTGAGATTTTAGATTTAAACTGTTTGTCATTTCACTGTATGTTCCTCTACTGATGTACCAGTCATGCTACACCGCCAGCGTGAGACGCTTCGGAACGCTTTAAATGCTCCTCTACATTGATTTAACATGGGACGCGTACGCCTGCTCACACATATGTGAACATACCATTAGAAGGCAGAGTTCATCAGTCTTTTGGTCTGTGGATAAAAACTGTTCACAAACCTTGAGACTTCTCAAGCGCCTTCCTGAGGGAGGTAAGAGAAGGTGTCATTGACAGGATGACTGGGGTCCTGCATGATACTGAGACATTTTTTCTTGCCACTCTTCTTATAGATGTCCTGTATTTGGGGCAATGGTGACCCAACAATACTAGATGCAGTCTTTACTCTCCGTGTTGTCAGAGTGAGGCAGTGAGATTGGTTATTTTACCGAACCGCACCAGCAGACTTCCTGTCAACACACTTTCAATTGTGCATTGGATGAAATTGAGGAGTATTTGCTTAGACATCGATATTTTTGAGACATCTAAAAAGTCTCTGCTGTGCTTTTTTTCACAACACAACTGGTGTGAAGAGACCAAGAGGGTTTCACAGACGTTCATGCCCAAGGCTCTTACACTAGTGTTGTTATTTGCTCAAGTGAGTAGCCTATGTAGTTTTCTGCTTTTGTTTTTGCCACATTTAGCGACAGATTATTTTTGTGGCACCATGTGATGAAGTTGCTCACTTCGTCCTTATAGTCCAGTTCAATGTCAGATATCAAATAATATAATCGTAGTATTGTCGGCAAATTTAAAAATGCCACACAGTCATAAGTATACAGACCACACAGTAATGGACTAGCTTGAGGAGCCAACCCGCAAAAGAGTAGAAGAGTATGTGTCACCCACTCTCACTTTCTGTGGACGGCCTGTCAGACATCCTGCAACCACCTGCACAGAGGAACTTTCCAGCTTGGTTACGAGGATTGATTGAACTATTGTTAAAAGCATTGCATAATCAACAAATAACATCCAGACATATGTATTTGGACTCTCCAGGTGTTGAATCCAGCATCATCCACAGATCGATTTGCTTTATAAGCAAACTGAAGTGGATCAACCTTGGCACATAAGCTGTTATTAATGTACCTATTTACCAGCTGCTCAAAACAAAACTTCATTATCACTGACGTTAATGCAACAGGTCTGTAATCATTCATTTGGGTGACAGGGTATTTAGACACAGGCACGATTGCAGATCGTTTAAAAACAAAATGGAACTACACAAAGAGAGACTGACCGATTAAATATTCCAGCAAAAACAGTCAGACCCGTGGTGTAATGCCATCCAGGCCTGCAGCTTTCTCTGCTTCAACAGATTTAAATACCCTGTGCACATCAGTCTCTGTAACTTGAAATGCAGCTCCACTTTGCATAGGCATGTCCTCGGTTGAAGGTTCCAAATCAGACGAGTCCACTATTCGCTCAAAATGGCCTAATAGTTTGTGACCTCTTGCAGTCCTCTCCATAAGCACGGTAATCATGCTCAGATCCATGCAGTTCAAGTTATCCTGTGATGTCGTTTGCCAACGTAATAGCTTTCCTGAGCTCATATGTGGCTGACTTGTAGCGCCCCCATTCCCCAGAATCAAAAGCCACAGCTCTTTTCTTTCATTCTTAGCCTCACGACATTGTTAAACAACAGCTGTTGGTTGTGATTGGAGTGAAATGTGCAAATTGGGAAAACAAATGTCCGCACAAAATTTAGCATAATCAGAAACTGTGTTGACATACTCTAAAGTCTCAAAAATGTCCTAATTCGTAGAGTCAAAACAAGCCTGCAGTTTGAGCTCACCTTCTGCAGTCCAGTGTTTACAGTCCTCACAGTGAGCTTCTTCCGTCTAGCCACCTGCATATACACCGGTAACAGGAGCACAGAAGAATGATCCGATTTCCCAAAGTGTGGCCGCAGTGGTTGCAAAGCTTGAACATGTCCGTTGATAACATAATTGTAGGCATCCAGAGACTTATGTGCCCGTAGCAGTCTGCTGTAACACTGGGTGACTCGATTAGGTAGGTGTAAATGTCCGGCCACTCCACCATCGGCAGTCCCGGCAGATCTTCATGCCACTCCCGTATGGTGTACGGATCAACCAGTCTGCTTCCAACTGCGAGAGTTTATTTACCAAAGTAGCTTTCACGATCGCAACTTGACTGTACATAATCTGACAGTGTGAAGAGAAACCGCCATTTAATCTGCATCTCAATTAAAAATCCCTCCAAACACATGCTAGCTTAAGTCGGTTTCAATTAGGGTGACCAGACGTCCTCATTTTCCCGGACATGTACTCCTTTTAAGACTTTTTAAAAACGTTCGGGTGATTATGAAAATTAAACAAAATGTCCGGGATTTTCAAATTGTCTCTCTTCACTACATTTGTCTGTCAGGCAGTCTCCGGCCCCGTCAATCCCCGGGTCCGTCAGTCCCCGGGTCTGTCAATCCCCGGTCCCGTAAGTTCCCACCTTCCCGGGGAGTGAAGGTCCCTTTGTGCTTATATGGTACCGTCAGTCCCCCTGGCCTTTGTGTTGCACTACCTCAGCGTGCTGTGTCCAGGCTCTCCGTTTATGCACGTGCAAAAGCACGCCAAACCATCTACGCGGCGCGGCACTAACAATGGCAGACTGACAATCTCTCATCAGCTTTCTTATTAAGTCCCGTCACCACACACACGCCATCCTAATGTGTTTTCATTTAGTGTATAGTGTCCCGCTTTTCTGTCAGAGCAGAACAGTTGACAAATCATCAAAGTCATGAGCCACTGTCTGACAAGCTGATCTAATGTGCGCGGGACTGGTGCTGGTTTTACTGGGAAATCTGTTCACAAACTTGTCCCTGTATCCAGAGTCAGGGCAGTGCGCACAAACATTCACATTCTGCTGGAGCTGTGTGGCCGTTCACGCAGCTACATCCCTCTCTACCGACATCCCGCTACATCCACATTGACGTCTAATTGACGATGTTGCGGCATTAGCATATTTTTTCACACATCCCGTACTATGACATGTTTAAATTTCCTAGTCGGTGTAGTGGTAGGCCTACTTTCTATTTTTTTTTAAAGATCCCGGTTCTCTGACACGTCCTCCCGTAGCTTACCGCCAGAACCTTGGAATGAGAAAAGCCTGTGTCATAAGGTTTTTACGATACCCGCACATCAACACTGCAGCGCGTCAACCCAATGCCACAATCGCCCAACTTAGGCTGTAACGTCGAGATTGGACCACCCTTGTTTAAAGTTAGTGCTAGAAAATCAGTAATCTTAGTTTTGCTAACCCTCACCCAATTCTAAACTTAGCTTTCAAAAATGCTAAATTAGCCGAATTAATTGTAAACTATTTACCACGAGAGTATGTCACTCACAGTCACATCTTACACATCTAGGGTGACACGGTGGCGGCAGCGGTTAGCGCTCTGGCCTCAAAGCAAGAAGGTCCTGAACATTCTGAATCTCAGAGGGACTTCCCTGGTTAAATAAAAGTCAATTAAAAAATAAAAAAATCTTAAGAGAAGAGATTTTTTGAGGATTTTTTAAGAAGACGATGTTAAAAAAAAAGGTAAAAAACTAATGTGTTTCCTGGTTCCTGTATTAATTATTTATTTATAGAAATACAGAATTATTCCATTGAGTCATCACTGAGGATTGAGAGTAACATATAATACACATACATTGCCAAATTACTATACATAAATACAATATTACACAACAAAATCCTTTGTAATTACCTGTAATAGTGTTAGCATGTGTCTAATTCAAGGTAATTAACAGAAATGCTTCGTTGCTCAGGTGATGACTCAGACACATTGGATTTCCAAATTAATACTAAGAAAAATGAGTATATTGCCTTGTAACAGCAATGTAACAACAAATGAAATACATGGGTAATTACTTTGATATTACATTGCTATTACCATATTATTACACCTTATAACCATGTTATTACCAAGCCGTAATGTAAAGTGCTACCAAATGGGTTACTACGTACTACTGTGCCAATGTGTGCTACTATACTACTATGCTAACGTGTGCTCCTCTATACCTCTGTGCCAATGTGTGCTACTATACACTGCTCAAAAAATAAAGGGAACACTCCGTGTAACTCCAAGTCAACCACACTTCTGTGAAATCAAACTGTTCACTTAGGAAGCAACACTTACTGACAATCATTTTCACATACTGTTGTGCAAATGGAAGAGAGAACAGGTGGAAATTATAGGCAATTGGCAAGACCAATCCAACAATGGAGTGGTTCTGCAGGTGGTGACCACAGGCCACTTCTCAGTTCCGATGCTTTTTTTTTTTGTTTTATTCATTTATTTATTTTAACTTTTTAAAAAAATATATTATTACATAATAGATGCATTTGTTTTTTTTTATCTGGGATGTTTTAGAACAGTAAATCCATTAATTTCAAATTTTTGCCAGATTGCTTTCCAGTGGGGCCCCAGACCTCTTTGCCCCCCCTAAACTGCCCTCTGCTCCGCCACTGTTCCCTCTCCTGCGCTCACTGAACACAGCCCAGCGTAAAGCTGCATCCTCGCGCAAAAGTTTGAGGAAATACAATCGTCTGTAACTTTTTTCAGGACAAATAGACTAGATTCATGGTTTGTGTTTCCCTCTGAAAGAATCTGAACATAAAAGTAGAAAAATCCGCCGTATTTCGCCGCGGTTATTTACGTGTTCAAATCTGCAGCCGTCTTAAATCATCTGCTGTTTTTCCTCGTAACTGACCAAATATATGTCCTATTGACGCGAAATAAAGATTGGCCAAGAGCTTACAAGTTGTAGAACATGTTCCTGTGTTCGAAACGGTTTCCAGAGTCTTTGCTTTTGTGCTGTGTGTTAAGAATCATCAGGCACCTGCGTCTACCCCAGGGGTGCCCAAACTTTTTTCCATGGTGGGCCAAAATTTGCTGATTTTTTCTTTGCGGGCCAAAATGTATTGCATTGAAGAGTGCCAAGGGCCAAACATAATTTTGTTCGGCATTTAAAAAAACATTTTGAGAAGAGATGAAGATTAAAATATATTTTATTAACACGTTTTAAGAGACACGTTTTTTGTCATTTGACAGTCTTTTCAGCACAAAATTGAATCAAACAGTTAGTCCTAACAAACCTGAACAACCCTCGCGGGCCAAATTGAACCATCTGGCGGGCCGAATTTGGCCCCCGGGCCCCACTTGGGCACCCCTGGTCTAGACCAAACGTGTCTGTCACTTATGAGTTCAGCACACAGGACAGTGGGACGGTACAGCTCGGCTTGGTGCCCCCAGAGCAGGTGATGCCCTACGCGCTCTGGGTGATGTGCGTATTGGGGACGGCGGCCCTGAAGTGCAGACTTTCCCTGACATATCAGCACTCCCAAGATGAAATTATCCGAGATGCTGGGATTAGAACAAGATCTGGGAGAAAGTGGTCTGCTAATATTGCAGTCAATGAAGCTGAAAATGCTCTTAAGCTTAGAGAAATGATCGGAAACACCTGCTCCGGACGACAGGGTTTGGAACATCGCATTACCAGCAGTGGTCAAAGTCTAACCCTAAAGAAAAGCAGTCATTAATCCAAAATGAAGTTCGAAGCTGTATGGAGGAGGAGAGACAAGCCAAGGCTATTGGACTTGGAGCTCAAGGAGCCTGGACAAAGTGGAATTTGCCAAAAAGAGCCATAACATGGGCTGAACTGTGGAGGATGGGGCCATTTCGGATTTCCTTCATGCTTAGAGCAGTCTACGATACCTGCAAGTTATGCGGGGGAGAGGAACCATGGCCCACATTCTGTCAGGCTGTAAGACATCTTTAAGCCAAGGAAATATAGGTGGCGCCACGATAAGGTGCTAATGGTGTTGGCAGATATCTTGGAGCAGGAAAGAACAAAGAAACGCCCAGGAATATACTACCTCACATTTGTAAAGGCAGGGGAAAAGCTAGCAAGTCAAAGGAAGGATAAGCAAAGTTTGCTACAGTCAACCCAGGCATGGCAGATGACAACAGATTTGGGGAAAAAAACTTATCTTTCCAGAGGTTATAGTTTCCACCACCCTGAGACCAGACATCATTTGGTCATCAGAAGGGAAAAAAGTAATTTTAGTTGAGTTGACAGTGCCGTGGGAGGAGGGATGCCAGGAGGCAGCAGAGCGGAAAAAAGCCAAGTACCAACAGTTGGTGCAAGACTGTCGGGACAAGGGTGGGTAGCTTGGCTATTTACAGTTGAGGTAGGCTGTCGAGGATTTCCAGCTAAGTCAGTATGGACTTTGTTGACAAAAGTTGGAATTGGAGGACAAAAGAGGAAAGGTGTGGCTCAAAGGTTGGGGGAAGCCGCAAAGAGAGAGCATCCTGTTGGCTCTGGCACAAGAGGGAGGACCTTAGCTGGAAACCCGGAGAAGAGGGGCAGTGACTGGCCATCACTGCCGACCCGCCAACCTGAGAGTGTTGTGGTTAAGGGTCGAAACACTCCATGAAGGTTGGATACCACCTGACGACCTCTTCTCTGGGTCAAAGCTACAACTATTATAAGTAATTGTGTTAAGGCATCTCAGATGTAATTCAAACAATTATATTTATATTGTTGCATGCCTACATAAAAATACAGTAATCTGTAATCTGTAAAACATTAAAAAACAATACTTTTTCTGTAAAAATGGCTCTTATACCTAGACATTGGAATGCACTAGAGCAGGGGTCTGCAACCTTTTACAGCAAAAGAGCCGCATTGGCCCGATTCAAAGCAAATCCATTTCAGAAAGAGCCGCAACTGGATTAAGCAAATAATATAAGATGAACCCCAAAATATTTTTTGAAACGGTGTTGGGAGTTTTTCATCAGCGCACAAATCTGTCAAACTGGCCACGTCTGGGAAGATTTTATGAGAGAGACGTCACAACACCGGACGTCACCTCTGACGAAGGCGGAAGTCCTGCCGTCGAAACTGTCAGGTAAATGAGCACCTCGCTTATTACAACTGTCTTATTACAAGAAAAAATAAAGATAAACTAAGAAGAAGACAGAATGAATTTTCCAAATAATATACAGAGGAGTTAGCTGATGCTAACAGGCTAACGTTAGCTTCTCCCGTACGCTGTCTGTGTCTCTCGGGCATGTGATTAGCTCGGCTGCACCTCCACACCGTCCCTCTCTCTCTTTGGCAGCAGCAGCACACAGACAGGGGGGCGGGTCTTACAGGGGATGAGTTGTGACGTTTCTTCTACGCCCGTGAATCACTATCGTCCCCAGAACCAACCGCCAAATTCAAATGTAGTAGCCGTAGTTGAATCTGAAGAGAGCATTACAGACACAGTTTGACCACAAGATTAGAACTGAGAGTAACTGGGATTGATGGTTCTACTGCACTGTGGCAGTTAGTCAGCCTGGCTACAGTGTTAAATAGAAACCTAGGATTATTTGTATTTACTTCTATTAGATTTGAATAGTATCTGGTTTGAGCCGTACGCAGGGCCTGTTTATATGACAGGAGGCAGGTTTTCCATGCTTCTAGAGACTGCTCAGTGTGTGATCTGCGGTACGGTTGTTCTAATTTCCTAACCTTTTGTTTAAGTGCACGCAGTTCTTCATTATACCATGGAGAAGATTGTCTTGGCCTAACAGACTTATGTTTTAAAGGAGCTACAGTATCAAGAGCAGTTTTCAAGGAGTCCATGGTTTTGTCAACAATTTGGTCACTTATATTGGGATTAAGCCTATCCTCATCTGGGTCACATGACATGTCACTGAATATTGGCCCTGGTATTTCTTTAAATTTTATAACTAAATATGAAATTATATTTCAGATATTGTTTTTTTGTTGTTATTATTTTATTCTGAGGAGCAGAGAAATCTTTCAGAGTAAACTGAAAAGTAATTAGAAAATGATCTGATAGTACTGGGTTTTCTGGGTGGACATTTAAATCACTGATCTCTAAACCATATGTAAGGACAAGATCTAAAGTGTGGAATTCATTTCTTGTGTAAGAGTATACAGTATAGTGAGAACATATGGTAGTGAACAAGTCTCAATAACATCACATCACAGCTATATATATATATATATATATATATATATATATATATATATATATATATATACTGTATATCGTCTGGCCACCGTGATTGACAGATTAATTAGTCATTTAGAGACACGCCTTTTCTGCCGTCTGAAAACCAACATGGCTGCTCCCGACAAAAAAAAAAAAAACATGGAAAAATATAACATGGAACTGAAAAACATCGAGATTTCTCTAGAATGAACGACTATCAGCTTCTTTGTCTCATCTCAAATAAACTAATCTGATTGGCTGGTACGATGTAGATTTGATTTGAAACGCAGGTGGAGGGCGTGGTGACCAGACCCACTCTGAGCAGGAGCTGAAGCCTGGGTTCTGGATCCCAGGCAAGTGTTATTGTTCATTTTGATCAGATATCAATACTTTGGATCACACGAGCTGCTGATACTGAGTACCTCACTGATAACATTCAGATTTAGATTTTTTAGCACATTTTAAATGCTTACCCAGATAGAACAAAAATACATTTTTGTTTTACTTCTATGAATGATTTTAGTCTGCAAAATGAGCAAGCATGACAGTGTTTGTATCAGTGTTAGTGCAACAGTCAATAATGTAATAAAGACACCACTGCTTCAAATGCTTCTACTGATGCTCTCGATGGGCTGACAGCAGTTTCAACCCAGGAGGCAGTAACATGGCTCTAAATATCCCATCACCACTCCTCTCTCCGCTCCAGGGAAGAGTCCAGTTTGTCGCTTCGGTTGCGTCCTGTTAGCCTTAGCCACAGTGATTTTTTTGTATTTATCAGCGATATCGATAACTCCAAAATTGTTTTTCTTTTTGTCAGACAGGAGTGTTTCTTTACCTGCTTTACATGTTTCAGCTACTTCCTGTAGCCTTCCTCAGAAGCGTCACTGGTTGCTATGGTGACCTGTCTTGTAGGCTGCTTACACGGTTTTGCCAGACAATAGAGGGAACTTGCGCCCCCTACTGTCTGGCGTCTTCTCCAGGACTGAATCCCATGTGTGTGATAAGGTGTAAGCTCCCTCATCACGATTCATGCTGTGAGTTCCTCGTTTGCGGATCTCGATGGTCTCCCTGATCCAGCGGTGGTATTTGTTCCTTTCAGCATGGATGACCCTGGCATTCTTCCAGTCCATGATGTGGTTCTGTCTCTTGCAATGATCTGATACGGCTGATTTTAGGTTCTCCTGTTCTGCTTGTTCTTTTATTGCTCTTGTTTGTTTATTGGCTGTTTCTTTTTCACATTCTTTTTGGTGTTCTTTTTTCCGTGTTCCAAAAGATCTTCCTGTTTCCCCTATGTATGTTTAGGATTAGGATTGTGTTAGTTTTCATGAATAATAACACGTCTTAACATTCACCATTGAAATGAACTGGGACAGTGACACGTCAAATAAACACGCACAAAATAGAAGTTGCGTTCATAGGACACGCTGTTTACAATAGCGTGGTATTCACACGCCTATCCATGAGAACAGGCTGCAACTGCCATGAGTTCTAGAAGGTGAAGAGAACCTATTGCCAATCATATGTAACATTCATTGGTCACCTTTCCAAAACGTTTGTGGGTTATAAGACTAAATCATCATTGTGTAAGTGTTTGGGGTTTTTCCGAGCAGTGCCTCAGGGGAGAGGAGCTGTTTCAGTTTGAAACTCTTGACAGTTTTATGTTTTATTGAGCTTGAAATCACTAACTCTTTCTGTGATCAGGAGTTCCTGTAAAGTGGCTTCAAACACTGTTGAAATGATGAAGTGTCTGCACTGACTTGACACAAAAGGATTTATAAATTACGAGCGTAAAAACTAATTAAACAGTACAGTCAGTATTTAAAAAATAATTAGAATAGCTTTAGATCATTGTAATTCTTAACTGGAGGCACCTGACCTCTGACCCTCTGTGGAACGTGAGCACAGAGGAGGGCGGACCCGTGTTATCCAGCACCAATCTTAACTAAAAAAGTAAATTATTGACCTTTATATGTTGACAATTTTGGTAACACTTTATGTTAATGAACAAATGTGAGTAAATGAGCTGATCCTTAATTAAGAATTAAATAATAGTTACTAATAATGAACAAACATTTACTCACAATTTATTTCCAGTCTCTCTTCTAAAGAGAGGACCACTTGGAGGTTTTAGATCTGTTGATACTGATGCCAGTTCTCCCAGACCTGTGAGGATATTTGATCCAGTAGTTTAACTGATTTCACTTCTCATTGTTATGTTGTCTCAGGGCTAGTTCTAGTTTGACTCAAACGTTCAGACGTCTAACCACCAAATGGTCTTCACTTCAAAATAGAGACTTAAAGTAAATGAGTAATGATCAGATAATGATATCGTAATAATTTACAAACATATGCAAATGATTTGTGTATCTCTTCTTCCGTACTCCGCTCCGGCATCTGGAGGGTTTTTGTTTCTTAAAAAGTAATGAAAGGCACTCAAAAAGCAATCCAAGCGAGCTGTACTGGAGGCAGTGTGAGCCCGGTGTATGTGCTTTACATGGACAAAATCAGAGTAGGTCTGCTTTAGAGAAAAAGTGATAATGATTCTGTTTGAGGTTTGCCAAACAGATATAATCAGATGTAAACATGACACTTTTTTGAGGTGGCTACATTCTGTGATATGTGTTTGTATAAAAAACATTGCCCCAGCCTGTGGACACATGCCTGGTCCGCTCCGTCTCCAAAAGGAATGCAGCGGTGTGTGAATGTGAGCCTATCCACAGGTGGGACAGCTCAAAGGTAGGGCTGCTCCCTCCATATCTGAGGAATGAGGAAATGTTTACACTGGGCACAATAGAGAGGCGTTTACTTTGGGAGCCACATAAATCACACAGAAGAATAGCCCACACTCATGTTGACTCTCTCATCTGTCATGTGCTGTCTGTTGTTTGGAAACGGGACTGTTCCATGTGATGTGAGTGAGACTGACCCTCCAGAGAGGCCACACTGGGCCAACAGATGTCCCCAGCAGTGCAACACTTCATGGGCTGAAACTAAGAGAGGGAGAGGTCATTCAGGGACAGGTGTCCTCTCAAACCATGTTTCCTAATTCTTTTTTTTTAATTTTAGTAGAACTCTGGATATGAGACCTTGTACTATATTAAAACAGTTCCGTTCCAAACAGTACATGTTGTAAAGTTGTTGTTAAAATATGTTGCACACCTCTGACATGCAAACCAAACTCACTCAGTCATTTAAAAACTCAGTCACAAAAATCACTTGGAACATTGTTGTTGCCCAGCATCTTGTTTTCAATATTGATATTCAATTTTTCTGTTTATTCAACATACCTGAGAGATAGTCATGTCTTTGAAGTAGCTTATTATCAGGCTAGGAAGGAACAGAAACTAAAGCCACAGTTCTAAAGAAATAACTGGGGAAAGTCTGGGCACTTGAGCACCATCCTCTCACTTCTGCAGCCCTAGTTCGTCTGTGTCTCTGCTCTTTTGGGGAGCTGAACTGTTTCAGATGCTGCTGTCACGTTGAAGCCCCTAATATCAAAGACAAGAACCCCCGGAGCCTGCCAATGGACCTTGGAGCTACAGACTCGATCAGCTCGATTGCACTGATGCTGACAAGTGTGCGCTGCATGCGGCTTCACATACAGGTGAAGACTATGCTCCACTAACCTGGCTCACACCAGATGGGTATGTGTTGAACTCTTATCTGAGTTTCACTATATCCATCTGGGACTTGACTCGCTGAAAGCGTTCGAGAAAAGGCGGGACGTTTAGTGAAATACTTCGAGCTGATTGGGTGTGGGGCCGACCTTACAACTACGCGTCACACATACTGCTCTTCTTTCAAAAAGAAATGACTCTGTATTTCTGCTAAAACTGCATCAAAAGCAGCAGAAACACGAACATCCACGAGAGTCGCCATCTTTGTTTAGCTTGAATGTAGGGTTAGGATTAGGTAGCTGTTAGCACCGAGGCGCTAACAGCCGTCTTAACACCTACGAAACACCGATGATTCAGACTCCCAAACCAATCGGCGGCAGAAGGCCAGATAGTTTATCTCGTGTTTGTGAATTCACAATAATTGCGAGATAAACCATCTGGCTGGCCAGGTTAATGCTCCACACCAAACACTAGAGATCAGTGGATACGGTACCAAGCGCCCGCCAAGACTGTGCAAAGGAGCTGTCGCGGTACACAACCTTTGGCACAGTCTCCAACAGTCAGTTCTGGACAGCTCAGTGTCTAGAACCTGTCACCTGTCTGTCTGTGTTCACACTGCTCATTTGTCTTCAAGCAAATCTCTGGGTAAAATTCCTGAGGCTTGGTCTCTCACTGTCCACAAAAGGAGTGTTGTGATTGGAAAGGAGCAGAGCCAATTAACCACTCTGAGCTGCAGAGAACGACCTCATGGCCAATCTAACTCTTCCCCTGTTGGCAGAGCACTTCCAGGGAATGTGTTCGCTTCAACTAGGATAAAGCTGGGCGTAGACGCGCTGTCCTCAGTTTGCGCAGTACGCACACACTCACTCTTCCACATGTGTGGCTAAAACTGACCGCTGGAGGACTGTGCCAAAGTTTGTGTACCGCGACAGGTCCTTTGCGCAGCCTTGGCGAGCGCTTGGCACCGTATCCACTGATCTCCAGCGTTCAGTGGGGAGATAGTCTTCACCCGTATGTGGAGCCACATGCGGAGCACGCTTTGGTTGCGTGGGGACAAGCGAGAAGCTGGTTGAACACTTCCAGAGGGGCCACAGGTGAAGCGATAGACCAGGGGTGTCAAACTCATTTTGGTCCAGGGGCCGCATACATTATATATGAGCTCAAGCGGGCCGGAGCACAAAAATCACTGCATGCATTTGAAAATATAAAAAAATATATAGATAAAAATGTGCTAAAAACAACAGAAATTTTCTTCAATACAAGAAAAAGTAACAAGCTGAGGCTTAAGTGATTCATGTTGTGCAGCAAGACATCACAACTTCACAAAAATGTGCAAAAAAGCTCAATGTTTTTCGTTTATAATGATCGGACTTGAAGCAACATGTTGGAGAAATAAAAATCAAACTCAACACAAGTGTTCCAGTATTTTCTATGTGCGTAGTGATCGTGTAAACTCCCGAGTTGAGCGTGAAACTCTGTGAAGATGTGGTTTTACGAAGCGGACAGCGCCTGTGCCAACACACAGTCTGGTATCAGTGTGAGCAGACGGAACAGGACTGGAGGCAGTGTGAGCCCGGTGTAGCCGCAGAGTTTGAGTTCTGGACCTCGGGTGAGAGCAGAATCACAACTAGAGACTGACAAGTGAAAAGAAGAAGATCCTCCCA
>CM076402.1:4773867-4967020 GCA_038363315.1 Mugilogobius chulae | reverse complement strand
GAGTTTGCTTATGGATGTACATTTCATCAACCATCAAAGAGCAAACCACTTCCTTGCCCACTTTCTGCTGCTCTGATTCATGATTTTCAGGGCTGTGAATGAAGCAACAGTAAAACCTGGGTCTGTACCATGTGCGAATGGTAGAAGGATGAGGTAAGGCTAAGTAAAAGTTTTCCCTCACATAGCTGTAAGCCTTTGGTGAGTAAAAGTGCAGTGTGGTGGCGAACTGCTTTAGTTCCCCTGAAAACGCAGCTCTTCTCTTATGACTGATTCTTCTAAAAATCTCACGAGGAACCAAATCAAGGCTTTCAAGCACAGAAGCGCATTCACCTGAAATCAACTATTTTTTCTGTAAAACTTTTTAACCTGTTTGCTAGTTTAAACTTAAGGCTTGCTTTGTAACGAGCTGAAACAAGTTTTTACTTAAAATTTTTTGGAGAGTCAGAAACAAAGTAGTTATAATCCTGGCTTCTTTTGAGTGTCTTTCTAGTGTAACAATGCAAGCCCTTTATCTTCTGTGCCCTCAATGCTGCCAGAAGTACAACCCACTTCATTTGCACCAACACAAACATTCTCACCAACATGATCACAGACACTGACAGACACATTTTCATTGATCACATTACCATCATCATCTGCTACATTTTCTGTGTCGTTGACTCTTAACCGAGAACGACTTTGTACTGCCTTTTCACATGGCGGCTCCTTGGTAAAAACACATTTAGAAGGCACAGCAGTACTTGTTAAGCCGGTCCTTCCCTATCACAGAAGAAAGATTTTTACATTTCATTACAAAACTGCCGACCGATGCTTTTTAGGTAGGCATTCTGGGAAATAGCTGGGCTGATTTTCTTGTAGACTTGCTTTAGTTTTTTTTTTTCTTTTCTCGCAGTATTGTTTTGCTGAGTGATAAATACCTACTTGAGTTAGCTCATCAGCTAGCTTGCTGAAGATTCAAATGTCTTTATTGGGTCCCTCAAAGTCCCGCTGTACCTCCTTGTTAGCGTACAGACTTAGGAGTGCTTGGTCCACACCGTTGGCCTCGCTAGTTCCTGTTCCTTCTTATGTGGGGCTAAAAAGGGTACAGGAACAACAAAAAGTTCCTACAGAGTGAAAATGTCTGCAGCTTATATGTGTCCCTCTGGTCACAGTTGGGTGTGAGCAGTCCCATCAGTCGTCCCGGGACAAACACAGACAGGCCGTTAGCCCAAGGCCACTCTGCTGATCCTCCTGACACCTGTGAGGCTGATGGATTAGTCTAAACATGTGTCTGAGCAGAGCATTGTTGTGGTTCATCACACACACTGTCACCACATACTGTTACAAACAACTTCACTTCTTTAAATCTAATCAAATTAAACATTAGTGACCATTTTGTCACATTTGGATATGTGATGCACTTTCCTTCTGCTATTTTTACGAAGTGTCCTTGAGGATATTCATATGAAATACTGCATTTGAACAATCATACGCAGCTGTGACCCCCAAACACAAACGGTTTGCTTCTCGCTAAGTTATAACACAGACATAATAAACGACTTAGGCCGAAGTTCAGTGCGATGTTTTTATCTCCTAATGTATGTTTTTTTTTATTTGTGTAACTTACTTTCCAGAGCAACTTGTACCTAAATATGAAAGTCATGAATGCTCATTTTGTATTTGTAGGCGACTTGTCATTTTGATAATAGGTTGATAATATTGACATCTACAGCATGTGTTGCATGCATTGTAATTCTTATATAAGGTTTTAAGTTGCCTGCCCTTTTTTAGGCCTAAATAACAAGGAATAGGCCTACTATTTAATCAAATAATTAGCTTAATTAAATTAAAATACATGTGTTCTAAATAAAAATACTTAACTTATTGAAGTGATTTGTTTTGAAGATGTTTGTTACAGTGCACACACACCTACACACACACGTGGATAAACTGGATGGGCCATAACAATTAGGCAACAAAAATGAACAAACAGACATTGGCAAAACAAGTAATTTAGGCAAATTAGGCAATATTTTGAATTGAGCTATAGAAAAACAAGAAAAGAAAATATAAAAAATCACAACTAAGTGTGATTAGGTGGTTTCTGACGAGACTCTCGCTGATTTCATCAGGGACAGCAATGTTGGCGTTTTCCTCGACCTCTGGCATTACTGGCGCGTATTCTTGTCTCGAGAGGGGCAGACGCTTTTTCACACAAGTGTTGTGTAGAACTACAGTAGCAGCAATGAGAATACACACGTGCTCGGGTGTATGCGCAGCTCGCTGTGGAGACAGTGGAACCTAAAAAAGACAAAGACATGCAATAATACTGTATATAATCATCACGTGCCAACAAAAGAGGCCTTTTAAAAGTCATGAGCGAGCAGGCCACTACTCACCTTCGCTTTAAAACACCAACACAACGCTCAATCAGATTTCGCGTGGATGCGTGCTTGGTGTTGTACCTCCGTTCTTGGGGTGTTCTAGGGGCTTGGACTGGTGTCATCAGCCATCGCTTCAGGGGTAGCCGCTATCCTAGAGTAACATGCCGTTTATTCTCCCCTCCTCAAATTCTCAGTAAAGAGAACTTTCTCTGAGAATCCGCGCATCATGTGTAGATCCAGGCCATTTTGCAACAATGTCAATCATCATGTCCTCTCTGCACGCGATTTGCACATTGATTGAATGAAACCCCTTACGATTGACAAATACAGTAAATGCTTAGGAGGGAGCTTGTATTCTCACATGCGTATACAGCCAACACACCCCGGCAAACCAGATTTGAAGAATTCTTCCTTGGATTTTGCTGCTTCCTCCTGGGTGAGCTGGTGCACGTAGCATTATGTGCTGAAGGGCTAGAGAGACTCTTATAGCCTGACATGCTGTTGTCCAATGAACATTTATCATATCTCCGAAAGAATTTTGAAAAAAATCCGAGCGCAATCAGCACCTGCAAGGCGGGGGACAGCGCCCATTTCTGTTAGTAGCGTGCAGCAGTTGGGGCAACAGCTCCACAATAATTTCGAAAAGAGTCGCTCTATCAAATCGAAATCTTTCAGTGAGCTCTGCGTCACTGTAGACCTCCATCGGATTGGTCCTGTCTCGGATCACCCTCTCTCTTCTCAGAACCCTTTCATTATGAAACCGATAAACCACACGCAGAGCTGCCATGTTAAAGCGGAATCAGTCAGGATAAATTGTTGCCAGTTGTTATGGATACTAGTATCCCCACCGGCACTTACGCCTGCTCCACACTGGGCGTAAAAGTTACACGTGAGCGTAGCTCACACTGAGCTTACGTCTAGCTGGTGCACAGGTCGTAACTATAGGCTGGTCTTAAGTTCCAGATTTAAGTCGGACGTAGCTGAACACCAGTCTTACGACATTCGGCTCCTGGAGCCTCAACCTCCGACCACCACAAAGCGTTCTCTAACCTGCATGTTAATGACTGGAACCATTAATGGTCTGTGTGGTGACTGTGGATTAGAGAGGAAGGCCCCCTTTCACATACCTTCTCCTGCAGGTGTAGTCTCAGAGACCCAGGACACCTCCAGGTAGGGCTGGGCGATCTGGGAAAAAAATAGATCACGATTTTTTTCTTCATATCGTTCGATCTCGATTTTCGATTCGATTTTTTTAATAAAAATAATCTAAAATGGTAGTATTATGCAAATTATATATTATACAAAAAAAAAATGAAACTACATGTCTTTTCAAAAAAAGCTTCACTATTATTTATTAATAGGTGAAAGTCCCCCTAATTTTAATGGTAAAATTGACCAGAAAGAATAGACTAGACGTCCCAGGTCAGCTTGATAAATAATAAGGCTAATAAATAAACAGTCAAAGAAAAATAAACATGATTTACTGGAGGCTATTTAATTATAATTATTTGTTCGTTTTGCGGTCAGTCCGTGCGTTCAGAGTCAGACTGTAAACAAGACTTATACACGCTTATACATGTGAGCCTGACGCTGTTCACGGATTAGTGATGGGCAGTCCGGCTCTTTTTGAAGAACCGGCTCTTTCGGCTCGGCTCACTAAAAAGAGCCGGCTCTTTCGGCTCCCAAACGGCTCTTCAGATTGTTTTTTGTTTAAGTTGATTAATTTAAACTGCTATGTTAACTATACAAAATAATTACTACTTTTGTTTTTAGAATATTTTATTATGTAAACCTGCCAATATTTAATGTAAAAATAAAATATAAAATTGTATAAAACATAGAAAATGCAAAAAATAAAATATAAATAAAAAAAATCTGGCATTTACAATTCAGCTTTGAACAATTTTAACTTTTCAGCTTTTTAAACAAATTTAAAATGAATCAACACATATAATTGTAAATCACAATACAACAAAGTCTACATTCAGCTTTTGTATCATCAATGAAATTAAAATGGTTCCAAATTTTACTTCTTTTCCTGGTCTCGTTCATTATTTCTTTTACCTTTCGTTGTTGTATCTGACGCTTTCTTGCTAATCCTGCGCGAGTGCGAGCTGAACTTTTGACCCTCCTCCTCCTGCACATACAGTGCATGCCAACATATTGACCAATCAAGTGCGGCTTGAAGAGTGGGAGAGCGCGCGCAAGTGGGACAGAGAGTTGGGGCAGAGACGGCGAGAGAGGGAAGAGAGAAAGCGAGAGAGAGCGCGCGAGTAAGGAGAGAGAGGGAGAGAGAGGAAAGAGAGAGAACACGCGCGAGTGGGACAGCGAGGGTTAAGAAGACTGAGAGGGAGAGAAGCGGGGAAAAAAAAAAAAACGGTTCGCAATCAGGAGCCGGCTCCCGTCGTTCACTTCAAAGAGCCGGCTCAAAGAGCCGTTTCATTCGCGACCGACACATCACTATCACGGATGACTGACAGCTTCCCAGGGAAGCGAGCACAAGTGCTGCGATATACTTTTTTTTCTCAACTCAAGACAGATGCTTTACTCACGCGTGAATACAGCGGCCAAATTCACGAAGCGAAGAGAATTCGTGCGTGAAAATGAAAGTGCGTCGCCGCTTATGAAGTGGAGAAAAGGGAGAGAATAGAGAGAGAGACGAGGGAAAGCGCGCCTCTCACAGAGATAATAACGGAACAGACGAGTGTTTCTGCGGGAGACTGACAGGTACAACACTTTACGCGTGAAGCCGTCTGTATGAGCCTTTTCTGTCACTAACCTCGCGCTGAAGTGGGCTGCGCGGTCCCGCGGCGCCCCAGGCTCGTCTCACACGGGGATTGACGCTGGCTTGATCCGTGCTCAGTGCATGCCTCCCCGGCTGCTGCCTCAAACACACGGAGGCTTGCCTCTGGTTCAGGACGCGCACTGACGCGGATAAAATGTGTGGCTCGTCATTATAAGTAAAAGTTAAAGGCATTTTATTAACGATGACCATTTTATCTTTAAAATAAAGGCTGTAGTGGGCGGCAACTCCCACTCTGTACCGCGTGCATTTACCACGTTGTGATTGGCTAAAACTACCAGGCAGCGCCGCGTGCATTTTCTGCATTGTGATTGGCTGATGGACTTGTCGATCTTAATGCACAAGCCTTATCATCGAGATCGAGCAAGTTGAGATCGCGATCTCTCGATCTTTCGATTTTTGGCAAATCAAAAAATCAAAACTTTATTTATAAAGCGCTTTTTCATACATAGAATGCAACACAAAGTGCTTTACAGTGCATTAAAAACAATCCCACATGCCTCCACCCCCACCCCCCGAGACTACCCCGTACGTGTACATACCTCCACCCCTCCTCCCCACCATACCCTACCCCCCTTTCCCAACACGCATACACACACACACACACACCCACACTCCCAAACACTAAAATACATTCACATACATTAGGCCGGGTACAGATGGACCAAAGAAAGCATCATCAGAGGAGCTGTCTGCACCAGGAGCAGAGTCACCTGCAGCCACAGGACACCAGCCCAGGGCCCAGTGAAGAGATGAGGTCAAGACCAAACCTCCAGGGCCCAGAGCCAGAGCCCAGCAGCCACAGCCGACCACAGCTCCTGGTGCAGAGGCTCCTCAGAGGAAACACTGGAGATCCTAAAAGTGATAAACATTAAAATAAATAAAAAGGTAAATACAAGCAAACTAAGAACTACTTAAGAAAAACTTAAAATACTAAAATCTAACAACAGTAATAAGTAAATCAATAAATACAATAAATATCTAAATAAATACATGTAAGACAATAAATACTAATCAAAAGCTAAGCTAAAAGATGGGTCTTGAGCCTGCTCTTAAAAACCTGAATGTTCTCTGCGGCCCTGAGGTCCTCCGGCAGACTGTTCCATAGACGGGGGCCGTAAAACTGAAAAGACGCCTCGCCGTGAGTGTGTGTCCTGACTTTGGGAATGACTAGGAGCCTGCTGCCGGAGGAGCGCAGGGTCCGCGAGGGTTCATAAGGTAAAAGCAGTTCTGAAAGATAAGAAGGCCCAAGACCATTAAGACACTTAAAAACCAGTAAAAGAACTTTAAATCGATCCTAAAACACACAGGGAGCCAATGCAGCGATTTTAAAACCGGTGTAATGTGGTCCCGCCCCCTGGTCTTAGTCAGGACACGTGCTGCTGAATTTTGTAATAATTGTAAACCTGAAATAGACTTTTTGGGAAGACCAGAGAGCAGGGCATTACAATAGTCTATACGACTGGTGATAAAAGCATGCATTAGCGTCTCCGTGTTGGCCCGAGAGAGAATGGGACGGACTCTGGCTATGTTTTTGAGATGGTAAAAACCTATTTTTGTGATATTTTTTATATGTGGGATAAAAGTCAGCTCAGAGTCAAAAATAACGCCCAGGTTTCTTACTTGTGAAGATGGATTAAAAGATTGTGTTTGTAATTTAGATAAAAGTTTCTCTCTCTGGGCCTCAGGACCGATGACTAAAACCTCAGTTTTGTCCTGGTTAAGCTGGAGAAAGTTTTCTGCCATCCAGGATTTGATGTCTAAAATGCAGTTAAAAAGAGCGTCCATTGGCCTGGTGTCATCAGGAGACATGGAGATATAAAGCTGTGTATCATCTGCATAACTGTGGAAGTTGATTCCATGTCTCCTGATGACACCACCAAGAGGGAGCATGTACAGGTTAAAAAGGACAGGACCTAAAATGGAACCCTGGGGCACACCACATGTGATTTCATGAACCTGAGAGGAGCATGTATCTAAACTTACCATAAAAGATCTGTCTGTGAGGTAGGACGTAAACCATTTGTGAACAGTACCAGAGAGGCCGACCAGGTGTTTGAGTCTGTGTAAAAGAATAGTGTGGTCTACTGTATCGAAGGCAGCGCTAAGATCCAGTAGAACCAACACTGTCACCTGTTTAGAATCATAATTTAGTCTAAAATCATTTAAAATCTTTGTCAAGGCTGTCTCGGTACTGTGGTTTACCCTAAAACCAGACTGACATTCTTCAAGAATGTTCTGTGAGTTTAAAAAATAATTAAGCTGAGTAAAAACAAGTTTTTCTAAAATTTTGCTTAAAAATGGTAAGTTAGATACCGGTCTGTAATTGTTAAAATCATTAAAATCCAAATTGCTCTTCTTCAGCAGGGGCCTGACCACTGCAGCTTTAAAAGCAGCGGGAAAGACCCCTGTCTGAAGAGAGCAGTTCATCATGTTTAAAAGCTCGTCTCTAAAAGATTCATAAATGACTTAAAAAACTGTGTTGGGACGGGGTCTAAAAGACAAGTGGTGGGCCTCACTGACGAGAAACTTTATCAAGCATCTCAGCATTAACCAGGACAAAACTGTCCAGTGTTTCCTCTGGTAAAGATAAACAATCAGATGTGTTAAAAACAGTGGTTCGAGTAGATAAAATGTCACATCTGATTTTGTTTATCTTTCCCATGAAGTGGTCTGCAAACTGCTCACAAAGAGCATCAGTGGGAGGAAGTTTGGAGCTGTTAAAATCAGGGTTGTAAGATGGTCAATAGTTGAGAAAAGAATTTTGGGGTTATTTTTATTGTTTGAGATTATTTTTGAGAAGTATGCATTTCTTTTGTTTCTGACTGCATATTGTAGGTTTTTAGTTGTTGATTATAAATTTGATAGTTCACAGCTATTTGATTCTTCCTCCATTTTCTTTCTGCCCTCCTGCAATTTCTTTTCAATTGTTTTATTTCCTCATTTTTCCAAGGGGCCACTGGTTTGGAGGGGGCCTTTTTTAATTTAAATGGGGCAACTTTGTTCAGGGTATTTTGGAGTCTACTGTTAAAATGGTTTACAATAAAATCACAGGGGGCAGGTAAAATAATTGGAGGGGTGTTTTCTAAAACTTGAATAAAATTTGCAGCCACTTCAGGGGTAAGATGACGCTTCCTCACAGTTCTCACAGAGGTCTCCCGCTGAATAAAACCAGTGATATCAAAAAACACACCGAAGTGATCTGACACAGCCAAGTCAACAACAGAGGACACACTCGCAGACAGGCCATGCGTAATGACCAGGTCCAAGGTGTGTCCTCTGTTGTGAGTTGGCTGTGTCACGTGCTGGGTAAAATCCATGTAGTTAAGAACATTTAAAAACTCAATAGAAATGGGGTCTAAAACATCAATGTGCAAATTAAAATCACCGGTTAAAATAATCATGTTATAGGAACTATGTAATATTGCTAAAAACTCTGAAAATTCATTGATAAAAAGACTGCACTTTTTAGGTGGCCTGTAGATTGTGACACATAAAATGGGTGGGTTATTAAAAACGACTGCGTGATATTCAAAACTTTTAAAATCATTAAATAAAACAGGTTTGGTGGCCAGCGTATTTGTGCATATAGATGCAGTGCCACCTCCCCTTTTGCCATCTCTAGCTGAAAATGCAAAGTTAAAATTGTTTGGGGAGGCCTCGTTGAGAACAACTGGTGCATCTGCACCCAGCCAGGTTTCAGTTAAAAACAGACAATCCAGTTTGTGATCTAAAATCAGGTCATTAACAATAAAAGACTTATTCAGCAGAGAGCGGATATTTAAATAGCCATATTTAAAAACAGTGCAGGAATTTGTGGTGGACTAGGTTTGGAAAGTGGTTTGAGATTTTGGAAATTAATTTTGGATTTATTGAGGGTTTTGTATAATGGCCGCTCTCTGCTGATAATTACCGGTATGGATTGTGGTTGTTGAAATTGTCAGACAGACTGTACCGTGAGTTCGATGTTTGTGGAGAGGAGGCGGGATCCGGTGAGGTTTGGGTGAAGGCGGTCCTTTTTAAAAAGTTCAGGTCTGTTAAAAAATGCAATAAAATTGTCCACGTAGGGGATTTTGTTTAGTCTGCAGTAGTTCAAGAGTTTGATGTGAAGTTGTCTGAGGCGGCTGAATTTTATATCTCCAAAACGAGGTGGTGAAAAGGGTCCGGAAACAATGCACTGTTTATTTAAACTCTGAATAGTGGTGATGAGAGATTTGAAATGGTCCAAAAGTGTCTCTGACTGCTGAAATTTGAGGTCGTTTGTACCAACGTGAATTACAACTGTTTTGACGGTGGGTGATGACGTAGGATGGAGGGGGCGGAGTCTCTAATGTCCTTCACCAGCGCACCTGGGTGACAGGAGGTGTAGCCTTTACTCACTCGCACATGTCTGACCATGGAGGATCCCAGAACGAGCACGGACGGTCCCGGCCTGGATGTAGAGGCAGACGGCACCGTGGAGATGTGAGGTTGCCTTTGCGGCGCTGGCTGACCATCCGCTGGAGCGGGGACGAGAGCAGAGGACGCCCCAAGCGTACGCGGAGCAGACGAGCCCCGCGCACACGAGGGGGAACCTCCGCGCGGCGCAGGAGCCGTGGTCGGTGGACTCTTGGCCAGTGAATCACACTCACTCTCATGTAGGTTGCCGAGGACTGGTGGTGAAGAGATCTTCGTGCTTCGTGCTGCAGGGCGGTCAGACCGTGGAGCTGGAGTGAACTGTAGCTTTCCTGTGCGGGTTTTCTTTGTCGGTGGTGGGAACTGTTCGTGATCCAGGACGTTAAACTTATTTCCAAGCGTGATGTCAACTGTGGAATTTGAGCAGGACGCTCGCTTACCCCGTTGCTTACGTGGCCCAACTGTAATCCACGGATTTGGCTGGACAGGAGTAGAGGTAATCGGCTCCTTTGGTCTCGCTCCTTGCTGGGTCCATTTGTGGTCGTTTGTGCCTGGCTTGGGGGAACCAGGATCAGGCGAAGCGGAATCGGGGGCGTTCCCACCAGAGTGCTGGCACAGCCCTACCTCCAGGAAGTAGTCACAAATGAAACACAATACTTTTTAAAGACAGACATAGAGGGATTCTGTTTTAAAACTCAAATTACTTGTATGTTCAACTTTTATTTATCATTTTCTTCATAAGCTGCAACCAGACTAAGTCAAAATGATATAACCTTTGGTACTCAGTGTAGGAGCTGAGGAGTTTGTGTTGTGTGAAGTGAATTGTCAGGTTCTGGCTCAGTGACAGTGAAGTGGCCCCTCAGGTGTGTTTTCCTCCGGCCCCTGGAGCTGCTCAAACTTATCTCTGAGCTACAACACAATTTTCTTATATGCAATTCCATTTCCTAATCACAGTTTTGTGTTTCCGAGGCCATGCTGTCTACGGCCAATCAGAGCCCTGTCTACAGCCGCGGGAGCCAATCAAACACGGCTGGGCTGCGTCTGTGTGAGGAGGCCCGAGGACACAGACTGTTCCTATCACAGCAGAGCAGACACAGATAGACAGTTTGGCTGGGGTTTGACTGTTTGTATAAGGTCTATATTCTCTTTTCAAGACTCATTAAATAAGATCATTGATTGTTGTTTGTTGGCATTCTTCTGGTAACTTTATATAATTTATTGGTTTTAACTTCACTTGAAAAAGGAGTTTTTAATAATTTAATTGATCTAAAAAGACGTCTTTTTCAAAACAGAGCTTTCTGTAAATCTGTAAATCATCCAGACTTGTTTGGAGTATTTTTAATATATTCTCCTTTTCAGTAACTAAGTAGTGTAAGTCATTACTTGTAAAAAAAAATTTGATAATACTGTATATTACTAGTTACAATGTAAGTAACTCAAGTTACTTACATATAAACTTTTCATTCATGAATTTTCTGCCACTTAATCCCGTTAGGGGTCGCGGGGTGACTGGAGTTTATCCCAGTGACTTTGGCCTTAGGCGGGGGAACACCCTGGACAGTGGCCAACTCGTGGCAGGGTTAGACAGACCTCTGTTCGCAACCTTGGCGTCATCATGGACCCCACTCTCTCATTCAAACCCACATCAACCACATCACCAAAACATCATATTTTCCACCTTCGCAATATTGCTCGTCTCTGCCCCTTCCCTCTCACAACCCACTGCCCAAATCTTAATTCATGCCTTCATCACCTCAACAATAGACTACTGCAATAGCCTCCTGTATGGTCTCCCTTCCACTCACCTCCAGAAACTGCAATACATCCAGAACTCTGCTGCCCGCCTCCTCACTCACACCCGCTCCAGAGACCATATCACCTCCCATTCTCAAACAACTCCACTGGCTCCCTGTGCAATATCGCATCCATACAGGTTGCTCATCACATACAAGTCTCTCCATAACCTGACTCCACCATATCTCACCGACCTTCTCCAGCAGCACCGTCCCACTCGCCATCTTTGATCTGCCGACACCAATCTCCTCACTCCTGCAATTAGAACAAAGCACCGGACCTTGGGGGACCGAGCCTACGCCGCCCAACTCTTTGGAACTCATACCTCACCCATCAGGAACATTCACTCTCATTCACTCACAGGGGAATTGTTCCTAACTGTATGATGTTTTCACACATTAACTATTGTATTACAAACTGGTCAATGACAAACCTAGGAACCTTATAGTCTATATATAAGCCTTAAAACTTATGATAGAAAACCATATACTCTTCATCATTGTCATGAACTCCAGAAGTATAATTTTTTAAGTTTTGATAACTTCATAAAATTAAAATTAGCTTGCTCATTACAAATGTGTGCGTGGGCTTTCTCCACCACCTCTAAATGAGTTCATCAAGGTTAGATCTGAAGCCACTGAGAGGAGAACTGGAGCTTCCACACGAGGAGACTGACAGTGCCTCTGAGGCGGACAGACTTCAGTCGACAGGCTCGGAGTTCTGGAATACCATCCCAGCGCAATCAGAGACAGTCTTACAATATTTCATTTAAAAGCAATCTTAAACATTGGCTCAGAAAACCAGGTCTGTAGACACTGACACTGCTTTCTCTTTTTTATTTTTGATCTGCCAGGGACTACAGATGGAAAGTAGCCCAAATCTGGCATATTTACATTGTATGTTCTTAATATGCATTGTCCCTTTAAATAATAAAACATTTAAAAAATGTCCAATGAACCTAAAACATGCATGTTTTAGAGGTGAGAGGAAACCGGAGAAAGCCACGGAGACACTAACCAGTAACCAAGTGTAAATGTAACAGATTTGTGATTATCTCAAAGTAACTCACAGTGTGAAACAGTAATATTGTAATATATAATAATCATTTTAAAGTAACTTATTCAACACTGGTTCTGATGCCTGGGATTCCAAATGGAGGAGCTCACAGGAACAAGTAGCCAATAATATGTTTAGTTAAACACAGTCGAAGAAAACACACACATCTCCTCTAAACGCAGGTTTTTAAAGTCAACGTAGTTTTTCTGCACTGTAAAAAATCAAATGCACTTTAACTTAAAAATGTAAGTTAGTTTCTGCCTTAAAGTTTTATGTTGATTAAACTATGTTTTGTTTTCTCTCTTCTCTCTCTCTTTGTATTTCTTCTCCCCTCTCTCTCACTCTTCTTTTCTCTCTCTCTCTCTCTCTCTTCTCTCTTTTTTTTTCTCTCCCTCTCTTCTCTCTCTTTCTCTCTTTCTCTTCTTCTCACTCTCTCTCTCTTTCTCTCTCCTCTCTTCTCTCTCTCCTCTCTCTCTTCTTTCTCATCTCTCTCTCCTCTCTCTCTTCTCTCTCTCTCCTCTCTCCTCTTCTCTCTCTCTCTTTCTCTCTCTCTTCTCCTCTCTCTCTCTTCTTCTCTCTTCTTCTCTCTCTCTTCTCTTCTTCTCTCTCTTCTCACTCTCTCTTCTCTCTCTTCCTTCTCTCTCTCTCTCTCTCTCTCTCTCTTCTCTCTCTCTCTCTCTTTCTCCTCTCTTCTCTCTTCTCTCTCTTCTCTCTCTCTCTCTCTCTTCCTCTCTCTCTCTCCTCTTCTCTCTTTCTGTAACTTAAAGTTGTAAACTTTGACTCACATTGTAAGTTATATCAACATAAATATTGAAGTCAGTTTTAGGATTTTTAACAGTGTGCTAAAACTGTTCAGAAAACATCTGTCTGCACTGCCACAAATCACGATGGTGCTCTGTGATAGGTTGGCTGCTGCGATGTGATTGGTCTGACTCTAGCCGTACGGTGAGGTCACCTCCTTAGATTTTATAAAGTCACTCGAGAATCCATCTGGGAGAGCCAGGCTATTATATCTGTTCAGTCAAAGAGAATAACATAGAAATAAATAAAACAGTTCATTTTGACTAACTAAAATGACTTCTGTGAGCCTATAACCCCACCATATTCAACTTAAGGCCAAATCTGCCCTTCAAGATATAATCTTTATTACTTTCTTTTTTTTTTCTTTTTTTTTTTTTTATATTATAATTAATTATTTTATTTATAGTCCAGTACAAAGAGGTCCAATAAATCAATACAATAGAAACCCCAAGATACCTCCGGCCCCACCCCCAAGTACACACCATTCATACACATTCACACCCATTCACAAATGACTACATCATAAATCATAAAAAAAAAAAAACTATAAGAATAAAAAAATCATAATAATAATAAAGTAAATCATACAACAAAATACAACAGACACCAAAGCAAAATTAAACAAAAAATAAAAAAAAAACACTAAAATTATCATCATAAAAAAACAAATAATTCATATATAATAAATAACTACTGATAAACCTAAACTTCAACCTCTACAGAGCAATATTCCATTTCTTAACTTTATTTCTTCATGTGTTAATAGATTAGCCTATGAATGTAGTGTATTTTTCTTGTTTCAGTTCAGTTGCATTTTTTTATTTTACTAATTTCCAATAATAAAATGTTGTATTTTTCATATTTTTAGCCAAACAGCCCACTTAGCTCTGTACGTTTCCGCAAATTTAGTTTGAAATATGACTTATAAGTATTTAAGTATGTATTCACTTATTATCCCATTTATTATTGTCACTACACAGAGCTTTTCCATTATTTCCATTATTTTTTCCATTATTCCATTATTTCCAGTACCTGCTTGGCCCACTCTACTGGCTCGACTCTACGCTCTTCTACCTGCCTTAGCCCCGCTCAGAGTCAGAGCATTTCCATTACAAAGAGGCCGAGTGGGGCTGTTGTGAAGCTGGGCGGTGCTTTGTGAACTATGACTTTTAATACAAACACAGTCGCTTTTCATTTTCTTCAGTTTTTCCCTGCGTTGCTTTGATGTCCTTTCAAAACGGCGCTGGGACCATTTTTCGGCGAACTCTTCATACACTTTCTCGTTCTTGTGGCTCCGTCCAGCTGCATTTTAACGTGTCGTCACTTACCAAGGGAAGAAAAGTTTGAACCTCGCCGTTGGACCAGGGACTCTGTTTTTCATTAGGCCTTTTCCCACTGTAGGAACTTTTTTCAACTTTTTTACTTCCTGTCCCTTTTAGATGCATTCACACAGAGCAGGAACTATGGACTGGGGTCACACTTTAGGAACTTTTTTAGCTCCGCTGTTCTGAAAAAATTACCGTGTCCCTCTTTCGGAGTTCTGTAGCCGTGATTGACAGATGAATTAGCCAATCAGAGACACGCATTTTCCGCTGTGTAAAATCCAACATGGCTGCTCCCGACGAAAAAAAATACATTAAAAAAATATCATGTGGAACTGAAAAACATGCGATTCTGCAGAATCAATGAGCGAAGCAAAAAACATTTGAATGTGAGGTGAGTGAAGTTAGATTTTGGTCTAAATGACAGACGACCAATCAGCTCTTTGTTTCATCTGCGTCACGCTAACAACTAATCTGATGTGGACGATGTGGATTTGGGAGGGCGTGGGACCAGACCCACTCTTCACTGCTTACTGAAGTGTGGGTTCTGGATCCCAGGCAAGCTCTGGGGCAGGTACTTTCCAGTCAGACCAGGAACCTTTTGGTGACACAAACACATTTACAATCCTAACTTTGATTAGAAACATGTTTTCATATGTTCTCACACTTAGATAAACTTTCCTTATCCTTAAGAAAAAAATATTTAAAAAGCAGCAACACACAAAATGTATTTTTTAATTTGTAAATAGTAGCCTTTAATACTATTATTAGGAATTACAGTGAATAATTTAGTTAAATTGTTATTTTCAGTGATGTTTTTAAGTCTTGCACATCATTGTTTTTCTGTGGAATCAAAAAAGACAACTTTGTTTTCCTAACACCACATAATGAATTATTTAAATGTTTTAAACTTTACACATGCAAGTGCTAAAGCTAGTTAGACCCACTTTCACAAACTGCTGCTGTCTGGACACAGACATGGGTACAAGATGGTTCTTCGGACTAAACAGGGGCTGAAGGAATGTTGGGACTAGTTCTCGGTGCTTTCATATAGGAAAAAGCCTATTTGCTGTTTTTGCTACGGTGAGTACGAAATGTAGAAGCAGTTCAGTGCTATCGGCAGCTAGCTTAGCAGCGACTCACGTTAGCTTACAGTAACAACAACAAACCAGCGTGCTTGTGTGACGCAACATGTGACGTGCGTCTGACGTCAGGTTTAGTGACTTCGCCAATACCTGGTCGGAGCGATCAGCCCCAAATGGAAACGCTCCGCACCAGGGCTAAGTCACGCCGAGTAGAGTAGAGTAGGGCCAAGCAGGTGCTAATGGAAAAGCCCTGTTACAGTCCTGATTTAACTCTGCTTCAGACCTGGTTTAGTCCTGGTTTAAATCTGGTTTAAAGGTGGGGTAGCTAACTTTTTTAGTTGTAAATAGTAAACTTTGTGCTTTCCACTAAAAAGTATATAGTAAATACAGCACTCTGTGAAAAAATGAGACCACTGAGTACGTCTGAATGAATATAAAGAATTTCAGTTCTAATCAGGAGCTGAATGCTGCGCTCTGATTGACTGAGCTTGGGGCGGTCACTCCGTTTCACTTTGTTGTTTGTAAAACGAAGTTTATAAGCCATAAATGCAACCAAAATGAATACATGTTGATATTAACTATGTGTTGAAGGATTTATGAGAGGAAGAACTGTCAGATTTAAAACCTAAATTGTGTTTGCAGAGTGAAAATCAGCTACCCCACCTTTAATGCGGAGATTCTCCCGATTCAAACTCTGACTTGTACATTTTGTAGAGCAATAAAACAGACTGCGGCATTAGTTGGTCTCACTATATAGAAATACATCAAGTCCTGTAAAAGAAGCCATGGTCCTCAAGTATCCCTCTGGAAAATCAAGTTGAATAGCGCTGGTTTAATGTCAGACACACAACCAGCGTATCCTTTTTCTGTTTCTCTTTCCACAAACAGAACGTACAGAGAGTGTGAGTGAGACGGAGCTGAGAGGTGTGGGGAAGTCCAGATGAAATCAGACGCTCTCATTAGCATTAGCTGTGAGGTGAATGACAAACGCACACTACATTGGATTTGTCTGTTCTGTTGGCCTCTGGATTCAATTAGCTGTGTGTTAGCGCCTTGATGCTAGTGTGTGGAATGTATGAATGTGTGTGTGGGTCAGTTTCATTAGTATGTGCTCAATGTATGCTTGCACAGGATCAGTTTGACCTCAGGAACTGTCAAATGTCATTTTCTTTATGGACATGTTCAATAAATACAATGTTACATATTATAGCTCCTTAATTCCAACATGTTGTTTTTTTAATACAGTAGATCAGGGATTCTCAAATAAATACCTGCTTGTCAAAGCCTGATCCCGTCAGATCTCAGAAGCTAAGCAAGAAAGGCCTGGTTAGTACTTGGATGGAGACCGCCAGAACACCAGGTGCCACAGTGGGACGACAGGAGTAGATTGTCGTTGTGTCCTTGGGCAAGATACTTAACCACATTGCCTCAGTGTCTGCTACACTGGTGAGTGGATCCCTGGCTGTAAAGCGCTTGAGTGCCTTGTAAGGTGGAAAAGCGCTATATAAATAGAGACCATTTACCATACTCAAGTACTCCTTATTAGTACAAAAATATATAAGGGTGTAACGATTCAGGAATTTCACGATTCGGTTCGATTCTTGATTCAGGACGATTCGATTCATCACGATTAATTTACATTTAAAAAATAATAATATGTTTTATTCTTTAGTCCGAATATTTAGCCTTTTTATGTGATAATAATTTTGTCTTTATTATTATTTTAACACACGAGTAAATTACAAAGAAGTCTCATTAACTGTTTTATGTATGTATTCATTCGTTCATTTTTTATCTATCCATCCTTCCTTCCATCCATCCTTCCATCCATCCTTCATCCATCCATCCATCCATCCTTCCATCCATCCTTCTATCCTTCCATCCATCCTTCCATCCATTCATCCATCCATCCTTCCATCCATCCATCCCTTCCATCCATCCATCCATCCATCCATCCATCCTTCCATCCATCCATCCTTCCATCCATCCATCCTTCCATCCATCCATCCTTCTATCCTTCCACCCATCCTTCCATCCATCCATCCATCCATCCATCCTTCCATCCACCCTTCCATCCATCCATCTTCCATCCTTCCATCCATCCACCCATCTATCCATCCTAAGACAAAGCTGAACAGATCTTCTGTTTTGTCATATTAAACATGTGATCTGTTCTGCCACATTTACATGTTAAAAACACTTAAGGTGTTGTCTCTGTATTCGTGCTCTGTCTCGCTGCACTTTTCTTTCCCCCTGTGCGTGCGCACGTGGATGACTGCTGCGCGTGGCCGTGGAACTGCCGCCTCGCTCCCTGTCTCTGCTCACAGCTCGTCTCTTTCACAAACTGAGGAAGTTTAATGAGCGGATTTGATTCTTGTTGGCCATGTAGCACTAATATGTACCGCGGATGTATAGCGCGGATGTGTGGCGCAGATGTATACAGACCAACAGGACACATCTGCTGGGTTCCTTTAATAATATCAATAAAGCGGCCTCACATCGAGAGAGTGCACGATGTGGAATTGCTGCTTTTGCATCGTGATGCATCGTGACACCCCTACTACAAATGAAAAATTAGTCCTTGTTTTTCCTAATTTTGTCACAAACGCACCACTCTCTGTGTCTATAGTCGACCTACTGCAACACACATAATCCAAATGTTTCTTTGGTCTTCTACAGACAGTATCTGAGCAGCCAATCAAGTGTACAAACTCAAACTGTCAAAGACGGATATTTATGAAATGTTTGCCACACAAACACATAATCTCCTGCAGTAGAGTTGAAGATTAGAGTTTGTGTGAGCGGTACGAGTGGAACAGAAGAAATAATACAAGTACAAGTACAAGTACAAGTACAAGTACAAGTGTGGGCTGGAGAGAGAGATGGAGCTGCTCTGAAGATGGATGACAAGCACAGCACTCATTCATCATCAACAAGAAAACAACTGAAAGAAATGAGAGAGAGAAAAAGAAAGGAGAGAGAGAGAAGAGAGAGAGAGGAGGAGAGAGAAAGAGAAAAAAGAGAGAGAAAAGGAAGAGAGAAAAGGAGAGAGAAGGCAGAGAGGAGAGAGGGAGAGTGAAAGAGGAGAAAGAAAAAGAGAGAAAGGAAAGCGAGAGGACAGAAATAGAGACAGGGGGAAAGAGGTAGAGAGAAAATGAGAAAGAGAGAAGAAGGAGAAAGAGACAGAGAAACGCAGGTAACAAGAAAGAAACAGGAGAGAGAAGGGAAAGAAGAGAGACACAGATAATGAGAGAGGGAAAGAGAGAGAGAGAAGAAGAAAAGTGAGAATGAGAGATAAATAGAAGGGAAGAGAAGGCAAAGACAGAAAGAGAAGAGAAGGAGAAAAGAGAATAAGAGGGAAGAGAAAGAAGAGAGGACAGAGAGGGGAAAAGGGCAAGGTAGAGGGAAAAAAAAGGAGAAAAGAAAATGAGAGAGAAGAGAAAGATAGAAGAGGAGAGGGAGAGGGGGCACACCAGAAAAAGTGAAAGAAAGACAGAGAAGGAGAAAATAGAATGAGAGAAAAGGTAAGCAGAGAAGAAGAGAGAGGAGAGAGACGCGACAATAAACACGAAAAAGTGAAAGTCAGTGAAAGAGAGATGGAAAAGAGAGAAGAGGAGAGAGAGGCAGACAGAGAGAGAGAAGGAGATGAGAGAGGGAGGAAAGAGAAGAGATAGAAAGGAGACAGAAAGAGAGGAGAGAGAGAAACAGAAATGAGAGGCAGAGAGAGAGGAAAGAGAGAAAGGGGGAGAGGAGAGAGGAGAGAGAGACAGAGAGAGGAGAGAGAGAAAGGACAGAGAGAGAGACAGAGAGAGGAGAGAGAGAAAGGACAGAGAGAGAGAGAGAGAGGAGAGACAGAGAGAGGAGAGAGAGAGAAAGGAGAGAGAGAGAGACAGAGAGAGGAGAGAGAGACAGAGAGGAGAGAGAGGAGAGAGACAGAGAGGGGGGGGGGGGGGTACACAGATAGCCAGAAAAATGAAAGACATGGAAAGAGAAAGAAGGAGAAAAAGAGAATGAGAGAGAAGAGAAAATAAGAAGAGAAAGAGAGAGAGACAGAGAGAGAGAGAGAGAGAGAGGGGGGGTACACAGATAGCCAGAAAAGTGAAAGAAAGGGAAAGAGAGAGAAGGAGAAAAGAGAATGAGAGAGGAGAGAAAGAAGAGAGACACAACACTAGACAGGAAAAAGTGAAAGTCAGGGGGAAAAGAGAGACAGAGAAGAGAGAAGCGTATGACATCACAGATCTGGGACATTCAGATCAGTGTTTTCTGAGGCTCAAAGCGGAAAAAATAGTATCTCACAAACTACATGTACATAATAGTTTTCTGTTTTCCTTCCATTTGGACAACACAAGCCACTTCCCATCACAAAGTTCTTCAGTAAAAAAAAAAAAAAAAAGTGTTTTGAAAGAGGAATTACCGCCGACAGATGAAAGCAGCGCTCGACAAACTTAATGGAACCAAATGTGACGACGCAGATGAAAGCAGACGAGACCTGGAGCCACTTATGCACCAGGAAGTAAAGGAAATGTACAAAGAAACAAGCTGCTGTGTGTGTGTGTGTGTGTGTGTGTGTGTGCTGTCCGTGGTGCTGAAGCTGTTCCGGTGAAAACTTCAATCAACTTAGTCAAACTGTGTCGAAGGAATGGAGTCAAATTACACAAACTATGATCTCTAAATACAACTAAAAACCAAATACATTAACCGACAAATGCAAGAGTTAACAAATGGAATGATTGAAGAAGAGGTTCTGGAAATAATAGATTATAAACTGTCTTGAAAGCCGCACATAACAAATGTTTTATCAAAAATGTTCAAAACCATAGCTATACTGCATCAAATTAAGTATTTACTAAAAAGAAATCGACATATCTATCTTCTACTGTCCTCTCTTACTGCATTATATGACTTATTGTATTGAAATGTGAGGACAAGCTATAAGTCAAACACTAAACCAATGTTTACATTGCAAAAAAAAGCAATTAGGACTGTCAATCATTCTTGTATAATGAATCAACTAAACAAATATTCCTTCAATTTAAAGCATTCAAATGTCATGATTTAGTCTTAAAGGAACCGTAAGATGCACAACTAGTGGTATTAAAAAGATATTACAATCACAAATGAACTTGGGTTGCCAGATTGTGAAATGGCCCACACATTGAAGAAGCTACTGACCAATCAGGAACATGATTGGCTATGATTTATGGGTAATAGCCAGAAAGTCACTTTCCCAGACACCTGACTCTTTGTCATGGTTTGTTCCCAAATATTGCTCTTTAACACGAGGTGGGTGGAGCCTAATGAGAAACTGAGCCTAATATCGCCCAGCCCTAGTTTGAGGGTAGATATGTGACGCTGTAATAAGCTTAAGCTTCAGCCGACACCTTTTCGGTTGATTTTGTATAATGCAAATCCGAGGCCATGGTTCTTGACCAGAAAAAGGTGCCTGCCCTCTCCAGGTGGAGGAGTTCAAGTATCTCGGGGTCTTGTTCACAGTGAGGGAAGGATGGAGCGTGAGATTGACAGGTGGATCGATACAGCGTCAGCAGTGATGCAGTCGCTGTATCGAATCGTTGTGGTGAAAAAGAGCTGAGTCGAAAGGCAACGCTCTCGATTACCGGTCAATCTACGTTCCAACCTCACCTATGGTCATGAGCTTTGGGTAATGACCGAAAGGACAAGATCACAGACACAAGCGTCCAAATGAGTTTCCTCCGCAGGGTGGCTGGGTGCTCCCTTAGAGATAAGGTGAGAAGCTCAGTCACACGGGAGGAACTCGGAGTATAGCCGCTGCTCCTCCACATCGAGAGGAGCCAGTTGAGGTGGCTCGGGCATCTGTACCGGATGCCTCCTGGACGCCTCCCTGGTGAGGTGTTCCGGGCATGTCCCACTGGGAGGAGACCTAGAGGGAGACCCAGGACACGCTGGAGGGACTATGTCTCTCGACTGTCCTGGGAACGCTTTGAGATTCCCCCAGAAGAGCTGGCGGAAGTGTGTGGGGATAGAGAAGTCTGGGCCTCCCTGCTCAGACTGCTGCCTCCGCGACCCGACTCCGGATGAAGCGGAAGAAAATGGATGGATGGATGGATGTTTGCTATATGTCGATGTTATTCAACCGAAATAAATCTTTTCATTCATTCGAGTGTGCTGTGAGAGAAGGAGAAGAGGTTAAGCATGAAGGCAGGAACATACACTACAAAAAAGTGTTTCTATTGGCGAAATAGTCTTTAAACTTAGATTATAACTTCGCCTCAGACGTGAAAAATTGAAGAATCTCTGAACTGTTTTTTTTTTGTTTTTTGAGTAGAAGAATAAACAGTCACTGAATATGAAAGTATCCCACACATTTGGACATGACTTTAGTGGTTTAGCTGTTTGTCTCGGTAAGGTTTTTGTTTTAGCATCGACAGTAAGAATAATTCAGCTTTTCTACAATTACTCTCACGCTAAAACAGCTTCGCCAGGATAAAAAAAACCTAGCTTTCCTTGTCTAACCTAAGAGAGAGAGAGAGAGAGAGAAGAAAGAAAGAGAAGAGAGACAGAAAGTGAGAGAAAAGAGCAACAGAGAAAAGGGGGGGAGAGAGAGAAGAGAGGAGAGACAGAAAGAGAGAGGAAGAGAGAGAAAGAGAAGAGAGAGAAGGGAGAAAAGAGAGAGAGGGTGAGAGAAAAGAAAGACAGTGGGAGAGGAGAGAGAGAGAAGAGAAAGAGAGGAGAGAGTGGAGACAGAAAGAGAAAGAGAGAGAGAAAAAGAGAGAGAGAGCAAGAGAGATGAAAGAGAGAGAGGGAGAGAAGAAAGAAAAAGACAGAGAGGAGAGGAGAAAAATGAAGAAAGAAGAAAGCAAAAAGGGAGGAGAAAAGAAAGAGAAGAAGTAGGAGGAAAGACAAAAATGTCAGAGAGAGTAAGAGAGAGAGGGAGCAAGAGAGAGGAGAGAGAGAAAGAGAGGATAAAGCAAAAGACAGAAAGAGAGAGGAGACAGAGATCACAAGAAGAGAAGAAGAGAAGTAAAGAAAGAGAGAGAGAGAGAGGAAAAAAGGAGAGAAGACAGGGCAAGAGAGAGGGAGAAAGGAGAGAGAGAGAGAGATAGAGACAGAATAAGAGAGAGAGAGAGAGAGCACAGGGCTGTGAAGGTCACGTTTATTTGAGTCAATCAAATTTGACCAATCAGATTTGAGCTCCTCCTGTCGCCGGGCGGGTCAGATCAGAGACACTCTCAGGCACTTTTACTCAGTGACTTTTCTGCAGCTCAAATCTTTTTCACAATAAAAAACTTCTCCTCCAAAAGTGCCGCGTCAGAAGTTTTTATCCTGGAGCCTCCTCAAACAGACACTCATCAGTGTGTGTGTGTGTTTTGTGTTGGACACTCCTGGAGGAAAAGTAGCTTGGTTAGAATGTCTTCAAAACTATGTAACTAAATGCATTTTTTTTTTTTTAAACCCAAGAAACCATGTTTGAACAGATCAGAGTCTGAGTTACAGGTCCAGAAACTTGAAACATTTTAGTTCAACCACAGTCTCTTTAGCTTGTGAAGAAGTTAAAACCCATAATCTGTAATGCAAACAGTTTTATTTCAATTCTATTTCAGTGTATTCAAAGATTGCCCTTTGAGAAGTGCCGTCTCATTTCGAGGGGTTCAAAAACAGCAATACATGACACTGTGGTACAATTATACACAATACTTTATTTAAACTAAAAACAAGACAAACTTCTGTCACATCCGACTGCTTTGGTGTCTGAACATGCATCCTGACTCTCTATAATTTTGGTGTCCAGCAGTTCAAAAACTAGTGCACTCAAAAGAACAACAAAATAATCAATTAATTACTCAATTACAAGTTAATAATAAAGTTTTTTTTTTTTTTTGTTTTGTTCTTTTTTACCTGCAGTAGCCAAAACTTGTATATCTTAACATCTCTAAGTGTAACAACTGAACAGCCATTACAAATCACATCAGTAACGAACACGGGCTGGGCAGTGGTGGCTCATTTCTTCATGGTCAATACGTTGTCACTCACCAAAGCCCAATGCCCTCAAACACATTGTTTAATCAAACAATATAGTTTTTTTTACACCACGAACATGCAAACAAATGACCTGTGGCCAATTTATGTCAATAACACTATAAAACCAGCCTGAGAGCCACAGTAAACACATTGAACACAAGAGCAGAAAACACACAACTCCGAGTCCAACTCTGCAAAATACACAACTATACATTCTCCACCTTTAGTTGTAACTTTGTGATGTTTACTTTGGTCTCGGAGGTTGTAGCTGTTAAAAAGAGCTTCTCTGGGTGACCAGTTTCAGAGTTGGGTCACTGGCCTAGCCTCACTCACTGCGCTGTCTGACACATGAACAGATCACATGATGCAGAGCGCGAGGTGCTGCTCCTGCAGGTCCTGTTAGTTTGCATTGGAAGGCTGAAATTTGCTCTTAGAGTCAATCGAAGCAGTGGTGCGATTTTAAGCCAGCCTGATATCACACCAAAAGACTGTACCAGCAGTCGAAAACAAGCTCCTCATATTGGACAAGGATGTTATATGGCATTAGAGCCTGATCTCACAAGAAAGCGTACATTTACCATGACATTACACATTTTGTAAATGAGATATGATTAGCCGAGTTCACAGCTGTTTTGTGTAATTATAGTACGCGTCACAGTCCCATTCATTACAATGGTGGTAGTTAAGACGTGTTCTTATTTATGAATATTAATGAAATCCTGATTCTAATCTTAACCTGCCCCAAGCCCCAGACCTAATCTTACACATTTTAGTAACTTTATGCTGAACTTACCCGTTTCACCTGAAAAAAACGTCCCACGTGGCTGCAACCAAAACTCGTCCTATTTTGAGCTGTGAAATCTCGTGTCATTTTTACTCTTTTTCATATCGTGCTAAATGCACGGCGTAACATAAGTACTAAAAACAGCTGTGAACCGTGGTCAAAATACGCTGTTTTTGTGTCGTGGTAAAAGTACACCTCTAGTGAGACTGTTGGGCATTATTATCAGGTTTTGACCCATTTTGATCAACTTTAACAACACACTTAGCACATTTATTTCTTTTTTGCCTTAGGATGGCATAAATTCAGCTCAATCCGGAAAAAACGTAGATATACAATGAAATGTCATGTTTTTTTCCCGCCATATGTTACGAAAAGCCAAAACGTAAAACCACCATGAGTTTTGACTGAGCCACATAGCGACATTTTCTTTGTGTTTAACAGGTAAGTTTAGGACTGGGGCTTGGGGTCGTAAAGATGACCCGTTAAACCTAAAGAGAATGTTGCACGTGGTTTCGACCAAAGTTTGTGGTTATTTTATAAGAAACTGATATAAAGAAAAGCGTGAAAACGTGCTTATCCAACGTTTTTCCAGAGACTGTGTTGCATACATTGACGTGAAGTTTAGAATCTTAAGTATATGTCCAACCTTTTTGTAAAGTTTTTGTAAAAAGTTACCGAAATAAAAGTTAGCTTAAGTTGCTGGGGACAGTAGATAAATACTTAAGAACAGCTCATTATGATACCGTAGTCTCTTTACCGCTTTCTCTTCTCTCAACTTGACTTTAACCTCCATGCAATCTTGTCTTCCAGATTCCTCCCTTCTCTCCAACACGAAGATGTCGCTGAAGGCCCAAGCCAGCAACATCACCAACAAGACGGACCCCAAGTCTCGAAACTCCCGCGTCTTCATCGGGAACCTGAACACGGCGCTGGTGAACAAGTCGGACGTGGAGGCGATCTTCTCAGCGTACGGCCGAGTGCTGGGCTGCTCCATACACAAGGGCTACGCGTTCGTCCAGTACGCCAGCGAACGCCACGCCAGAGCCGCTGTCCTGGCCGAGAACGGCAGAGTGCTGGCCGGGCAGACGCTGGGTGAGGCACAGACTTAGTTATTGTTTTTTATTCATGCTTAGCTATAAGGAGAATTTAACGACCATCACCACCTAAGAACTAAGTTAAGTAGGGCTGGGAAAATAATGTATATGGATTTTCTTGAAAATTGGGCGGTACAGTACGGTCCTCTGGCTGTTTCCACTGCGCCAAGCGACCCGTTTCGCCCTGGACCCTGGAGCAGACCCTTTTAAGCTCGCTGATTGGACAAGAGAAAACACAGGCTCAGGCCAAAACCAGACGAAAGAGCAGATAGAAACATGAAATAATGTTCCTCACCAAACGCCGACTTGATCCTGTGACAAACCGACACATTTACCTTGATGAAAACTTAGTTTGTTGCTCCGATGACTTAGCAAAGCAAAGCTAGCGCGTTAGCATCAGCTGTTTCCTGTTTGTAGAGGCAAAACACTGTAAAAAAAAAAACGTAAATCCTGTGCGTAAAGTGTCCGACATAATCCAACCTCAAAGCATTAAACAAAATGAGATTAATAAGCGTCATAGAGTCGCAGAGGCTTTGCAAAAAAGCTAAATAAATAAAAACCAGAAGTAGTTTCCACCAGCCTGACCCTCGAGTCACAAACACAGACTTCAAATTATTACACGTCTTTTGTGAATCGCTCAGATTGAGGCCAAGAAGAAAAAGTATGATTCTGGTGCATTTTCTTTTTTTATTTATTTAAGTAAACCTGTGTCATGTGTGGAGTAACAGAGCCTCTGGAGCCTGGACCTGCAGTGGAAACACTCACCCTCATTAACATAAGCGACCCAAACCGCTACAAAGTGAATCGGTCTGAGGGACCCAGGCTAATGGAAACGGGGCTATAGATTTACCAAAGCTCATGACCGTAGGTAACAGAACGTAGATTTACCAAAGCTTGACCGTAGGTAACAGAACGTAGATTTACCAAAGCTCATGACCGTAGGTAACAGAACGTAGATTTACCAAAGCTCATGACCGTAGGTAACAGAACGTAGATTTACCAAAGCTCATGACCGTAGGTAACAGAACGTAGATTTACCAAAGCTCATGACCGTAGGTAACAGAACGTAATTACCAAAGCTCATAGGAGAGGGTTAAAACATACTGTAGACCACGGCTATTCAACATTTTTCCCAAAGGCCAGAACAGTCACAACCAGTGTTGCAAAGATTTCACATCTTGGCTTACGTCTGCTGTACACTGAGCGTGAGTTGGATGTGGGTCGGGACCAGTGAAGTCACAGACCTCGAAGCAGGGCCAGCAACGTCTTAGAGTCAAGCGAGTGTCCAGAAAGTATTCATAGAGAGTCTATTTTTCCCAGAGGTTGCAGCGTTTCCAGTCATAATACGAGCATTCTTGCAAGAATCCAGGAGAATCTGCGCGACTTTGGACAAATCTGGATCTCATTGGACTGGAGCTACAAGACACTTCAAAGAAACTCGCAGGTGTACAGTGGTCCCTGGTTTATGGCGGGGGTTACGTTCCATACTGTGAAACCCCGCAGTAGTGATCTTCATTTTTACCATAATTTGAGTTGATAACTGCCTGGTTCTGATGTTTAGTGTCTTTTGTACAGGTAATAATGCGCTGACATGACCGCAGATACAACAGTGCGAGTCATTTTGTGACTTAAAGAGGGACGGTGTGTGTGTGTTCGCCAGCTCTGTTTTGTCACGTTGCCCGTCCCGCTGCTCCACAGCCGACGCAGAGCCAGGATCACACGGACTCCAGAGCCGACACGAAACACATCCGACTCTAGCAAAGTCACAACACTCTCCATGAACAGATCTTCTACCGATGTGCGATCCAAACTGTCTAAATTTTCTAAAAGAGTTCTGTGCTGTTGCTGGTGAATGCTGCGATGTGATACGGTCCAAACAGTGAGTTTGAGAGAAAAGCACACTTACAGCGCACGTCTAGGATCGAGCACTGTAAAAAAAATCTGCAAAATTGCACACAAAAAAAATCTGCGAAACAGCAAAGTCGCGGAAAGTGAACCGCGATAGAGCGAGGGACTACTGTATATGCAAATATACCACAAAGAGGCAAGGCTTATTCTGAAGAGCGGGGCTTATCAGTTCTGCGTTTTAAACAGAATGTCAGTGGCCCTGTTTCTGCTGTAAAAACACAAGACACAATGTCAATACTGATCAGCCTATGCAATAGTTCAGCACTAAGCACTTAGATACACTCATATTGTGTTCACGTGACCATGTGTTTGTCTGTGACTGTGGGAGCTCCTCTGTCTCAGTTTGTGCAGAAGTACACAGGAGGTAGTGTAGTGTGAAGGAGACCGCTGATCGATGGGACAGGACAGGACACACCTCTGCATGAGCGACTTTCACTGACTGGACCTGGCTCCTGAACGCACCACAGACCAGCACAAAGACTCCAAGTGCACAAAGGCAACGTGGATAAAAGAAACAGGATTTAAAAGCTGTTTTAGAGAAATGTTCTTAAAATGTTATGTGTTCTGAAAAAAAAACAAACTATTGGCTGTTCAATGATCCAATCCAAATCAGTTTATAAATAAATGTACTGTAAAAATGTAGCTTGTTTTTGCTAATAAGGAGCATAAATACTTGAGTGCAAACGGGCAAAATCTGGTACTGAATAAGAAGAAGCGCACACTAAATATTTGACTCAAACATCAGTCAGATCCAATAACAAACATTCACCTCTCACTGGAGTTTGATCAGAAGTGCTTTGTGCAACACTGCCCTCTGGTGGCAGGGACATGGAGGTACAGTTAGTGGTTGGATTGTTGTATGTTTTATTACATGCACACATATGTAGGACACACAGGCCACCTGACTCGAATAAAGTGTCTTTTTGTCCACCAAAGCCTTGACGCGCGTCAGAGCAGCTTAGAAGCTTACTGAGGCGTCAACAGCAGAAATAACCAGCGAAATTTAACGCGCGTTTAGGCGAATTAAGGCGCAAATAAGCTGTCCGGTGTGAACGCAGCATCAAAGTGCACCAAATGACTGAAACTGTAGTTTGTTACCCTAAAAATGCTTCTGTGGTAAATAGTTTGAGGAGAAGAGAAAGTGAAACGTTCCGAACTGCTGTCGTGCTGGTGACATGTGAACAGTGAGGGTAAGGTGAGCTACACTTTATTTACAGTGTGCTGTTGTTTCAGACATAAACATGGCCGGAGAGAGTCGACCCTGTAAAGCCAAAGCTCTGAAGAGGACTGCTGCTGTTTACAGGTAACTCTCCTCCTGGTCCTTTACCAAACCCTCTCCTCCTTCTTCTTTTCCTACTCACTCTTTCTCACTTTGTACAGAACTGACACACTGAAAGAAACTTGTTGAATTTACTCCATTTTCCCCATAATACAGTATGATACTGAAAATCATACATTTAATATAAATCTGTTGAATTTGTATGTACATTTTGATTAAATAAAGTGATTACTTGTCTAGATTCCACTTTCTAACAAGTGTCTCACCTGTTCCTCTCACTGTGGCGTCTGAGGCTCTCTCAGTTTTATGACAAGTATTAAGCAAATAACAGTGGATTTACACTAAGTGCAACTTGGATGCGAGTCACGCAGAACTTAGAAAGTGCTTAAAACCAATGCGTTGATTTACACCGTGCTCCGACATGTCCGACTGGTGCCGAGGTCGTGCGACTCTGCGGAAAGAATCCACATGAAGTCTATTTTTCCCGGAACCGCAGCGGTCTGGTGCGGCTTTCAATTCATTATACGGCGCCGTGACTCCACGTGGCTTTGGACGAAACCGGACCACAGTTGACAGCATCTGGTGTAACAGGCACTTAGCAAGAAACCCGCACGTGTCCCGACCCGCACCAGCCTCGCAGTCTGTGTACATCCAGCGTAAAATGCACACATTTCAATTTCCCCCAGCTGGTGTCATTATTAGCCTAAATATTTTATTAAAGGTTGTATGGAGGATTTTCAAAAATGGTTTGTGGTCAGTCTCGGTCAAAACAGTTTAGATTTGTAACAGCCTTGTACTTATGCTAACAAAAACAAAACGAAATAAGTGTGGTACAAATTGCTATACTATAAACTGTTTATGGCATCATTTATGAGGCCCATTGGTATAAAAACATCAAGACCTGGCGGTTGTTGGCAATAATATTTGAACCCAGGAATGCATGGATAAAAACAGGAAAGTAAAAAAAATAAAAAAAAAAAATGTGTGTGGACATATCTATACACTGACCTCAAATTATGACCTGAAAAAGAACATACTGTTACTGTATGTCAAAAAACAAACTGCAACAATTCTAGGACATATGGTTAATGTTTTATGATTTTCTTGAAACAACATATCAAAGTAACGATTCTAATTAAGTCTCCACTCTTACTTTTTACTTTTGTTTTTCTTTCTTGTTTTTGATTTGTAGTGTTCTTTTTATTTGTAATGTAACATAAAGATTAACAAAAATATGTAAAAAAAAAAAAAAAAAAAAGTTAAATGTTGACCAATAGATAACGAGGTACCTCATTATCTATTGGTTTATATGTCTATGGCAAAGGTCTGAAACAGTATTCCTCTTCAAATAAGAGAGAGCTTCACACTATCCACTTTTAAAACTCAACTTAAGCTCTGGCTGAAGTCAAACAGTCATGTGATCATTAGCCACAACATGTTTTTACTTTCAGATTTTTCATTTGTAGTACATTTGTTATATTTGTATTGTTTACTGTACTTGTCAGCTGCCTAAGGACTACGGATGTAAATGAGCTTTGTAGCTACAATCTGGCATAATGTGCATTGTCCAAATCAATGAAATAAAAAAAAAAAAAATAAGTGAGAAGTGAAGAGGAACTGGTTTGGAAGAGTGCTCCGTCCTCTTTACATACTTTCTGTGATCAGCAGAGGGCGTCAGACACTAAACAAAGTCCTCTGACCTGTTCATGATTCAGAGCTGAAACGTGGAATGAAAGAACTTACTGTATATCCACACAAACACATTTTCTTTTGAATGGACAAATCATCTCACCATCAACATCTACAAACTGAACCTGTGTCTGTGTGTTTAAAGCTGGAGTATCATTGCATAACCAGACTAGTTTCTCTTAAAAACACTTAAAAACATGGTTATGGATTCGATTTTTATTATTTTTAGCACAGATTTCTTGTTAATAGATCTAAAACATAGAAGCTGTAAATGAATTATTTCTGTTTGTTTGCATTACATTTAGTTTACAAGCAAAAATCGGGTATAGGACCTTTAGGTTTCAGTTAAACTCACTGCTTAAGGGACTGTACCTGATTTTTGCATCCTAAAAATGTAAACAAACAGACATAATTAATTTGAACCTTTTTCCTTCAGGCTACATGATTTCCTCACGTAGCTAATGCATTCTGAGCTTCAGAATTGTTCATCATGATGAGTTTTAATGTTTTTTCACAGCTTTTAACAGCGAGGTGAGTCACTATGCTAACAACAGTTAGCCACAATGCTAAAAACAAAAACAGAAAAAGCTACACACAAATGGGATTTTATTAGACATAGACAGCACTTTGGGGACTAATTTCCACCTGATTAGATACATTCACAAGGCATCAGTGCTAGGGGGAAATTGCTTTTAAGTTATCTTGTTGCAAAAAAATCGAGTACAGTCCCTTTAAGAACAGTTTTTTTAACAGTAAGGGAGAGCGGGGTTGGTTGTCACACGGGTAGGTTGTCACAGTCTCTGTATCTCAGCTTGAGATTGGTGCATTTGAAAAAAAGTCAGAATAAAATGTTCATTAAATTAACCAAAATTCATTGCCTGAGCAGCCAGTCCTACACGCATTGACAGACACTTTACAAACCGTGAGGGTCTGGGAGCGGAGCGCCGGGGATCAATCTCGTGGGCGGCCTTTCCGAGCGCTGAGTCAACCAATCACAGAAAATCCACCAAAACAGCGACACGATGTTTTCGTAAACATGTAGCGCGAGGATTTTTTTCGGTATAAAGCCCTTCAACATGGTTTGCTGCTCAGGTTTTAAGGAATCAATATGTTCATTGTTCAAAACCGAAGCACGAGCCGAATCAGCTACGTTCACCTTCTTGAATGTTTAGAAATGGGGCTTGCAAGCAATTTCCGGCTTTTTAGTGTCACGTGTCAGAATGGCCGTGCTTGATTGGATCGTCTTAACTTTGGGAGACGACTTTATTGGCTAACTGTCAGGTCCCAGACCCTTCTGCATTCAAACAGAATGTAACAGAATGTAGGAGGGGCCGGCTGGTCAGGCAACAAAATTCATTCACTAAAACATTTTTGTAAACATTTGTTCAAGACTGTGGTAAGACGACATCAAAAACATTTTCAGATGTTGAGAAAAATAAGGTCTATTTTTTCCAAAATTGTGTTGAAAACTTAAAACCATTGACTTTACAAAGAGGAGAGTCAGAGAGACAATTAGGACTATTTTTATCTGAGCTGGTTTAAAAATGTAGAAGAAATCTGAGGTGAGAGTAAAACAGTCCAGTCGGGTTGGTTGTCACATATGATTCTATCTAGAACAGCAGCACAGCCAGAGCGAGGTTGGTTGTCTCACTTTTACAAAAATACTGTATTTTCAATATTCCAATTCAAAGCAGGAAATCAGTGTAAAGTTTCAACTAAAAATAAATCTAATTCTTCTCATGGAGCTTATTCTGTTTAAAAGTTATTGATCACTAATTCACATTAAAAATACAGTTTTACATTATCATTAGAATCTTGACAAAAATGCATTTTTAAATTTCCAGTCGCCCTTTTCTTGTAATTTAACGTCTCCTGATTCAGAAAATGTCAAACATTCTTGAATCAAAATGACACCAAACCTCAAAAAAATCAAACCAAAGACAAGACACATTTGTCATCGTCTCCCATTGACAGAACATTGTGACAACCAACCCCAACAATTAACATTAAATGATCAATAACTTCTGATCAGAATCAGACAGAGAACAGCAGGTGGATTCATTAGTTACACAAGACTTTGAGCTTTTCTCCGATGTTCAAATGGTTCATGTGAGATTTACCGTTTTTGAAAAATTTCTTTTGAGAAAATTCAAATCAAAGTGAAAAGTGTGACAACCAACCCGGCTCTCCCCTAATGTGGAACTGGTGTGGAACACTCAAGCACGGCCAGTCAAAACTCTGCTTTCACCTCTTTTAAAGGGACTGTACCTGATTTTTTCATTCTAAAAATGTAAACAAACAGAAATAATAATCTTTTTCCTTCAGGCTACTGATTTCCTCACGTAGCTAATGCATTCTGAGCTCAGAATTGTTCATCATGATGAGTTTTAATGTTTTTCACAGCTGTTATCAGCGAGGTGATCACTATGCTAACAACCGTTAGCCACAATGCTAAAAACAAAAAAGAAAAAGCTGCACACAAACGGATTTATTAGACATAGACAGGACTTTGGGGACTAATTTCCACCTGATTAGATACATTAACAAGCATCAGTGCTAGGGATTGCTTTTAAGTTATCTTGTTGCAAAAAATCGAGTACAGTCCTTTAATACTACTTAATACTACAGTCTAATAATACTTTCTGATGGAAAACACAAAGTTAAGGTCGAGTAACTGCCTTTTTTTTACTTGTAAATGAGTACATTTTGTGCTTTCCACTTAAAGTCTATAATAAATGCAGCACTTTGTGAAAAAATGAGACCACTGTGTACTGTCGGATTTGAATAATACATTTTCTTTCTAATCAGGAGAAGAATGCAGCGTTGTGATTGGCTGTGCTTGGTTGGTCCGCTGCAGTTTCACTTTGTGTTTGCAGTGTGAAAATCCAGCTACTCCAGCTTTAAATAAATCCCAAATAAAAAGTGAAATCCTCCAGCTTTAAAACTGGAGATTACTGCAGGATTCTTACATTGTTTACGGTAATTATGCAATAGTAATTTTATCTAATAATCAGCCAATTTGACTTAGTTTGATGTGACAGTCGTTGTGTTATTATTCATTATAGTTTTACAACAGTTAAGTTACAAATTGTAAAGAAAGTGACAAATAACAGTAGGAAATGACAGAAAGTAGTTTTCATTGTAAAACAGAATCTCTCCACACGTGTCATTCAAAGACAATTTACACTCAACTGTTTCCTGGAGATTAAACAATCATTGAAACATTTAAGCAACAAGAAGAGTCATCATATGCATTTTGCATGTGTGGTTGCTAGGTAACAGTTGTGGAACAACCTCTACAGATTTTATATTTACTGGACTGTTTTAAACCTCATCAAAACAAGCCAAACGTTTAGTTAAATCTAAAATACAACAATGTTTACAAAGTTTTACTGATAAATGTTTGCCTGACCAGTCAGCTCCTCCTACATTCTGTTACTTTCTGTTTGATGTAGAAGGGTCTGAAACCGGAGCCTCGGCCAATCATTTCCCCGTCCAATGTTAGAACGATCTAATTAAGCACGGCCATTCTGACACGTGACACTAAAAAGTCGCAAGTTGCTTTCAAGCCCCATTTTTTTAAAAAAGCCAAGGGGGCTTCAGACCGAAAAAATCCCAAAGTGGGGTTCGGGACCCCTCGTGGGTCACAAGGCAAATTCTGGGGGTCGTGAGATGATTTCAAGATATAATTGTACAATTAAAACTTGTTTTTTATCTGTTTTAGTAACTTTAGCATCAGGTTCAATTGGAAGCAAAAACACAAATTTCTAAAGACATCCATTTTATTTTGGGGGTAATTTTGATTATCAAATCACTTTATTTTTGTATAGCCCAAAATCACAACAACAGTTGTCTCTGAGGACTCATTCATTCATTCATTTTCTACCGCTTAATCCCGTTAGGGGTCGCGGGTGACTGGAGCCTATCCCAGTGACTTTAGGCCTTACACGGGAATCCCACATCCTGCATATCCGCTGCGCAGCGCTGCACCACAGAACACCTCCGATTTTGTGCGCAAAGCCTCTCCTACTGGATGCATGTTGTCCCCGCCGGGCTGCGCTCCGCCAGGCTGCGAAGCCTCGAGAGGCACGAGAAGAGCATGCGCGGAGAGGACAAGTTTATGAAATAAAAGTTTTAAATTAAAGCCAAATAGCTCTTTATTGTGCAGCAGGAGTGCAAAAAACGGCCGTGTTTGATGGGATCGCTCTTTGGCTCTCTTCACATGAGCTTATGTGTGTTTTCTCTCCCCTACGAGGGCAAAAACATTACGTGAATAAGTACGATAAAAAGTATTCTCCCGTCAGTGTTTCAGTGGCATAAAGTGAAAGTTTACAGCAGACTGAGTTAAACTGGCAAAGCAACTATGCATATAAAGATTAAATACAAGTACTGTGATCAAATAAAGTCCGTGCCAAGTGTTTTTACCTTGAAATTCCGGACGTAGTTCACGTTCTGTTTCCTGTTTGGTGCGCTCTGATCTGTGGAACTTGATCCGGTCGGACCAGGGCGCAGAAGATTTTACCGTTGATCCGCAATTTTGTCGGACGGCGTTGGAAGGACGGAGCTGAGGCGCAGACCTGCGCAGCGCATATGCAGGATGTGGAACGTACCTCATTCATTACAAAGGCTGCGCAATTGCTGCGAAGGTCGTAGCACTGCGCAGCGCAGCGGATATGCAGGATGTGGAATCAGCCCGTTAGGCGGGGAACACCCTGGACAGTGGTCAACTCGTCGCAGGGTTAGACAGACAAACATTCACTCTCTCATTCACTCACTAAGGGAAATTTACAGTGATGCCAATTAACCTAAACATACATGTTTTTGGCGGTGGGAGGAAACCGGAGTACCCGGAGAAAACCCACAGTGACACGGGGAGAACATGCAAACTCCACCCAGAGAGATCGTGAGATGTTGATATGGTCCGACCCGGGAGTCGAACCCACGACCTCCTTATTGGGAAGCCAGAGCTCTAACCACTTGGCTACCGTGCACTGAGGACTTCCCAAGATTATTAATTTAGCAAACATGAATAGTAGGAAATAAAAATAAAACAATACACATTCAATGAAACAATTGATCAAGCATGTCAAAGCAGATTATTAGTAGAGCAGATGAATGATTGTCCAGTGCATCCCCTGTCCTTAGACCCTACTTCTGTCCTTAGACCCTCCTTCTGTCCTTAGTCCCTCCTTCTGTCCTTAGACCCTCCTTCTGTCCTTAGTCCCTCCTTCTGTCCTAGACCCTCCTTCTGTCCTTAGACCCTCCTTCTGTCCTTAGACTCTCCTTCTGTCCTTAGACCCTCCTTCTGTCCTTAGTCCCTCCTTCTGTCCTTAGACCCTCCTTCTGTCCTTAGACCCTCCTTCTGTCCTTAGACCCTCCTTCTGTCCTTAGACTCTCCTTCTGTCCTTAGACTCTCCTTCTGTCCTTAGACCCTCCTTCTGTCCTTAGACCCTCCTTCTCGGCAAGGAAAAACTAAAAAAAAAACCCAAAGGGAAAAAGAGAAACCTGGAGGAGAACCACAGTGAAGAAGGGATCCACTCCCATGGACGGACAGGCTGTAGATCTAGGCTAAAGTTATAGTTTATGTTTGTAGAGCCAGAGTCCATAAGCAGAGGGAAACGACTCGTCTAGCAGGACCAGGACAGGCCAATCCTGGAGAGGGAGGTGGGGCGGATGTCCAGAAAGAGGAGGGAGTCTGGCATCAGTGGTTTGGCCCACGTCACTGGAACAGCAACAATTACCAGTACATCGTTATTTTGTGGGACCTCGTCTAAAACATTTGGGAACCTCTGGTCTCACCTGTCATATGCTTTATAAATCTGTGCACATTTCAAAAGTAACATTTGGACTCAAGTGTCTGTGTCGCTGTACTGACCTGTGTCTGTGTTTATGTTTATGTCTGTGTTTGTGTTGTGTCTGTGTTTTGTTTGTGTGCAGTGGGTATGAGCTGGACTATGACTTCTACAGAGAGAACTTCTACAACAGGTGAGAAACTGCTCTCTTATGGACCTCACCATAGAGAAGGCATAGGACTGTAGGACTTACGAGTTACTTTTCCTGTTTCTTACATTGTGTATTGTGATTGACATAATGTGCAGGTTACGTTCTGTGTCTGAGAGAGAAGTACTTGCCTTTAGTTTCACGTTCACAGCTTTCCCTCTCACCTAATGATGACTTGTTCCCATCCCACGACAGCACAAAGACCTGGGACTACATTCTAACTACCTGACTGTGAGCTGGTCAAACTCCAAACTTTGGGTCATTTCTGAGAAGGATTTGGAAGGAAGGAAGGAGCGTGAGTTTTGTCCTGATCCCAGTCTGACAGAAACACTAAATTTCTCTAATCTCCACTTGGACTGCTCTGTAGACTTTTGCAAGAAAAACAGGAAATCATGAAACAGCGGAATATGGATTGTTACTCGAAAGCAGAAGGGGCTCATGAGTGCACTGAGTTTAGGGATTGAGTTATGGATGAGCTGAAAGTCATGGAGTACTAGTGCGGATGACGTCATTAGTACAAGCAGCCAAAACAATACAGCAAAAACGAAATGTACGATTAAAAGATAGAGCAAAACAATGCCTCAAAGTTATTCTTATCTTATCTTTTAAAGTGCACTGGCAAGACTGAGAAAAATGGATTTAACAGTGAGCTCCACACACAGGGCTGCAGCTCGCCGTCCGACTGAGAGGAAGACGCTCAGGACTGCCCAGACCCAGACTGAAACATTTAAAGAGGCACTGAAGCTAAAGTCTGACGTCATAGATGCTTGAATATATATATATATATATATATAATATATATATATAATAATATATATAATATATATATATATATATATATATATATATATATATATATATATGCATATGCATACTTTTCTCCAATAAACATGTTCATTCATTTTTTTTTTCTTCTTCGACTCTCGACGTCTGACTAAAATTGGTAAAAATTCAAACTAAAACCGTTCCTGATCCTTTGGAGCTCAGGCAGATGGCTGGAGTCTTTTTTAAACCTGTATCTCTTTAGTTTTTGCTTCTGATGGCCACAGGCTCATCAGAAGTGAAACTTTCTCCAAGCAAAAAAACCAAATCTAAAATCCGCCTTAAGTTTTTTTGGTCGATATAAGGAATGTTAAAGGTTGTATGGAGGATTTTCAAAAATTGTTTTTTGTCAAAAACAGTTGCATAGATTTGTAACAGCCTTGTACTTATGCTAAACAAAAAATAATTATAAAAATATATAAACTATGGACATGATGAGGCCAGTAAAACGTTGACCAATTGGCCTGTGAACCTGTCAAGCAAACCCTCAGTGTTCCTCAGCAACTCATTGGCCCAGTTGCAGTGAAGGGCGTGGCCTGGGAGGAAACACATGTGCATCATTTGAAAAACAGCAAGCAGTTGCTGGATTTGAAAAATCCTCCATAAACCTTTAAAGCTGGTGTTACAGCTGAGACATAAACGACTCTAGATTTGGCTGATTTGCAGTTTTGACAATTCCTCTGTAAAAGCTGAAGATAATTGAGGTTAAAATGAGTTTTAGGGACCCAAAATTACTCAAAAAAGTGTAGGCGGAGCCAATGCAAAAGTCCTTTTAAAGGGGTCCTATTGTGTTTTTTTTATATTTAGTAAGAAACTAGAACATATACAGATCAGTAATTTACCTTTTGTTCATTGTAAAACACAAAGTTGATTTAAAACAACTTTAAATCAATAAGCCCGCCTCTTCTGTTTAAAATGTAACTGTGAGAAGCATTTAAAATGTAACTTGAAAGCAAAAGATTTAAAACATGTCACTTTGAGTTTTAATCTTTTGAATATAAACAAGTAAACTAACTAGAAAACAAATACCAAATGTACAACCTGTGGAAGCAAGGGCAATCCAAAAAAAATGAAATTCTAAATACAAATCGATTTGACTCAATGCGTTTGATTATCATTTTTTGCCAGCCTATAGGTCATGATGGAATGTAAAAACAAAAAAAAAACAATAAATAAACAGACAACAGTGAAAGGGTTTGTTCCAAGCATCATGGCAGGTCATGTGTGAGCAACACAGGACTGTCCCAGGACTGATTGCAGATGTGAATGAGGGCAATGTAGCAAAAAGACAATATTACAGTGCTAGTGTGAGTGGTTTTGTAATCTGGCTCTATACTGTGCACTGTGTGGTGCTTCATGTTCCCTCTGCCGGGTGTAGGTTGTTGTCTGATGTTTTGTGCCTGTATGTGACCGCGCGGTGCCTTCATGTTCCCTCTGCCGGGTGTAGTGTTGTTTTTTTGTGCTTATGTGAGTGCGGTGCTTCTTTCCTCTGCGGGTGTAGGTTGTTCGAGTACCGTGGTCAGGTGTCTCCTGTACCCCGGGTGGTCCCTGTGGTCCCGGTCAAACGTCCCAGAGTGCTGCCCGTCCTTCACCGAGTCAAAGGCTTCCCAGTGAAGATCCTGAGAAGCGGCTCTCTGCGTCCACACAGCAGGCTCAAAGGTAAGTGTGTGTGGGACAGGGAGAGACAGCCAGTGGTGCAGAGGGTTCAGCAGGTGGAAGAAAACTAGAGGGTGGCAGGTTCAAATCCCAAAGCTGAACGGTGCGGGGTGATTTCAATTCAATAGGCAAATACAAATTGTCCCAGAGCATCCCCTGTCCGTAGACCCTCCTTCTTGGCAAGGAAAACTAAAAAAAAAAAAAATAAAAAAATAACATGAGGGAAAAAGAGAAACCTTGAGGAAAACCACAGTGAAAGACAGATCCACTCTGGTTTTCATACTAATTGCAATAAATTAGGTGCTAGGGCAGTTAAATTTAGGGCTGGGGGTCATATTCTGTTCCTAACTGACCTGACCAGAAGCTAATTCTCGTTTTTTAGTACCCGTTAGTACTCTTGCTGCTGCATTTTGGACTAGATGAAGACTTTTTATTGACCTTTTAGGACACGCTGCAAGCAGGGAGTTACAGTAGTCTAACCTCGACGTGACAAAGGCATGGATTAGTTTTTCAGCATCATTTTTAGGCAGTAGATTTATCATTTTGCCAATATTTCACAAGTGAAAATAGGCAGTTTTGCACGCTTGGCTAATATGTGCTTTGAATGAGAGCTCTTGGTCAAATAAGACTCCAAGGTTTCTTACAGTCGAGCTGGAGGCTACACTGACATTGTCCAGTGTGATTATCTGCTCGGTTAGAGAGTCTCGCAGGTGTTTAGGGCCGAGTAAAATCACTTCTGTTTTATCAGGATTAAGGAGTAGGTAGTTAAGGCTCATCCAGGTTTTTATATCCTTCACACAGGCACTGAGTCTTTCTATTTGATCAGTCTGATCTGGATTCATTGATAAGTACAGCTGAGTGTCATCTGCATAACAGTGGAAGTCAATGCCATGCTTTTTGATAATGTTACCTAGCGGCAGCATATAGAGAGTAAAAAGGATTGGACCAAGTACAGAGCCCTGTGGCAAACCGCAGTTTCATTTAGAACATTGTGAGGAGCTTTGGTTTACATTAACAAACTGATACCTATCGGTTAAATAGGATTTAAACCAGCTCAGAGCAGTTCCTCTGACACCTACATCACATTCTAATCTCTGCAGTAAAATATTGTGATCAAACGCTGCGCTGAGATCCAGCAGAACCAGGATTGAGATCAACCCGTTGTCAGCAGCTAATAACAAATCATTTGTGACTTTAAGAAGAGCTGTTTCCGTACTATGATGAGCTCTAAAACCAGACTGGAATGTTTCAAATAAATTATTCTCCTGTAGGTGGCGACAAAGCTGTTTAACTATAACTCTCTCAAGTATTTTGGAAATAAAAGGAAGATTTGAAATAGGCCTGTAATGTCCCACAGTCTTTAAAAGACTGTGGGACATTATAGGCCTCTTACGAATGAGGTATTTATTATGCTAAGAACAGAATCTAATATCAGAGGGAGAGTATCTTTGAGAAGCCTACTTGAGATTGGGTCTAAAATACAAGTTGAGGTTTTAGAAGTCTTATGCTGCGTTCACACCGGACAGCTTATTTGCGTCTAAATTTGCCTAAACGGCGCGCGTTAAATTTCGCCGGTTATTTATGCTGTTGACGCCTCAATAAGCTTCTAAGCTGCTCTGACGCGCATCAAGGCTTTGGTGGACAAAAAGACACTTTTAACGCCCCAAAGCTAACGCTTGTTTACAGGCTTTGTTTTGCTCGTTGACAGACCACGTTGGGAGAGAGAGAGAGAGAGAGAGAGAGGCTTGTTGCATTTATAAAACGGAGCTTACCCGATCACACAACTTTCTCCTCCCCCAGTGTCTTTTTGCTGTCTCCGTCCTCCTCAGCTCCTCCCGTTGTACAGCAGGTTTAAACACGACACCGGGCATTTTTAATACATCCATGTGAGGCGTTGTCAGTCCAGATCATGTCCCGTGTTTGCCGTGTCTCCAGATTTTCAAAACAACGAACGGCCAAGTCTTTGAAAAAAGCCCCCAAACAAGCGACCTTTCGTTAAAAAAGTTATTCAAAGACTTCAGTAAACAATCGTTCTTTCCCCTTGCTGTGACAGGGAAACAACATGTCATGTGTACAGGAGTGGAGTCTCTGATTGGCTGACGCCGACTTCCAACGCGTCTGAAGATGGATTTTCCCAACTTCTGCGGCGGCCGCAAATTCGCCCAAAAGCTCCAGCTTTTAATCCGCAAGATGCGTCAACTGACGCCCCAGACGTCAATACGCGCGGAAAATTCGCTTGAACGCCCAAGACGTGGGTTTACATTGAGTTAACATTGAAAATGGATGCAAATACGCCAAGACGCTGTCCGGTCTGAACGCAGCATTAAAAGCTGAAGTTAAATCTGCTTTTTTGAGAGTGACGAAGTTGTCTAATATTACAAGTGGATTTAAAAGAGACCCTACTTTTACAGCTTGGATTTGTTCAGTGCTAAAAGCAGGAGTGATTTCATTTATTTTATCTCTAATGTTCATTATTTTATTATTTTAATGTCAAATAATCATCAGAACTGAGAGTGACTGGGATTGATGGTTCTACTGCACTGTGGCAGTTAGTCAGCCTGGCTACAGTGTTAAATAGAAATTTAGGATTATTTTTATTTACTTCTATTAGATTTGAATAATATTTGGTTTGAGCCACACGCAGGGCCTGTTTCTAAGACAGAAGGCAAGTTTTCCATGCTTCTAGCGATTGCTCTGAATGGCATTTACGGTACGGTCGTTCTAATTTCCTAACCTTTTGTTTAAGTGCACGCAGTTCTTCATTATTGCTTTGGCCTAACAACCTTCTGTTTTCGTGGAGTTTTCAAGGAGTCCATGGTTTTATCAACACTTTAGTCACTTATATTGTTTGAGTAGGAGATGGGTATCGATGAGTTTTTACCTTGCAAATTTTTTACAAATTTGATTCAAGTTCATGTCTCTGGGTCTGGTGTAGGTGGTCCCTGGGTCTGGTGTAGGTGGTCCCTGGGTTTCGTCTAGGTGGTCCCTGGGTCTGGTGCAGGAGGTCCCTGGGTCTGGTCTAGGTGGTCCCTGGGTCTGATGTAGGTGGTCCCTGGGTTTCGTCTAGGTGGTCCCTGGGTCTGGTCTAGGTGGTCCCTGGGTCTGGCCTAGGTGGTCTCTGGGTCTGGTCTAGGTGGTCCTTGGGTCTGGTGCAGGTGGTCCCTAACTATAAACTTGTCTGCAAATTCTGAAAATATTATGTGAGGCCACTTTGTAAAATAATAGAAGATCCTTGTAATAATTTTGAACCAAAAATGGGACCCTGGAGAACCTTTAGTAAAGAGAATGTATTCTAATTCAATTAGAATCAGTTGATTTCAAACTCTCCACAGACATGGCCTGACTGTCTCTGGTCCATCAAACCTCCTCAGTGTGATTAAACTCTACAGTTTGAAGTTGATAGAGTCCAACTCTTTACTGTATTTGGTCAAACATTCACATTTTTCCCAAAGAAAATGTATCAGTGTAGATTTGTAGTGACATCTTTCAAACAGGAAGACGTATAGTTTCATAGCTCAAATAGTAGCAGATTTTGGGTTATAACTGTTGACCCTCTGGTAAGGGGGCAGAAAACATAAATCTAAAAAGGCCTGACAGTCGACAGCAGAGTTATAAAACGCAGCTGGACGTCTGGAACATATACGAACACTGACAGAATGTTTAAAAGACTGGGTATGGATTTGATTTGAAAAAAGGGCCGTGTGCCAAAAACCCAAGGATAACACTTTAGAACAGCTCGTAGGTAAGAATTGTGGTACTTAGTTGTACTTCTTATGGTAGGCTATTACCAGTGTACTTTATGGTACTTAGAGTACTTAGATGGTAACTAAAGAACTATAGACCTTTTATGCACGTCACGGTGACGTCACAGCTCTAGCTGGAGGCAAAAAAGACGAAACTCATAGCTGACGCATTAAAAGTTCGAGGTTTATCGTGGTTAAAATGTCGTTTCGTTATGAACTGTGACTTGGACTTTTGTGTCTAATGTTAGCCTGACCTTATCCAGATGTGTAGGTGCAGTTTGATGTTCAAATTGATCTGTTTTATTTAGAATTCTAGCTAAAACTGTACTGTTGTCAATCATTCCATTTTTACACACAAGACCCTTATATTCTACTTTAGCAAAGCCTTTGACGAGAGCTAACAGATTTCAAAGCTAAATGCAACTAATTTTGTTGAAATAAGTTAATCGTAAAATAATTACTATCAGCATATTTAGCATTAGCTTCAAGACACGAATGAACTGTTAAAAGAAGCATTTTAGCCACTACTAGGTTTAGCAACAAAGCGGACCTGAAACAAATGTAAAAATCACCTCTTAATCCTCGTGAAAGAGCAGATCTTGATCCAAGACGAACCACACAAGCTCAGACAAAATGCTTCCATCCGTCAGAAGTAACGTTAAGTCACCAAAGTCTGTGTCAGGTCCCACAGAGTAAGTTACAATATATATCCTGACAGTTCCGAACAGAATTTGACATTTTTTCTGCTTTTGTGTTAAAAATCCCTCCAAAAACGTGCTAGTTTACATTGGTTTAAAGGGAGGCTACGTCGTCTTTTGCCTCCGACTAAGCTCCGCCCACCAGAATTTGACGCAATGTTTACTAACATGTAAAGGGTCTATATGTTTAGTATTGATTACAGTTATAGTTACTAGTACTTACTAGTACTACTACTAGTGATTCTAAAGGTACTTTTTTGATAACTCACGGTATATTTTTTCTGTGCATTAATTTATTCTTAATGGGACTTACATTGGAACTTTAATACTGTAAAAGTGGAACCTTTGCAATTATTAATGATACTTTTATTTAGTGCATTTAGTGATGGTATTAATTATTGTATTAACGATTTTCCTAAACACCTGGCGCCTCAACCTCGAACTTGGGACCTTCTTGCTGCGAGGCCAGAGCACTAACCACTCTGCCATCATGCTGCCAATTAATTCAAAACACATTTGTATCAGGCATGTTACAATGTTCTTTCATTAGCAGTTGAGGTTTTATTGTTTGTGTGAAATGTCCATAAAATGAACAAAATGCTAACATTAAAAAAATATAGGACTGTACCTGATTTTTGCATCCTTCAAAATGTAAACAAGCAGACATATTTAATTTTAAGCTTCTTACTTCAGTCTGCATCTACAGAATTGTTCATTGGGATGTGTTTTAACGATTTTTCACAGCTGTTAGCAGCGAGGTGAGTCTCCATGCTAACAGCAGTTAGCCACAATGCTAAAAACAACAGAAAAAGTTGGCTACAAATGGGATTTTATTAGACATAGACATGACTTTCCTCTGGCCCATACACGGCCCTCCTAGGGTAGTGGGGAGGCCTTCAGCTGTGGATCCACTACCCTAGCCCCCCTTCAACCCTCCCAGGTGGGGAGGGTTAGGGTTTTGTGGATCCTCCTTGCTTCTTTGGGCAGGGGGAGGGATCCTCTGCCCACCTTAGCTACTCTACCCACTCCACTTACTTGGGCTATTTTTATTGTTTTTTTGTATGTTTATTCTCTTTTTTTCTTCTACAATTGTACTGGTTGTGAACATTATGGTTGCTTTATTGTTTTGTACTGTTTTTATTGTTTATTGCACTAGCACTACATGCCCAAGACAAATTTCCCCTTAGTGGGACAATAAAGTTTATCTTATCTTATCTTACTTTACGGACTAATTTCCACCTGAATAGATACATTAACAAGATATCAGTGCTGGGGGAAATTGTTTTTAAATTATATTGTTGCAAAAATATCCCTTATAGTCCCTTTTACTCTTTCTCACTTTTGATTAGGTCTTTTGTAGCCTAAGATATTATAAGCAATACAATACATACACTTCTGTTCATGATGCAATCTAAAATGTGATAGACCAACTCTTTTCTACAAAACAAAATGCAGTTTACATGAATCGATGAATCAAAATGAATCTGGCTCTGAGACCAGCCCTAAACCCACCTAAACATTCTTCAGTAAGAGAGGGATTATTTGTTTCTCAACATGAGGGGAGTACGGGCAGCCTGACAGACAAAGAGCAGCCGACTGACACAAGCTGTAGCAGCAACACTAAACAGCGCTCTGAAGTTCTGCTGGTATATCCACAATTGTGAATGAAATGTGTCTTACACGTTACATTCAGGTGAAAACACAGAGAAAAACAGCAGACGTCTGTTAGAGCGGTTCAGACCTGATCCAGCGCCGCCGCCCCCAATACACAGCCATCACAAGAGCCGGCAGATGGGCTTCACCTCTCTGGCCCCGAGTCCGTACTATATGTTGTCCCAGTACTTGCTGATCTACAGTGAGTTATCAGACAATGAGATGTGTACGCATTGCTCTAATATATATTAACAAACAAGAACGCAAATTAGTAAGACGACTCTGGAAACAAGTTTCCAAGCCGCAAAATGAGTTCGACACTGGCATAGCTACTTGCTTGGCACAACACTGTGTATTCGGCGTCATGAGGACAACATAACGCAGTCCATGTTTTACGAGGAGTTAAACAGCAGCTGAATTAAGCTCAGCATATTTTGAACACGCAAATACCGCGGCGAAATATGGCGTTTTTTCACTTTTATGTTCAGATTCTTACAGGGAAACATAAACCATGAATCTAGTTTCTTTGTCCTGACTAAAGTTACAGACGATTGTATTTCCTCAAACTTTAGCGGAGGATACAGCTTACGCTGAGCGGCGTTCAGTGGCGCAGGAGAGGGACAGTGGCGGAGCAGAGGGCAGTTTAGAGGGGCAAAGAGGTCTGGGGCCCCACTGGAAGCAACCTGGCAAAAATTTTAAATTAATGGACTTACTGTTCTAAAACATGCCAGATAAAAAACAAATGCATCTATTATGTAAAAAACAAAAAAAAAACAGTAAAAATAAATAAATAAAAAATGTAGAGGGACTTTCAGACCCTGTTTCTTAAATAAATAGATACATTGCCTTTGTGGGGTCTGTTTTTCAGCGGCCCTGACCTGATCCAAACAGCTGCTCTCGTCCTGTTTTGTCGTTTTTATCAAAGAAGTTTCTAGATAATCCCTCTTTGAGATCAGTCACTAGTCTGGGTGGCCTGAATGACACCAGATTTGGTATATTTTGATTTTTGACAATTCATCTTCAAAAGCAGAAACTGTTTTCATTACAATGGGCCTCATTCATGAAAGTGTTCTTAAAAATTGTGCGTAACTTCCACTTTAAAGGTGCATGGCGTAAGTGGCAAAGATTTTGAACAAGGGCGCCATTTTTGGTGCACCCTTTAGCTTTAGTTAAAGACGCATTTTATGACTTAAAAGATTCTTTTGACACATCGTTATTTTCTGCTAAATGTTTTCTGAGCTAAGAAGACAAAGGCTTTTGTATGAAAAAATAAATGCAGGCTATTTTATTAATTCTTTTGACTGATCAGTTTTCAAACTCCAAAGTTACACAATGTAAGATTATTGAGAGTTTGGATAAAAGCTTTGTTTGAGCGTAAACAAGCTCTTTACAGGACTCTTTTCTCATAAACTAAATGCTCAATGGCAATTTATTACTCTAATAAAACATAAACCTACCAAGACAAACAGCTAAGCGCTAAGCTACTAAATCTGTGTCTAATTGTGGATGTACTTTAACAGGCCTGAGAGTCTGACCTTCTAATGAAAGAATCACCAGATGACTAGTCTTATTGATCTTCAGCACAGTTCTTCTTTCTCAAAAACATGTTCGAGTGCTATCGACCCTGCAGTCGGCCTCATGCCAGCGCGAGTTGTTTTAATCTGACCTAATTCTTCTGTGTTGTGGGGGTTCTGAAGCTAGATGGCAGTATTTACCACTGATTATTTATTGTATTTTTATTAAACAGTCTTTACAACATTCATCTTTTGTTTAAAACCGAGAACTTTAGCGAAACAAATAGAAATAATGACAGTAATCCAGTGAAGGGGGACTAGGACCAGCTCCACTCACATTTATGAGCCTGTCTGCACTTACAGAGGAAACCTCGGTAAGTTTACCAAACATCATGGACACATCTAGGCCTGGGCCAGTGGACAGTCATTTGATATATCGTAATATTGAGCATTTTAACTTACCCAATGCATCTTTAAGAAGCTGCTGAGAAAACTCTACGTCAGATCAATGGCGGACTTACCATAAGGCAATAGGTCGCACTTGCCTTGAGCCCCCAAATTATAGGGGCCCCCAAAATCCCTGCTCTGATTATGCCATCTAAGGAATGAATGAAGTGACGCGCGCTCAGACTGTGCCAAATGGTTTCCCCCGCAGCCACAGGACGCACGAGCTCTCAAGTTTAAGTTACGTATCTTTGAGCAGCTGTAGTAAAATATCTAGTCCACACACAGACTTGTAGTGGCATATTCTGATAAAGAACAGTCTAAACTCCGTCCCACTTTTTTATTTCGTACCCATAGGATCAATATTGGCGGAGATAATTGATTCTAAACACTTTAAAAGTTGATAGCGGAAAAATCTAGTCCTACACGCGCGTTCATCCAGCGGAGTGTTTTTCACAATTAAACGTTGTTAAATAGTGTCCGCAAAATGGTATCAAGGTTTATTTCATGTATGACTCAGGCCAAGAAACAGACACTTGTCTTGTCAGTGTCAAGGCAGGAGCAGCAGCAGCAGCGGCAGGAGGAGCGGCAGGAGCAGCGGCAGGAGCGCAGTGCTGGTGCGAGAGAGAAAGGGGGCTGAGCTAGAGCTACATAGAGTGATCTGAGAAGTATCTGTTTAATATTTATTTAAAATAATACGGATAGACTGTAGACATATTTAATAATAAGTATAGTGTGGTTGGGTTGGTTGGATAATGTGATGCATGTTGGATTTAAACTGCATCAGGCTCATAATGCAAAAGATTGATTGTTGTTTAAAAGATGACAACAAATGTTTGTAATTTGCTATAATAAATGTAATTTGACCTGGCCATAGTAATAAAATATATATTAAAGGTGGGGTAGCTGATTTTTAGTTGTAAATTAGTACATTTTGTGTTTTCCACTAAAATGTAGATGATAAATGCAGCACTTTGTGTAAAAATGAGACCACTGAGTATTGTCTGAACTGAATAATAATGAATTTTTGTTCTAATCAGGGGCCAAATGCTGCGCTCTGATTGGCTGAGCTTGGGTGGTCTTCTCCAGTTTCAGTCTGCTGTTTTTAAAAAGTGCTATTTTAAGGTGGGGTAGCTAAGTTTTCTAGTTGAAAATTAGTAAACTTTGTCATTTCTATTTTAAAGTGTACTGTAAATGGAACACTTTGTGAAAAAACAGACCACTGTGTACTGTTTGAATCAAAATGTAAAGCATTTTATTTCTCTCAGAGAGCAAATGCTGGGCTCTGACTGGTTGTGTTTGAGGGATCACCTCCAGTTTCAGTCTGCTTGTCTGTTAAAATATGTTTTTAAGACTTATTGTGGACCCAAAAAAATTATGTATATGAATATTGCCATGTGCTTGTGGATTTGTGAGAGCTAGGATGGTTTAGTTTTTGAAAATCAGATACCCCATCTTTAAGTCACAGTTGCCACCAAAAATGGATACATGTCTATAATAAGCAAGTGTCGAAGGATTTATGAGAGGAAGTTGTCAGATTTAAAACCTAAATTGTGTTTGCAGTGTGAAAATCAGCTACCCCACCTTTTAAAAAAGCTACAAAACAATTTGATCAATATTGTCCATGATCGGTTTCGGCCAATCAAAATTTCAAACTATCTGTATCAGTGATCGGCCTCAAAAATCCTGATTGGAGCATTTCTAGATTTATCCTAGCGGCACAAAAAAACGCAAAAGACAACCTTAAAGCAAGGCTCTATTAGCATCCTAAACTGACCAGCTTTTTTACGGCGTCAACACCCTCGACCGTGGTCGGAACTGGAGATGATGAGCAGCCGGTATAGATGATGTTTTTCGAGTCACGTATGGTACCCGTGATGGAGGGCCCTTCACAAAATTTTGCCTTGAGCCCCCAAATGGCTAAGTCCGCCCCTGCGTCAGATGCACGACAAGTTCAAACTTTGCGCCAAATTCACCAAACTCCAGCCACGAACCGTTATTTACGTAAATATAAATAATGCATTAAGGAAGCTACTTCCTTATATGGCAAATATGGGCCGACTGCAGGACTTCTCCCAAAGGACTTTTCTCACGTAGCGAAGAGGACATGAGGAGGAAATACAACAGCGCGTCTCCTGACTTTCACTGATTCAGAACTTCAGTCCTTTACTTTTCACTTTACTCTCCCATGACTGCACAGCCACCCACAACAGCAATCGTATCATAAAGTTTGTAGATGATACTACTGTTGTAGGTTTTATCACCAGCAACAATGAGCTACACATACAGGAGAGAGGTGGAAGAGCTCACAACCTGGAGCTCCATGCACAGTCTGACCCTCAGCAACAGCCAAACAAAGGAGATGATTGTAGACTTTAGAAGGTCTGACAAACACCAACATCTCCCTCTTCACATTATGATGCTGAAGTAAAGAGGGTTCAGAGGACCAAGTTCCTCGGAATACATCTGTCCAACAAACTGACAACCAGGAACAACACCACGACTGGGATAAAGTAGGCCCAACAACGTCTTCACTATCTTCAGAGCTAATCCCGTCCTGGCCATGACCCTGTTCTACAGCAACGTGTTCTCATGGAATGCGTAAAATATCACGCCATGACAAATTGTGTGTGACGACGACGCCCTCTGCCTGTTTTAGCGTGCAATTACACGCTCGTTTTTCTGGCGTGGTCTGGACACGCCTAGTGGTGACGACAAACACAAGGTTTTATGACACGCTGTTTACAATAGCGTGGTATTGACACGCTTATCCATGAGAACAGGTTGTCTACAGAGGGACAGTAGAGAGCCTGTTGTCGCAATGTAAAGAGCTGCAGAGAAAGCCCAGGAGCCACTTTTATAAAGGTTTAGGTGGAGCCCATTAAAAAGTTGTATACAATTTCAGGGAGGAATTTGTATTTGTATGTTTAGAGTACAAACTGACTGAATTATTCCAGAAACACTGATTAGACTGCAGTGAGGTAGTGAGGTTCAACTGTTTTGTATCTTTAGGAGCTTGATTGTTTGGTTTTATCAGATGGTGGACAAACATGAATGAACGAAAGAGGACACATGAGTGAGCTGTAAGACCTCCTGAAGTACAAATGACTTCATCAGTAAATGACCGGTTTCTCTTTCTACAGAGTTTGTTTAGAATGATCCAGGCTGCAGACCCATTGTACATATATGAGTGAACAACACATAAGGAATCAATCAGCACATGTTTCACCCGCACACAGGCACTGCTGCTGCTTCTGCTGCTGCTGCACACATGGCTCTGCCTCAAACATGGAGCTCACGAGTGACTGCACAAGGGCACAAGAGGTTGTAGTTTAAATACTAGTCTGAGTGGCATTAATAGTAGTAACAGGTGTCAGAGAGTACTGGTTCTGACAGCAGGTATGAATACTGAAATATGACACTGAGTATTCAATCATCATCATCATCATCATCATCATCATCATCATCATCAAGGCCATCAAAGCTACACTTTTGTGATTATTGACCTTATTAAGTTGTTTCATGGCTACAGACGAAATACTGGTTCAGGACAATACAAGATTTGAAGATTGAATAACAATATAAAGTATCCTATTATGACTATCCCACAGATGCTTTACCTTTGAAAAACTGTTTATTTGATGTCGTAATGTGACTTCTTACCTCCATCCAGAGGCTCCTATATTATGTATAATATGACATTATAAACATTAGTTGTGAGCCGCCAATAGCAATGAAGAAAACAAAAAGAAGCCTGTGTGATAACAAACCGTGGATGTATTATATTTCCATTTAACAAACACGGTACAAGATGCTGGAAGGACAGAAGTGAGCTGGTTGTCATGGTAATGAGTTTATTACTGTTGCTGTTCTATTTTTATCTGAAACTTTTTTAGTTGTAAATAAGTAAACTTTGTGTTTTCCACCAAAAAGTCTGTGATAAATACAGCACTTTGTAACGACTGAGTACTCTCTGAATCGAACAATAAAGAATTGTAGTTTTAATCAGGAGCAAAATGCTGTGTTCTGATTGGCTGAGCTTGGGTGGTTCTCCCCAGTTTCACTTTAGAAAGAGAAAAAAGAGGGTTTTCAGTCAAAAATTGCAACCAAAACGTATTGATATTAACAATGTGTTGAAGGATTTATGAGAGAGAAAGTCTTCAGATTTAAAACCTAAGTTGTGTTTGCAGTGTGAAAATCACCTACTCCACCTTTAACCTCACCTAACCTTACCCTGCCCTTTTTCTTAAACTTACCCATTCTCCTAAACTTAATATCCAGCCCTCCAGACCCGACTGTTGAGCTGCGAACGGGCCGGGCCTTCCTGTGTGGAGTTTGTATGTTCCGCTGTCACTGAGTGAGGAGACGGGGTTACTCTGTGAAGACATCTGTCTGTGTAAAGGCCTATTCATACCTCATAAGAAGTAAGAAGTTTGATCGGCCCGCTCTGGCCGTAAGAACAAGAAGAAAGTTCGTTTCGGCTCTGATATTCATACTTCAGCAGACGTGCTGCAGCCGAAGTCCTCTAGACCAGGGGTTCCCAAACTTTTCAGCCTGGGACCCCCAAATTAACCGTGCAACCAACTTGCGACCCCCAGAGCAAAAATTATATACTTTTGTTTTAATTTTAAGTTACAAAACCATTTAAATTAGGCTTAATTGTGTTTATTTTAACAGTGTATTGCTTTTTATAACCCCAATTCCCCCAAAAAATGATTAAATTCCAAGTCATATTTGTAAAAAATACATTTTGAAATCATCTCGCGACCCCCAGAGTTTGCTTCGCGACCCCCACTTTGGGAACCACTGCTCTAGACCCCGCCCCGTGAGCCCTAACAACCACTGCCACGCGGTTGCTATGTAGATTTTGATCAGACAGCTCCGTTAACTCGTATAAGGAAGATTCTTTGTATTTTCTGCGTGCAGGTACACACGCTGGCCCCACGCACACACTGTATAGAACAGATGAAACCCTCGCTCTATTAGGTTTATCTGTTCATTCTCCGCTGTGTTTAACCTGCTGCGTGAAGCAGGACCCCGAGTCCTGCCCGTACTGCTGTGGAGGAGTTTTGACCTCGTCAGTAGCTCATTATTTTGTTGATTATTCAATGTTTCTATTAACAACAGGCTCTGCCTTAAATGCAGGACAAAGAAACAGACAAACGGTGGGACGTTATAAAGTTGACAGCCGTACTTTGCGCTGACCGGGAGAGAGGAGCGGCGTGCTCAGCTGCGGCCAGGGCAGCACCGTCCTGTCATAAGAATCAGCAGTGGATTCTTCGAGAAATCCCGCCCACTTTGGAAAAAAACAGCCAATCAGAGGCGAGCTGCCGCACAGCTCAGCCGAAGAAAGTTCTGCTCAGCTGATGTGTCAAGAACAACCCGCACGAACTGCCGAACAGAGGCTAGCCTGAGCGAGCCGAACAAAGTTCGGACGTCAGCTGAAGTATGAATTGGCCTTAAATGTGCTACAGAAATAGAATTATTCATTTACCAAGACCAGGGCCAGTCATTACAAATGTTATGTTGTGTAAATAACAACTTTGTGTTCATATTGTTTTTACATGTCAGTTCATCACTTTCATGACTTGTAAAAATTATTGGTTGTCATAGAAACTAATACCTGATCCAGCAAAAAAAAAGTTTTGTCTGGCTGCAGTATCCAGCAGCTCGAGTTTAACGAGGTTTGTTTAGCTTTACTTCTTCTTGATAGAGCTGCAGCCAGACACTCGTGCAAAAAGACCCCAGACCTGACACACCTCAATACCAGAGGCAGTTGCTTGGGGCCCAAAGACAAACATTTATTTTCTGCTGTTGATATTCAGAACACGTGGCTGATGTCAAACAAATAACACACTAATTGATAAGTGAGAACAAGAATGGACTCTTCAGGACAGATTCAGAGGATTTGAGCGAGGTTCAAGCTGCGTAACTACGGGGGTAATTACTGGTACTTCTGGTGTTAGTACCAGTGGTACTTACTGGGAACTACAGTGGTACTTGTAGTGGTACTTAGAGTCACAATTACTGGTAACTAAAGTGGCATTTACCGGCAAGTTAAGTATTAATTATAGTGATAGTTACTGGTAATTTTGTGGTACTCTTGGAGTGATAATTAGGGATTATGGTGGCATCATTTGTATTAATTAGTGGTACTTATACGAGTACCTCTAGTGATACTTAATTGTGTACTTGGTGGTTCTATTTGTGATGCTACACAAACAAGGTAAAGACTGTAAAGACTAATGTGCCTCTCAAAGATTTTAAAAAAATTGCAGCCCAAGATCAGATGGAACTTTTTTTACAACTTGTTTTTTTAAAAAAAAAAAAGCTTAAATCATGACCAAAAGTGTGACATTTTTATCCAGCAATAAACATGATGTAATTTCCTCATGTAAACTCGATAAAATACTGCATTGAAACACCATAAAATGAAGAATAATGTTGGAAAATATGTTTGCATTTCATTTTTCTACTTTTTTTCGAAAACGAAGCCGAATTCCTGGGTATCCGAATGTAACTGTTGGTGTCCATATAAGTTACACACGGACCTGATCAGTTCTATCAGCAAGTGAAGACTTTTCAACGCTCAGGAACCTTGCAGCGGATAAACACCACTAATGTGTGTATTCAGAGAGAATAGCTCAAAAATCAACATTCGGAGAGAAAAAATATCTCTGACAAACACACCTTATTATTTTCGTCTCTTAAAAATACACTGTTACATGGTGAGTTTCATTTCAATCCAGCATGGCGACTGTGGATTTTGAGTCATCTGAAACGGCACCATTTACAGCAGTTTATCGTAAATTGTGACCAAACAACAACACGCGTCTCCATTTTGCAGTGAAAAGTCAAAACTCACGTCCGTATTGTTACACACGGAAAAAATGTTACCTTGGCATTAATATGGATTTGTTTTTTTTGGAATGAAAGCTAAGGTAAAGTAAATTATTTTGGAATTATCGATTTAGACGTGGAGCCCATGTTATCTTCAGCTTTCTCCAGTGCTTAATTTGTAACTCAAACGTTGCCGGAACAAAATGTGGGTTTTGGACCGGGGTCCAGACAAGGTCGAACCTTTACCGGAGCGCACACAATAAGTGAACATAGAGGCTTAGAAATGCTAAAATACAACCCAACTGTCCATCCTACTCGATGTTAAACGATATAAAAGTAATTTTGTAATTTTTTTACATGTCACAGAGAGATTTTCCTTCATTCTGACAGAAATCAGCGCACCTGCCGCTAAATCCGATCTACAGCAACAAGTAGCCATCTCACACACGCTCGTCCTGCACCTCTGCGCACTGCCTCCGCCTCATATCTGACTCTCCACAAGTCACAACAACAACGCAGGACAAACAGCTTTTACACAGGAGACACAGGTCACAAACAGCTTTTACAAAGCAGACACAGGTCTCATACATCAAACCTGACGCTAAAATACACATTAAAGTAACACAGTAAAGTTAGTTACTTACGAGAAACTGCGGCCGCTACATCCGCGCTGGTTCTCACCTCTTTATCGTCCCGTACACTCCAAACACACGTGACACTCCAAACACACGTGACACTCCAAACACACGTGACACTCCAAACACACGTGACACTCCCGCCACTTTTAATCCATCAAAACGAGTCGCAAATGACAACAAATATTCACAAAATCCACTTTGACGCATATTTCCTGTTTTAGAAGAAGATACAAGAGCGGGCTCGCCTGGAACCAATGAAAGTCTTAAACCTGCCTGCGCTGCTTCTGATTGGTCAAATTTCCTGTCAGTTTCGCTTTTAACCAATCGCAGTCTGTGACTCCGTCTTCAACACATATAAGCCTGTTGTTTCAGTGAATGAGAGACGGGAGAGGAGCAGAGCCGCGTCTCGTAGAAGAAAGACAAAAAGCTTATTAGAAAGCGTTACCGGAGCAGACAAAACTGTTGCCGGAATGCCCCACGAGAGTTCCCGGATCTTATTCCGGCTTGTTCCGGCTCAAATTAAGCCCTGGCTTTCTCCATGTTTTTATCACTGTGAGTAGGCAACAACACATCATTTTTGGTGGATTTTTGATTGAATGAGACATGAAATCGGTTGGTTTTACAACTAAAATATTTTGCTTGTTGGTGTACTTGATCCTCAAATTCAATCATTTCTTGGATTAAAATGTGTTCCTTTTCATAGTTCCTTTAATTATAATATTCATTCATTCATTGTCTACTGCTTAATCCCGTTAGGGGTCGCAGGTGACTGGAGCCTATCCCAGTGACTTTGGGCTTTAGGCGGGAGAACACCCTGGACAGTGGCCAACTTGCCGCAGGGTTAGACAGACAACCATTCACTCTCTCATTCACTCACTAAGGAAATTTTACAGTGATGCCCAATTAACCTAAACATACATGTTTTTGAAGGTGGGAGGAAACCGGAGTACCCGGAGAAAACCCACAGTGACACGGGGAGAACATGCAAACTCCACCCAGAGAGATCGTGAGATGTTGATATGGTCCGACCCGGGAGTCGAACCCACGACCTCCTTATTGGGAAGCCAGAGCTCTAACCACTTGGCTACCGTGCACCCAATTATAATATAATATATATAATATTTTATTTAGTAAATAGCAACTCTCTCAGCTAAAAAATGTGGTCCAGTTGGTGTCCATGCTACATGCGGAATTATGCTCCATTGAGAGCAATTTAAATTGAAATGGCTGTATTGGAAAAAATAGTTATGCATCTTTCTTGACCATTCTAGATCCTGTCAGTACACTTCTCAAAGATGGAAATTAACACTTTATGGTCCCACTTTCAGAGAACGACCCACTTACAGTCACGAGTTAGACCTCTACATACTGACGGCAGAAGAAATGACACAGAGAGAATAATCAGTGTGATCTTGGCTAATGCCGCAGAAACGCTCCACATGAGTCTGGATGATTAATGGAGATACAAACAGCGCAGCCGAGCTCACAGATCTGTCCATGACATCACAGATCTGGGACGTTCACAACCGTTTTCAGAGGAGTAAGAGTAATATGTCACAGACCACACTCCAGCTGCGCTCGGTGTGGAAGTAGTGTCAGAACAGGATTTAAAAAAAGACAATTTGACATCATATGGGTTTTATAATACTGTATTTCTACAACTTGGTGCAGAAGTAAAGCGTGTGTGACGTGGGACCTCTGAACAGTGACGGTAATAATGAAGCGGTTGGTAGAAAAGCCAAAAGTCAAACGTTCTCTTAAACCATAATAATCTCCCTTTAAACACCACTGCTGGATCCTTTCTTTGTTGTGAAAGGCCCAAAAAATCCGCCCGCACTTGTTGCCAGATAGTTCTGTTCTTCGTCTTCCTAACACATTATTGATCAAGTCTTTTAGGAATTTGAGTTGGACTGGCGCTTAAAGAAAAGAACACGAGCCAAGCAAATAAAGCCACAAATATGTCGGCTGTTTCTCATGTTACTGTTGCATTTGGGAAAACAATCTGTGGGTATTTGACCTAATGATTCCAACACATCAGTGGGATTCTTGTTCGTGGAGGCTTGTTTTGTGCATATAAAGGTGTAGAAGCTCAGCATTTTGTAACAAGGACACTCCATTCACCCCGCCGAGGTGAGGCCACGCCCCCAGGAGCCTCCGAAGTCCAAACATGAGAGCTCCAAAGGAAACCAAAGGGGAGGAAATTCAATTTTTTATGAGATATAAAATTGTCATTTTTGATCACGCATGGAACAGTTTATGAATTAAAAAATCTATAGTGTGTTTTCATGCAAACGTTTGACATTTCCAAGTACAAGTGTTGATAATATTTAGCATAATAAACTTAATAAATTTTAGATTAAGCTAATAATTGTAAGAAAATAAAGTTGAAACTTAGGAAAGTTAAGATTATACAAGAAAAATGTTTTAATATGAGAAAAAAAGGAATATTTTTATGAGAATAAAATTGACGCCATAAAGAGAAGCTGTTTTATAGATTAAACTTGAAGTTTTATGAGATTAAAATCATGATTTAATGAGAAAGTTTAAAATTTTGTTGAACACATTTATTTATACTGGTCTTCTGTCAAAAAATGTGTTTGTAATAATGAGAGTTTGTTATACCAGTGTTGGCAGTGTAGCCCTTCACCACTGTCCTGGGGTTGAAAAAAGAACTGCCCACCACTGGCAAAGTCTAACAGGCTGTCCTGAACAAATAAAAGTGTCAGTGCTCTGCCTGTCGGTGGACGTGCCAAAATCAAATCAGTGGGCAGCAGTTGAGCGATCCCACAGCACAGACCAGGAAACAACGACAAGATAAACGCTGAAACTTTCCGGGCCTGAAAAGTGCCACAGCCGCACTGATGAAGCAGCAGCAGCAGCCCCTGGCCTGTGGTTGTCGCTGCTCACACCCAGGACTTAGGCCTGCTCCACTCTGGGCATAGCTCACACAGGGCTAGCTGGTGCACGGTCGTAACTATGGGCTGGTCAGAAGTTCCAGATTCTGGACGTAGCTTAAAGGTGCATTGCTTTTTGACCAAAACTTTAATAAATGCTAATTTTTGTCATTTGCCTTAGATGCCACATTAAAAAATCTGCATTTTTACTTTGAGTGGGCTTGCATGGCCACAAACTATCATTTAGCCTGGAGGAGGGCCCAGACATCTCTGTTTCTGCAGAAAAGCTGTTCCTTTGGCTATTTTTTTTTTTTTTCACATTAAGGCATAAAATGTATTCATCTCCATTTGGAAAATCCCAAAGTATAGTTTTAACTTTCTATTGCTACTGAATTGTGTAGATGACTTTTCACCTCCAGAAAGTTACACAATGCACCTGTGATAAAAGGTCAAAACAGATTTAGATTCACATTTTTGATTTTCACCTCCTCTGGGAATCCTAAGATATTTAATCAAATTTTGTATTTTAGTTAAAAAATAAGTAGATTAGTGCTTTATTTTGCAGGTGTCATAAAGTAGAAAAACGGGTGCCAACAAGAGATAAGCACAACGCATTGAACGTGTACAGATTTCTAGTCTCTTGTCGGGACGTAAATGTGCTTGTGTCACCAAAAGGACCCTGGTCAGGCTGAAGTACCTGCCCCAGAGATGACCTCAGTTCCTAGTTCCTCCGTATGAACTCACCTAAAAACCTTCTCTTTCTTCTCTGGTCCAGTGGTGAGAGGCAGCGAGCTCCAGGCCATCAAAAGTGAACTGACCCAGATCAAAGCCAACATCGAGGCTCTCCTGGGACGTCTGGACATGCTGGAGGAACACAGCCGGGACAAGGTGAGAACAGGACAAGAACACAGCCCGGGACCAGGTGAGAACGGGACAGGAACACAGCCCGAGACCAGGTAAGAACGGGACAGGAACACAGCCCAGGACCAGGTGAGAACGGGACAGGGACACAGCCCGGGACCAGGTGAGAACGGGACAGGAACACAGCCCTGGACCAGGTAAGAACGGGACAGGAACACAGCCCTGGACCAGGTAAGAACGGGACAGGAACACAGCCCAGGACCAGGTGAGAACGGGACAAGAACATAGCCCGGGACCAGGTAAGAACGAGACAATATATATATAAACTTTTTAAAATTTGAATGAACACATGTTTCTTTGAAATATGTCAAAAGATTAACTTTAGCACTCCTGTCTGTAAATCTCTGAACCCAGACCTGATGAATATTTACCAGAACATGTTAAAATGAGGCTAAACACTCGTTCAGAGACTAACTCCGCCCACAACTGAACCCCAAACAGACTCGCAAAAGTGGGAGATGCCCGGAGGCCTTTTAAGACACGCCCAGTGGGTGTGACCAGACATTGATTGACAGAACCAAATATGAACAGTGGTCCTGGTCTTGATGTGAGATTTGCAGTGGAGGGAGCTGTACAGCAACAGCACCAAGTCTTTGCTTTACTTGCACGTCAAGTTTTTTTTATATTTGCTTAACAAAACATACGTATGAAACCTTTGCTTTAGTCTACATAAGCACATGAGTCTATTATGTGAGTATTTTCTAAAAATTAAAATTGAAAATGAAAAACACAGTTTTGAACCAGCGCATCGTTGAACTAGTGGAGGCACATCGCGCCACTCGCTCAACAAGCTGAGCCAAATGACGGCTGATGTCATTACACAGCGGGTGAAGCTTTCCAACTCTCCACAGCAGCGATGTCAGAAGGAGGAGTTTAGATAAACCATCTGGGCGGCTCGTCTGCCTCGTCAAATCACTGTGACATCGGAGGGTACTGAAAATGTACTGACAGCGTTTGTCCATCGTGGCAGTACAGCCGCGGTTTTTACACACATAACTCCAAAATGAGCGAGTTTGCACAAAAATGTCCAAAAAAAGCCTGGAAACAGTAGATAATTCAATTTTGACCCCATATACACAGTCTGACAGTGAAAAAAAGTTGATTCTGAGTTTAGTTTCTAAACGTCTCCATGGAAACCCTCACCTGTAAAGCTACACAGTGCACATTTAATACTATTTAACTATGTTTACTAAATGAAGAAAAAAAAAAAAAACTTTTGTTATTTGTATTGCAGAGTCAAGAAAAAGGTGTGGAGCTGAGTTAGAAGAAGGGGCGTGGCCTGAAGAGGAGGAGGAGGAGCTGGAGTCAGATGAATCCAGGAGCCATCACAGTGAAGAAGAAGAAGAAGATGAGGAAAGAGAAGAAAGAGAAGAGACGTGTGAAACAGAGACCAGAGCATATGAAGAGCACAGTGAAGACCAGCAGGTACACACAGACACCTGAGTAGAATCATGTTTTTCTTGTAATAAGACAGTTGTAAAAGGTTGAATGCTACTTTACCTGACAGTTTGGACGGCAGGACTTCAACCAACAAAGGTGACAGTCCTGCCGTCCAAGCTCTCTTTTGCGTTGACAGTTTGGTTTCTTCAAGCCTGAAGCTGAATTGAACCATGAGTCAGGAACATGTTTAAGTTTGAACTGGTGTAGGCTCATGTACTTGTTTCCACACAGTTCTCATTAGGCTCCACCCACATTGTGTAGAAATTGTATTCTTGAGAACAAACCATGATAATGTAGTTGACAATGACAATCATGTTATTATCCATTCATAGCCAACCTTGTTCCTGATTGGTCAGTAGCTTCTAATCCTCAATGTGTAGACTAGTGATGCGCGGGTCCGTTTTTTTTGTGACCCACCAGGCCTGAGAAAATTGGCTTAAAATTCAAGACCCCATTCAAACCCGAACCAACCAAGTATATTCAAATCTGTTTGATCCGAATCCGATCCGGACTGAATTTTTTTACGGTTGATTCGGATGGTGTTCTCACTGCGCTCCTGTCAAGTGGACTTTAAATCGTAAACAGAAGCAGTGCTCTCATTGGACAGATCTGTTGTGGAGGCGGGGCTAATCAGAAAGTGTTAGAATGTTTGTGAAAAAAAGTTTATGGCTTTAGTGCAATGTAGCAACCTGTTGTTTGTTCATTATCATAACAGCCCTATGATTACCGTCATAGACTTAGAATTAGATCTATGTTTGTCAGAGTGGAAAAGCCAAAATGAAGCGAGGCGAGACGAGAATCAAGTCCAGTGTGCGGCAAAATACAGACCTGGAGCTCGCTGTATTTCGCAAGGATTTGGTGCAAAACTGCAGACTGCTCACTGTACCAGCGGGACCAGGCGCAGCAGTGATCACGATGGAATAGTAGCTTGTCTGTGCTGGATTTAAACGGACTAAGTGAGTCAGGACCCGGAGACACTTTGATAGTCTGGTTTGCAAAGCTCCTCGTCTCTACTCCATCATAGTAAAAAGACTATGCGAGTGTTACTGTTTTGCTGTTGTTGTGCATAAGCGCAGGGTTAACATTGCAAGAATGAAAGTGCCTTTATTTGATAGAAAAAAGCGCTAGAAAAAATCTTTCTGTTTTCATACCAGATTTAAAAACATATCTAGCAGGCCTGCACTCTTGGGCATAAAACAAACTTTACAAATGGCATAAAAAATTTACTTTGAGTTTTCGTTGTGAAACTTTTCACAACATTCCTTGATGTGCTCCTGATCATAAAAGTCAATCAGAACTATGTTCTATTTTGTACAGTTTTGTCTCCAGCAGCCTCCAACGCTCCCATTCATTGTCTATGGCACCCAGACTCTTATTTCACAAATGTGAGATAAAAAGTCACAGACTCACACCAAAGTTGTCAGAGGGAAATATAATAATGTAAATATCACATTCATTACAATATTTTACACACTTTTGACAAAATGGCTCTACAGCGCCACCTTTGGTGTAAAGCCTATGCAAAGACAGACTCATTTACTTTACAGTAGACACATGAAATTGGGCACAGAGACAGACCTGACGGAGTCAAACCTAAAACTTAATGGGACTATACTCGATTTTTGTTGCAACAAAATAACTTAAAACAATTTTCCCCTAGCATTGATGTCTTGTTAATGTATCTATTCAGGTGGAAATGAGTCCGCAAGGTCCTGTCTATGTCTAATAAAATTCCGTTTGTGTCCAATTTTTTCTGTTGTTGTTTTTAGCATTGTGGCTAACTGTTGTTAGCATGGAGGCTCACCTCGCCGCTAACAGCTGTGAAAAAACATTAAAACACATCATGATGAACAATTCTGAAGCTCAGAATGTGTTAGCCAAGTGAGCAAATCATGTAGACTGAAGTAAAAAGCTTTAAATGAATTATTTCTGTTTGTTTACATTTTAAGGATAGAAAAATCAGGTACAGTCCCTTTAATGGTGCAATGCTAAATGTCACACAGAAAGTCGGCCATTTTGCTTCGTTTTCGGGCCGCCTCTTAGATTTCATTTCTATTTTAACAACATAGTCGTAGGTTTTTGGGCCCAGTGAGCTCAGACTTGACCTGCTGCTTCTAGAGACATTGAAATTAAATAATCATCCAATTTTTTTGGATCCTCCTCACCGTTTTTACACAGCACTCAAAAAACACCTTCATTTTTCTGTTTCTTCACAGACCTGTCACGGCCACAGGCTCTGACCTACAGATAGGGATGGGTATTGAGAACCGGTTCTACTTGAGAACCGGTTCTATTTTTAGCAATCCACTGGAATCGTTAGTCTCCTCTCTTATCGATTCTTCTTATCGATGCTGCTTTGGGCCGCTGTGCCTTTAAATACCGCGTAAACTTCAACCTCACGCTGGGCTGTTTAATTCGGTTTCATTACAAGTACAAGTTTTAGCTTTGGCAAAGCCTAAACCTCTTAATTCACGTGGATACAGCGCGTTTACGCACAGCGCGCACAGGAAAAAAGAGAAGAAAAGGCGACAATACAGCATGTACATGTGGCGCACATGCGGCTCACACACCAGCGCCGTGACAGCGGAGGTAAGTAATGTGGATGTTTGGGGGATAGGCACGTGAATCTACCGTCAGCTGGGTAGTCTATAAACTCTTTCTTTCCTCGCTCCTAATGCGCACTTTGTGTGCGTTTTCTTCGAGCCTGGGCGGCTGCTCTTTCACTTTCTCTCTCTGTCCATCTCCTCTGATGGATCCCACACCTGTCAGCTGTGTCTGCCCCGAAGTAAATTGTGTCCGCGCCTCGGAGCGAACGAATTATCGGTCTCAAAGCGAGCTGTGCAACCTTCGTAGTGTATACAGACAGTCCGTTGTGCTGTGCCTGCGTCCTGAGCCGGTCCGGGAGCTTCAGTCCGAGGCGAACACACCGGCTGTTCCGCCTTCTCTAAGCACAGACCGACCCCCGGAGCTCCAGTACTGTGCTAGTTTGTGGGTTACGAAGAAGAGAAAGGCCTGGTGAGCGCAGGGAGAGTGTGATGTGTGTAGAAGCAGGACTCCACGTGGCCAAAGTTACACCCTTGCATAACGTTATTATAGTGTTATCAGTATCAAAATAGTTTATGCCTGTAGCTCTGAAATATTATTTCTGCTCTTCATTTAGCCTATATTTAATTAGTAATCATCATAATATAGTCCACATCATTGTCTAAATGTATTAAAATGAGTTAAAATATTTTTTTTATCTAGATAAATAAATTACATAATTTTAAGAATCGATAAGAGAATCGATAAGGAATCGGATCGATAAGAGGATTCGTTAATGGCATCGATATCGATAAAATCTTATCAATACCCATCCCTACCTACAGAGCTCAGACTTCAGTCACTATTGTGTGATCCTGGACTAAACATGGATTCACTTTTATATGAAGACTCCACTCTATAGCGCCCCCTACCTACTACCTCAAATGTCAACTTTGTGCAATTTTTACCAAACTTACACAATAAATTGGCGAGAGCTTTAGCAGTTTTAATTTAGATTTGTTCCTCTGAGTCATTTCTTTGCCGCCAGTAGATGGAGCTCCTGGAAAACTCTAAAACACAAGACAAATGCAAAAAATCTGCCATAGTATGTCTCTGTGGAACTGAATGTTGCTGAGTTCCTCTGGGATTGCGTGACACTTTCTTTGCTCTTATAAACTTTGAAGAGCTCAGTAATTCCACGTAATAGCTTCATCTGGTTCCATCCTCATTAGCCGTCCATCTTTATTGACCTCTTTAAAGTCCAGCCCGTCAGAGCCATCTAAATCTGATCTGTGTGCTATTCAGGGCCAATTAGAACGCAGAATAATCCCATAATGCCCTTTGGCTTTCCTGCGCGTAAACCTCCACATGTTCTTTTTATGTTTGCGTGTGTTTGTGGTTCCTGTTGCTGGAGACGGTTTACAGTAACTAGAGTGAGCTGGGACGGAGCGTAATGAAAGGGGCAGATTCTGAAGCATTATAAAAAATAACAAGCGGCTTAATGTCGGTGTTTATGAAGTGAGAACGAAAAGGTGGAGTCGAGCAGAACAGCACAAAGTCTCAGAGGTCATGAAGTTTTATAATGAAGAAAATATAAAGGACTGGCATACCGGGGTTTAAATAGAATAGAACAGGGGTCACTAATAAAAGTTCATCAGGGATTTTTTTCCAAGCCAAGGTCTAGAGCTTCACAACGGAGTTTCTTTTGAGACATTTTTAAATTAGATTATAATTAAATATACATATAAACTGTTTTAGCTTGAATTTTTTGACTGTCCCTTTAAAAGTGTATTCGAGAGATGAATACAATTCTTGAAACTATTCAAGATTTTTGAATATATTTAAATAGATCTGGACTTGTTTTAAGTGTTTCAACTTGTTTTATATATATATTGACAGTTTATTTGACAGGGACAATGTGCAAAAACATTAAAGATGCGCTGCACCAGATTATAGCCGTAGCTAGTTTCCATCTGCAGTCCCTGACCAGGTGAGATACAAAAAAACAAGCAATATTACAGATATACACTCTCATACACACACACACACAACAGAAAACTACTTTTTACACATTCAAATTATACATTAAAATTTCACTAAGACCAATATTACTCCGGACACATTTCTTAATGTGGACACTGCTGGTTTTCCAATAGTATTTTCTTAACATTGCATGAAAAATTCCTCATATCAGAGGAAAGTTTCAGATTCTGTGGGAGTTTGTTCCATTCTTTAATGGCTTTGAAAGAAAATGCTGTTTGTGCAAAGACCGAGCTACGTTTAGGTAATCTGCAGTCATTGTGACTTGTGGACCTGGAGCTCCTAGTGTCTGCTCAGAGCAGAGCTGTACAAATTTTTTCATAGGAGGAGCTGCAATGTTATTTACAATTTTAAAGATTAGTCGCACATTTGAGTAGATGATTAAATTGTCAAAGTTTAGCATTTTATTCTGTGTAAGTATTGGACAATGATGGTATCTCAGAGTTTTTTATCTAAGACTTTAACAGCCTGATTATATAGAGATTTTAGAGGTTTTATCGTTGTCTCACATGCTTGTGACCAACAAGATATACAATAATTAAGATGAGAAATAATCATTGCGTCTAGGTACACTTTTGCAGCATTGTGGGTCAATTTGTTTCGAATGTGTCTAAAAACCGACAAACTGTATTAACAGTATTAGACACTTTATTAACATGTTTTTTAAAACTAAAAATTGGATCCAAAACAACATGTTTTCCATGACATTAGTTAGTGGTTGCATCACTCCCATGTACATATACAACGGTATCATCCGCATACATTTGGATGTCCACATCATCACAAACTGCAGAAGATCATTTATATAGATCGCAAAAAGCAATGGACTAAGGACGGAGCCTTGTGGAACACCCATCTTACTGGCCTTAGATGTTGAAAGCTTTGAACTGATGCGTACACACTGGACACGGTCACTGAGATATGATTCTATCCACTCAGTGCACTATGAGACAGATTGTAATGACTGAGCTTCCTCAGTAGCTCTGAGTGGTTGGCCGTATCAAAAGCCTTGCTTAGGTCCAGAAATACAGAACCGACCACTCCACCCTTGTCCAGCTTTGCCTTTACTGTCTCTATAAAATAACAGCATGCGGTTTTGGTGGAATGGTGTTTTCTATATCCCTATTAAGATTATCCATTTCTCCAGGATATGAGAGAACTCAAAACCAGAAAACACATAATAATCGATGGGATAGGATCTTGAGAATTGTTCCATGTCTTGTTGTGTAGTATGGGTTTCTCTGACTTTAAACATCTTGTGTGTTTCTGCAGGAGCATTACTCTACAGAGTCAGCTGAGTTGATCCGTGAGAGGTGAGTGACCAGAGCACACAGGTTTTGAACTGTCCTGGGTCAGTGTCTCTGCACATGACACTCACTGATGGAAGAACATGTCCTCACAGGGACAACACAAGTCACTTTAACATGTCAAGACTGCTGTAATATCTGACACTGACCAGGGTGTGGAGCTGTGACTCTGGTACATAAGTGACTGAACCAGAAGAAAACAGAACTCAGCATGTGCACAGGCAGACGTTTCTTTTTATAAGGACCAATTCTGTAATCATCATTTCTTTTTTTTACCTTTCCCTAAAGTTGTATTTGGATTGATTCACACTGAAGTAAAACATTATAGCAACACTCTTGTCTTTGCTCCATTTGTTATGAGATGAACTCAAAGATCTAAAACAGTTTAATGTACACAAAACATAGTTCACAAATCTATGATAGTGAGAACTTCTCCTTTGCTGAGATAATCCATCCCACAGTCTCACAGGTGAGTCACATCCACATGCTGGTTATACTACAGGTGCACCTTATGCTCTGATCCTACTACCTGCAGCTCTGCGTCGGAGTGGCTGCTCAGAACTGTTGTGGAAGCCTCCCGCCCAGGAGTGGCCTCAGCTCCATCTCTCCTCTGCCATCAACCAAAACACGGATCAAGGTTCTTTTCTTCTCCGCCCGAGTCCACCAGGTCTGAACCAAACAGGAAAAAGAACTTCACTTACAGAATATGTCACAGACACACAGACAGAAAAACACTATTTCATTTTGATAACAGTTTAAAGCCTAATTACTAGAGATGGGACGAGACCAGACCAGCCACGAGATCGAGACGAGACAAGATTTTAAATAATTTGCATTAATTGTTTCAATTTAGAATTTAAACAAGGCAAATCACAAAGTTTGATTTGTATTATTTATTATTGTTGGTTTATATTCTTTTAGTTTAGCTTTACCTTTCATTATGTGTATCACCTTGGATTTGTATTATTTGAACGATATGAGCTCAGACTCCGCCTCCTTTCTCCTGCTTCACAGCGCTGCTGCTGACAGGCACCAGACACACACAGATGAGGAGACTTTCCTACTTTTTACAGTTATTGATGATATAGACCAGAATATCTCTTTGTGGATCTATTTTAAACTATGTTTAAGTGTGATAAACACGGCGCTGTTCCCGCGCGTATATTTGACGATTATATATTTTTCGCGCTAACTTTTACAATGTTTAGGACTAATTATCTCTGTCAGTATTGGTCTATCATTACAAATAAAAACTGGGACAGAGTTTAGACTGTTTCCTGTCAGAATAAGTCTGTACAAGTCTGTGTGTGGAGGAGAATATTTACTACAGCTGCTCAAAGATACAAAACTTAATTTCATAACCATGGAAAAATGTCACAGACAGTTCAGTACGTGTGCGGCAGTATCATGAGAGTTTGATCTCACGAGATCTTGAGGCACGAGATCTCGTCCCATCCCTACTAATTACCCTCAGCAGAAGAGTAAAACATGTAAACTGTTGTATCTGAGCTAAAGAGTGATCTCATGAGTCACAGGAGTCGTCTGTGCTCCTGAGTTACATCATATGTAGTTATTTGGTCTTCAACGAGGACTATTCTTTCACAAACTGCTGTTTTTCTCCGAGACAGTGGGCGAGGTGAGGCAGCTTTCAGAGGCAGACTGTGGCTGAGCTGCAGTGGGATCAGTGTGTTAGACTGGCCACAATAAAAGGACACTCTGAGACAGGCACTTTTGTATTGGAGAGTCATGTTGTAAGGACCTGTGCACAGTTCTTAGAAGCTGAAAACATCTCACTTGCTGACTAGCAGACTCACCGGACATGTGACCCACGGAGCATGTTGGAGATGCTCTGGATCGGTGTATATCACAGCGTGTTACTGTCCTGCCAATATCCAGCAACTTCACTCAGACACTGAAAAGGACTGGACCAACAATCCACAACCTGATCCACTCTGTGAAGGAGAAGTGCTCACACCAGATACTGACTGGATTTCTGATCCCAGACCCTGCCTGTCTCAGAGTGTCCTTTTATTGTGGCCAGTCTGAGACACACCTGTACAATGTAACTCACCTGTGAGACTGGGATGGATTATCTCAGCAAAGAGAAGTGCTTACTGTCACATATTTAGACAGATTTGTGAACAATACTTGAGAGAAATGGTTCTTTTGTGGACGTACGACTGTTTAGATCTTTGAGTTCATCTCATAAAAAATGGCAGCAAAAACAAAAGTGTTGCTTTTCTCTTTTTGTTCAGTACGATTATCATACATTGTCCTGCAGCTGATGCTCCAGTGTTTTCCCTGTGCATGCTGTGTTTACTTGCTTAAAAAAATCCAGCCTGTTCTCACAGATAAGCTTCTCAATACCACACAATTGTAAACAGCGCGTCTATTTTTTTTGCCGTGTATTTCACATGTTGTTTCTGTCCAGTTCATTTCTATGGGAATGTAAAGATGTGTTATTATTCTTGAAGACCAACACAATCCTAACCTTAAACTTACCCCAACTCGAAGCCTCAGACCTAAACTTAGCCGTTAACCTTAAAAAAGCCTGTGTTTACTTGCTTGAAAAAAAAAAAAAAAAATCAGACTGTGAGTAAAACGTGTACAAAACTGTCATGGAGCCACTTTCCAACACTATCAGCTGCTTGTTCCAGTTACATTTTACAGTTTAACTGTAACAAGCATAAAGTTACGAAAAACAAAGTGGTGGAGCTTATTAGCTGTGCAGTTTTGAACAGGAAGTCAATTGACCCATTTATGTTTGTAAGCAGTTGAAGATCAGCGTTGTGTTTTTCAGGGATTAAAATGTAAATTACTGAGCTACATACTGTATGTCATACTTTAAACACCCAGTGTCAAGTTATAACTAAAGAATAGAATTGAGGTTTTAATATTCTACAGCAGGGCATGAAACTGACACATATTGATGAAAAAAAATAAAATAAATGTTTTTAGTTCTATTTTAACTCTTGTCACTTTAACCCTCCTTCTCTGTCAGGCCTTTTTGCAAATTTTAAACAATATTCACAGCTCCACAACAAACTTTGTGCAGCTGGAATCATGACATGTTGTACATCAAATGAGACTTACAAGTGACTACTTTCATTGAAAAAAAGGAATTGTGTTTTTAGGATAAAAATACAAGCTTTGCGTAGTTAAAACAACGAGGATGAGTGTCTTTTTCATCTTTAATCCAACAGGCGCTGTGTTTCTGATGCAGATTCTCTAGATTCAGCCTCTTTCATGGAGCACAGAAGAAGAAATCCAGTAGTTTGACTTCCTCTGACACTTTTCACTCGCTCACAGAAGAGTCGCTGCATGTGTCGTTCTCCTCAGAGTCCTAGTCCAGTACGATCGGCTTTTCTTCACTTTAAATATCACATTTCTGCTCTGAACTTACTCAACGTTGTTTTCAGTCCAACATGTTTTGTCTGTAATAATTGAAAAAAAAAAAAAAAAAGTCGATCATAGAGGTAGATGATCACATAAACACAACCGACTGCGCTCCGTAGTGTCGACATAAGAGCGCATGTATTTTCGGGTCATGTGATCTCCTCTTGGCCCTTGTGCTCATCCTTTGCCACCCTCTGCTGGTGAATCTGTGAAACTGCATCATGTTTTAGACTGTACACAATGTCAGCACGTGCATCAGAGAAACTCACATCGCTGCAGAGAACAAAAGGCGTAAGTCGGAAATAAACTGATCAAATCTAAATCACATTTTATAGGTTTTTTTATGGGGAAACATACATAAATGACACCAAAGCAGAACATTTTGAACAGAATTAAACTCGATGCTGCTGAAGTTCCAACCTTCTGTTCCAGACGTGTTCCTCGCCCAGAGCCAGGACTCGCCCTTCTGTATTTAGACTAACACGATAGCATCTAATACAATAATACAGTCTGAAGCCCAAATCTGAAATGAGATACGTGAGCGGCGTCCGACAGCGAGGAGCAGACTGCAACAAAAACATTGTTCTGGTGTGAAGTGGATCGTGAGGAGGATTATCTCAGGATTATCAGGAGGAGGAGAGGAAGTCAGTCGTTTGTACCAGAGCAGGTCACACGGTCGTCAAAACACAGGCTGAAGAAGAGACGAGGAGACGGAGAGAGGAGAGGAGAGACACAGAGAGGAGAGGAAGTCTGTCGTTTGTACCAGAGCGGGTCACGCGGTCGTCAAAACACAGGCTGAAGAAGAGACGAGGAGACGGAGAGAGGAGAGGAAGTCAGTCGTTTGTACCAGAGCGGGTCACACGGTCGTCAAAACACAGGCTGAAGAAAACACTAAGAGACGAAGAGAGGAGAGGAGAGCACAGAGAGGAGAGGAAGTCAGACAAGTACCATAGCAGGTCACACGGTAATCAAATTGGGAATTAGTGAAATTGGAATCTGTGCAATGGCATTTGTTCAGTGTGACTTAGTACAATGGGACTGTGCATATTTTGTGTGTGAATAAGCAGTGGTTCCCAACTGGCGAGTCCACAGTAAACAGAGACTATGGTACAACGATCAAAAAGGAGATTATAGAAATTATGGTAAATTACATACTGTTCTATGACCAAATATGATTAGATCAATAAAAACTTGTATATGTGATACAATATTACAATCTAAAGAATCATTATTTTCACACCAGTTTATTTCAAGTGCTTTTAACTATGGGCAGAAATAGACTATGGGGCACCATAGACTCCTTATAACACTGGGGGCCTGAATTCAGAGGTCGCAGAGTTTTCTTTATTTTTCGCTTCGAGGAAAAAGGCTAGGAACAAACTGAAATAGAGTTATGTGCAGGAAGAGCTGGCTGCTGGCATGTGCAGTACTGATGAACTGTTTCTTTCTACTGTAATTCTCTTTTCCGTACGTTTGTCTAATTTTCCATTAACACTGTCTTGCTTGTTTTATTTGTCCAACTTGTACATAGTCTGTTTTTTAAGTGCATTTTCAGATTTTTTTTTCTTTTATTACTTTAGTATGATTTTATCATGCCAATAAGATAATACAAGACATTCTTGAAACCCAAAATCAGCATTTAGATTAAAAAAATACTTGTATTGAGCCTCGCGCTGAATATTTTGTCTTTTGCTGAGTCACGTACATGAGTAGGCTAGAGAGTTGAACTTGCTTCTCTGGTTTAGCTGTAGGTCTGATTCATTAGTTTGGTTTACGCTTCAATTTTTTTCTCCTCGGTTCTTTTAATGTTTGTATTACTAAAACATGGTCAACTATTGTGTGTGTGGAGGGTGCACTAGCACATCGTGTCGGGTGCCGGATGCACTTATTCGGATAGAAAAAAAAGCAGCACTTTTCGTCCTGGTCACTTTGTACAGGCAAAAAGAAAAGATTTCTCTGCCTCCTCCGTGACATCCTGCTCGATGATTGCAGCCCATTCAAGAAAGAAGACTATGTGAGCAGTGACTTAATGGCCATGGAGATGGGCTTCAAAAGCAGGAATAACGTCAGGCTAATTGAAGGTGCTGTACCCTCTGTTCACGCCTCATCTCTGTTAGCTGCTGCTGCTACTACTACGGCTAGTGGAAGATCAACATCAGCCTTTAAGCGCTGGTTGTTTACAGTAAGTATTCTTTTACCATGTAGTACTTTCTTTTGCATTATATTTGAAGATTTATTTATAGCTAACAAGTGATGATTGCTATACATTACAAGCTAACTATCTTTGCACTTAGCAAACTAGCGCGAGCTATTTACTTGTTTCTGTCTACCTTCTGTAGCAGCTGTTGTGCTGTTTTACCTTTCAAACCATTTCATTATGTTTGTTTTGCCTTCATTGTGCTGATCTGTCATAATGAACAAGCCTGTGTTTGTCAAAGCCGTGTTTGACTCAGATAAGGAGGCTACTATTTGCAAGATAAACGTATTTTGAAGCTGTGAAGGGGGTTATTATTACTTACAGTAGGTAAAAATGCATTTTAAGATTACTAAAATCCAGCGTCAATTTGTATTATAAATACATTTGCTCCTGGTTTTCACTCAAACTGGATTAGTCTTTAGTTTCTTTCAGGCTTCTTTTGGCTGCTCTACATTACAATCACAACAGTAGCAGAGAAGTTGCTCGAAATCCTGATGGAGAGGTCCGCTACGCCGTGAGGTACCCCAGGTTTAGAAAAGGTGGCTCTGTAGTTCGCCCCATTAAGGAAAACCCGTTATACCGTTTGCTTCAATCTTTACTATTGAATAACAAAAGTTGTAATAAATGTATCTAAATACATGTTTATGCCTCTATTAGAATAAGCCTTTGCACTTACGGAGGACCTGCAGCAAACCTACACCAGGTGTCCACAAGAGTTCAAAGAGATCAGCGCTGTCCTTTCATCCTGTGCACCTAAACCTCTCTCAGCATCATTCCAAAAGGTTGCAAAGGATGATGCAATTGGACAATACCGGGCTCTTCATTCTAGATTCCCTACAAAGTGATGAGGGGACAAAAGAAGTCCTTCAAAGATTAGTTATTTATTTTTGATTGTGATTGGTTGTTTCAGTAAAAGGTGGTGAAGAATCTTGATACGTTTTCTACAACTATACCATTTTCACAACCTTTGTAATTGTACTTGTTGAAGAAGAGCAGCAAATATGACATGTAAAGAGAATCTGTTCACAAAGAAATAATGCAGAATACATAAATAACTGATGAACAACATTTTCTGTGTGTTTAAAAATGCAATGTATTCTCCAATCTAATACAAATGTGAATCTTATTCCCCAATACATGTATGTGAAAAAGATTGAAAATAGCACCTTTCTGCACTTTAAAACCTTACAATGGACTGTTTAACTTGTGTTTTTAATCAGCTTTTGGCTCTGTAAACACTTGCTATCCAATTTTTACATAACTTCAAAACAACATTCATGATATTGAGACTGCTGACCTCTTTTTGTGATTTGACAATTCATTTTGTTCAGTTGTCGCAAAAAAATCTTAATTTGTGTGTAAATGTGTTCGATATATAGTCACTAGGGCTGCACGATATATCGATATCGAATCGATACCGCGATATTGACAACTGCGATTAGCTAATCGCAAAAGCCTCGATATTCCTCCTTTTCTTACGCAAAAGCCTCCTTTTTATTTTTATTGGACACAGCGCACCACGAAAGTGAACACAGACCAGCACCACCGTGACTGGCCTCTAAACTGCACAACACGACTAAACAGAAGTCTATAAACACTGCTTTCTTGACTGTTCTAGTGTGTATTCAATAAAACCACTCATAAATAAGGAGCTTTGAAGCTGTTGCTAGTGCGTTAGCCGCTTACCTTAGCTTAGACAAGAAAACAGCGATAGTTTCCGAGGCAAATCCAGTCTGTTTTCTTCACAAACATAAAATCCAAGTGAATAAAAGCTGCATGGCTGATATGAGTCCATAAAATTTATTTTTATTTTTTTTCAGTCTGACACGCGGAGCTGTGCAGGGGAAGTTGCCGCCATCTGCTGTAGTAGATGCATATTTCTGTCATGCAGGTTAAAGTCACTTAGTTAACTTTAGTGACTTTTTATACAGGCCAACTGAGTTATCAAGCACAACATTCAAACAGTCTTGGTTGTAGCTTCAGTATTAATGCCTAAAATGTACGCATACCTTAGTAGGGCAGTTTATTTTAATATTTTCCATGGTTAACATTTTACAATTGTTGCAAAATGATATGCTCAACAGAAAAAAAAACATATTTATACACGTTAATAAATATCGAGTATTGAATCAAAATCGCAATATTAAACAGAAAAATCGCAATTAGATTTTTTGTCAATATCGTGCAGCCCTAATAGTCACTTTTTGATGTCAGCAACTGCCTTACTGGAGGAGCTTTACATGTAGATATATTCTATATTCATCCCACATTGTCTGTTCCATTTCAATTTTCCATTCTGTAATGGTCTGGAATGATGACTCAATGAATGATTGTCAGGATCCCTCTCCCCTCCCCTCCCCTCCCCAGGACTACAGATGGAAATGAGCTGTAAGCTACAATCTGGTACAAGCATCTCTGTCATTGTGCTAAATGTAATTGTACATTATCCTTAATAAACATTACCTTTACCTATACAAATTGTTGCTCTATGAAAGCATTGACTGGTTTTATTGTTATATTAATGTATTATAAAACGTTTTAATATCAAATCTGAATATAAAGTAAATAAGCTTATTTAATTTTTTCCTTTAAGAGTCAGAAGATATTTACAGATAGAATATTTATAAGTACACTTATGCATTGTCTCCCAAATTGGGCCACTGGAAGCCTTTGTACTGCCCTTCTGGAAATGTTGTTAAGAATCAGAATCAGAAAGTGAACAAACAGAATTCACAGACTAGGAACTTGCTGCGGTGCTAATGTGCAACATATAACACAGAAAACACAAATAAAGAATCTAAAGAGTAAAAAAATATCAAATATAATAAAAATATTTAAAATATATAAAATCAAATATAAAGGCATGCAAAAATAGGCCAATAAAAATATACACAGTAATCAGAACAATAGTGCAATCTGTCAGTGCAAGAGAAAATACTAACATGAATGAATAAATAGAAGAAACAACACAAGATGGCATGGGCTTCCTTATAAACCTGCTGGTAAGCAGTGTAACGATACTGCCTGTAGATGGTAAATAGTGTATTTTTGATATGTATGATGCAAAAAAATCACCTACTCATGTCTTGAAGCAACAAGTGGTCCAAACTCCTGTCTGAAATTCAGATAGGCTATCTGTAGCACATAGGGGTTAAGACAGCAGGCCTCAAACCCCTGATGTTGTGTCAAACAAGTGGTGTTTAATGATGGTGGGTTTACGTTTTCCACTAGAGCCCATAAGCAATACTTGTGAAACGCCTAAACTAACACAATCTGCTAAGCTAGAACTTCATCAGAACGACTGAGGCCACAGAAACAGGTCAGACCACAATATCTTGCAGTTAATTGTCATAAAAGAGCAACTTCCCCGTTTTTTCCTCTAAATCTTAAATGTAGTTTGTATTTGTTTTCTTGTTTGAATTTGTATTCATTTAATCCAATATTTGTTGTTCTGCATAGCTAGCATTTCACGCTAGCTTTAGCCTTGCTTAACAAGACACTTGCCCGATTCTATCTTCTTCACAGCTCAACTTCTCTTCAGTGACCATCATTACGAATAATAGGCTGGTCAATGTCTCAACGGGCTCAAAAGTGTACGCCTGTGGCCCGTCAAAAGTATTCTGTGATGCCTCGTTATCCACTGTTAATAATGACAGTACTACTTTGTTTACCTAGTGTGACGTCAGAGTCGTTCGGCGCAGTGTGGAATGTGGAAGTACATTTTTTCTTAAAAAATGTCTTCTGTCGTCAAAACTAAGAACAAATGATACACCTTTTAATTAAAATTATAATTACAATTCAATTATCTACGCATTGGTGCAATTGGTATGCTAATCTGACATACATCAACCTGCCAGAGTCTGGGGATGGAAATTAGCCCTAGGCTATAATCTGGCATACTTACATATGTTTCAGTGTTCATTAATATGCACTTCTCCCCCTTTTTCTTAAATAAATTAATCAAAACACAAACAGAGGCAGAGACGAGGACAGAGGAGAGAGGAAACGAGGAGAGAGGAGACGAGGAGAGAGGAGACGCTTTTCTACCGCTCCAGGCACTCAAAGCGCTTTACAATCTAGTCTCCACTCACCCAGTGCCACAGACATCGAGGCAGTGTGGGTTAAGTGTCTTACCCAAGGACACAACGACAATGTACTCCTGTTGTCCCACTGTGGCTTCTGGTGTTCCATCGGTCTCCCATCCAAGTACTAACCAGGCCCTAACTTGCTTAGCTTCTGAGATCTGACAAGATCAGGCTTTGACAAACAGATATGACCACGAGGAGAGAGGAAACACAGTGAAGACGGAGAGAGGACACACAGAGGAGACCGACAGGAGAAGTGGCTCAGCAGACGTGTGTGAGTCCTGGTCCCTCAGAGGTCCTAATCCATCCTTCTGTCCTCCACTGGTCTTAAAGTCTGAGCAGAGCCGTGGGAGTCGTCCTCTGTGTGTGACCCCAGTAAACAGCTTTCATTCCCCTGTAAAAGCTGCTCGTGTTCAGAAGCAGCTGTGATTTATGTGCGTCTGTCAAACTGATCCTGCACCTGGGACTTTGGAGCAACAGCGCAGGCTGCACTAGTTACTTTTCCACTGGTGTAATGAGCACAGTTTAGAGTGAAAGTTCCTCGTGTGTGTGTGGACGTGGATCAGGCACACACACTGATTGTCCTCCAGGAAAATGTGAAACTAAATATTTTCATATTTTTTTAGGTTTTAGTTAATGAGTTAGTTGTATTTTCAGCTGCTCCACAGTTGTAAAGCTATTAGAACAATGGATCTCAATCATTTAGGCCAGAGCTATTCTAATGCCCCGGGTCCAAATGTGGCCCACTATGGACTCGTTTCTACAGCAACGAGTTTTCACGAATCCATTATGTTTCTATGTCAGATTGTCTTTTCTTTTACACACAACGAGCTAGTGTTCATTGAATCGGCAGTGTAAACAGGAAAAAACTGTTGTCAATGTGTGCGCTCATAGCTGCTACTTTGTAGACCGTAGAAGAAGACTGCCCAGTCACCAAAAACGTCTCTTTACACTAAAGCACCTTTCATTCTCACAAAGTCTCACCAACAGTGTCCAGTGTTTCTTACCTGTGTATTGCAGAGGAGGAGACACAAACTAATCTCCCAAAGCCTCTCTGATGCTGAAGATTCAATTAGTTCATGAAATTCATGTGTTCAGAAAAAAAGAAGTTTGAAGCTCCGCAACAAGTATTATTCAACCATGAAAGCGAAGGACAGCTGTTCAAGTGTCTGCGCCGGTTAAAGCGAGCTGTCCTTCCATGTTTGTGTCCAACTCTCTGCGTCTTCCTTGCGCACTGGTTCTTAGTGTTTGTTTTGACCGATCTCCCTTTTAGCTCACGGGTCATCTGGAGTGTTCTAGCACAATTACCTGACCTCCTGACGCGGCGAAAGAACTACTGCATGTTTGGTCTGTCTGTTTTTCCACGTAAAGGAGGATTAACGACATCATATAAACTGTGAGCACAAAACGTTACGACTGTGCTGGTTTTCTGGGTAAAGTTGTCTTGTAAACTTTGGCCCAGCAGGAAAAAGTAGGCCAATGACCGGACCATATTTCTTGATAGACAATATAGTCTGGTCTAGGTCTGCTGTTCTTGGTGCACACTTTTGGAGTAAATTCACTCAATTGTCTTAAACATTTTTAACTACATATAGTTGCAGGTTTTTCTTACTTTAATTTGGTTTGAATCAAGCAATGTGGCGCTTTTGCTGCAGGAGATTGGTGGAGCCAGCTAGGTCTGTGTGTGGTTGAGGAGATTGTGTGTAGGTCAGACCTAAAGGACCCAGTGCTGTGAGTCTGAGGAGATTGTGTGGAGGCCCAGACCTAAGGACCCGGTGCTGTGAGTCTGAGGAGATTGTGTGGAGGTCCAGACCTAAAGGACCTCAGTGCTGTGAGTCTGAGATGTGTGGAGTAGCCTAGATGCTGAGGAGATTGTGTGGAGGCCCAGACCTAAAGGACCTCAGTGCTGTGAGTCTGAGGAGATTGTGTGGAGGCCAGACCTAAAGGACCTCAGTGCTGTGAGTCTGAGGAGATTGTGTGGAGGTCCAGACCTAAAGGACCTCGTGCTGTGAGTCTGAGGAGTGTGAGTTAGACCTAAAGGACCAGTGCGTGAGTCATTGTGTGGAGGTAGACCTAAAGGACCGGTGGTGAGTGGGGAGATGTGGTAGGTCCAGACCTAAAGGACCTCGGTGCTGTGAGTCTGAGGAGATTGTGTGGAGGTCCAGACCTAAAAGGACCTCAGTGCTGTGAGTCTGAGGAGATTGTGTGGAGGTCCAGACCTAAAGGACCTCTGTGCTGTGAGTCTGAGAGATTGTGTGGAGGTCCAGACCTAAAGACCTCAGTGCTGTGAGTCTGAGGAGATTGTGTGGAGGCCAGACCTAAAGGACCCAGTGCTGTGAGTCTGAGGAGATTGTGTGGAGGTCCAGACCTAAAGGACCGGTGCTGTGAGTCTGAGGAGGTTGTGTGGAGAATCCTGCTGATGTAAAAGACATCCGAGCATCTGTAGGACTCATTCTGAAGCAGCAGTGAAGATGGAAACGTCACAATAATTAAGCACATCACCGAGGCAGCGACACTGGGGGTTACACTGTTCAGGTCGGGTTTCTTTTAAAGCGTCTGTTACACCAGCTCCAGTCCACTGCGTCCGTGCTTGTCAGAGCTGTGTGGAGAATGCAGAATGCTCCTGAAACTGCCTTGTCGAGAAAAAAAAAAATTAAGTCCTGGAGAGGTTTTGCCTGTCTGTAGACCTCAACCCAAAAGCTTGTCTGTGGAGAGAGGGTTTCAGAGTCGGAAAAGTGAGAAAAATACAGTGTGTGCAAACTAAATAAAAGGTCCCCATGGTTCAAAAACAACAAAAAAAAGAACAACCTATTTTCTTTTTTTTTTTTTGTATTTGTAATAGTTTTACTGTCATCAATTAAAATAACTAGACAATCCAATGTTTTAACTTGATCATTGATGAGTGATCAGTGAACTCAGTGGAACAATCTGGGAAATAAAATCAAGAAGTCAAGAAGGTCCACACTGAGTCATGTTTGCTCCTCCAGTAACAGCATCAAGTAGTAATCAGTTGCAACCCAATATGAAATGTTAAAGTTGGGGTAGCTAACTGTTTTAGTTGTAAATTAGCAATTGTTGTGTTTTCCATTAAAACATTAATGATACATGCAGCCCATTGTGAAAAAAAAAACCCACTGTGTACTGTCTGAACTGAATAATAAAGAATTTTAGTTTTTATCACGAGCCAAATGAAGCGCTTTATGGGCTGTGTTGGGGTGGTCACTTCAGTTTCACTTTTGTTTGCTTAAAGACATTTATAAGCTATAATTGCATCCAAAATGAATACATGTCAATATTAACCATATAGTAGGGATGGGACGAGATCTCGTGAGATCAAACTGTCACGATACTGTGAGCACACATACTGAACTGTCTGGTGAGATTTTTCCATGGTCATGAAATTAAGTTTTATATCTTTGAGCAGCTGTAGTAAATATTCTCCTCCACACACAGACTTGTAGCGGACTTATTCTGACAGAAAACAGTCTAAACTCTGTCTCAGTTTTTATTTGGTAAGATTGGACCAATATTGACAGAGATAATTAGTCCTAAACATTGTAAAAGCTCGAAAAATATATAATCGTCAAATACGCGCGGACATCGCGGGAACAGCGCTGGTTTTTCACACTTAAACATAGTTTAAAATAGATCCACAAAGAGATATTTGGCCTATATCATCAATAACTGTAAAAAGGTACCAAAGTCTCCTATATATGTGTGTCTGGTCCCTGTCAGCAGCATGGAAGAATCAGCGCTGTGAAGAAGGAGAAAGGAGGCAGTCTGAGCTACACACGGGAGCAGATCAATTTCAGTCAAAACTCATTGTTTAAATAATAAAAATCCAAGGTGATACGCATAATGAAAGGTAAAACTAAACTAAAAGAATATAAACTAAAAATAATAAATAATACAAATCATTTTTTATTTGCCTTGTTTAATTTCTAAATTGAAACAATTAATGAAAATTATTTAAAAATCTTGTCTCGTCTCGATCTCGTGGACCCAATCTCGTGGCTCGTCTCGTCCTGTGAAAATTCTGTCTCGTCCCATCCCTACCATATAGTGAAAGATTTATGTGAGGAAGTTGTCAGATTTAAAACCAAAACTGTGTTTGCAGTGTGAAAATCATCTACCTCACCTTTAAAATGTCCCTGTGGGCTCGCCTACATAGGAAGAATGACCAGAACATTAAAAAGCAGAATCTCAGAACATCTAATGTTTAGAATCGTGACACAACATCACATTAGCACTTTGAGGTACTTGGGCTTTAAGAATGTGAAGACACCAAGACAAAGTGGTGACGTAAAGTCACTTTTCTTGACAAAAGAAGCTTCTGGAGCTACACTAGAACGTTTGGATTCAAGACCTTTCCTATGACCTTTAGGACAAATACTGACATCTATACTACAGCAGGTGTGTTTTTTATTATGTACACACTGCAGTCTGTGTTATGTCTATTCATTATATTTAGTCTTGAGACTACTTGTGAATGCACTGCAAAAAATGAATTTAATGTGGCCAGGTGTACAATAAATAGACCAGACAACGACCGTCCGTTTCCCAAAAATAATGTGGTTCTTTTATTTCCCGACTGTCCCCAAGTGGAGAACAGTATTAATTTTGGTTTGATTTGGCTTTTTCAAAACAAGTTCAAAGTTAAAAAATGATCAATTGTCAGGACTTTCCATATTCAACTTATTTCAGGATTCACAGTTCACAATTCTTTGTTCAGTCTTTGTTATAACCAAAAAATGTCCTTTTCAAAAATAAAACAAAAATCAAGACAACAAAAGACAAGAAAAGACAACAGTAGTGGGCTTATCCTACAATAAAATAGAAATAAACACTACTTAGTTTACCTTTCTACAGTTCAAATAAAATTACATTGCTTAACAGTGAACTTAAACTCACTTCAAGATGGCGGACACACTGCCCAGAACAACCCAGCACAACGGACCCCGGACAGTGCAATCTCCCCTCTGGATTATCACAAAATATACATTTTGGTGAATAAACAAAAATAAAATCTTTGAACAACCTTACAATTTACATCTGGTTAATATTTAACACTCACGCCGTCACGTAGCTCAATCAGTCCCCTACGTGAGCCGTTAGCAGATTCTCAACGGACGGATAATCTACGTCAATCTTTGCTTCTACAAATTAAATGAACAATAATCTTAAAACATGTCGCTTGTTAAGGCATTGTATGAACAGTATCAAAGATTATTTTTGTACATAAACTCATTTAAAACAAAATTTTATCACTGATACGCACAGTTTTTCTGTTAGGTCTTTTACCAAGGCGCTCAGCTGTCGCGCTGTGATGACATCACGCGTGCGACTCTAGTTACCACTTTCTCACTACAGTGACGTCTACTGGCTAAAGGGGGAATTGCAAGTTACTTTGGTTTAAAGTTATGTTTTTTTATACTTGACCTGGTTACATTAGGTTAATGCTTGATTCTAGGATTTAAACCTAATTTTAAGTGTTTTGACTAATTTAACCTTGACTTACTGTAGAGACATAGATTATATTCTTTATTTCAAAGTGTTTCGAACTGATTTCAAAACATTGCTTCTTTTTCCAAGCCAAATGATTTGCCAATGAGCTAAGAAAGTTGTTCTTACCCCATTAGTTGTTTTTTGTTGTTGTTGTTTTTTGTTTTTTCTTTAAGCCCAACTCTCTTATAACCAGTCAAAATTGTCTTGAAACCAGTGAAATATTCTACATTAAATCAGCAAATAAATCTTTTCCAGTTAAAGGGACTGTACCTGATTTTTTCATCCTAAAAATGTAAACAAACAGAAATAATTAACCTTTTTCCTTCAGGCTACATGATTTCCTTACGTAGCTAATGCATTCTGAGCTTCAGAATTGTTCATTATGATGAGTTTTAATGTTTTTTCACAGCTTTTACAGTGAGGTGAGTCACTATGCTAACAACAGTTAGCCACAATGCTAAAAACAAAAACAGAAAACGCTGCACACAAACGGGATTTTATTAGACATAGACAGGACTTTGGGGACTAATTTCCATCTGATTAGATACATTAAAAAGGCATCAGTGCTGGGGGAAATTGCTTTTAAGTTATCTTGTTGCAAAAAAATCGAGTACAGTCCCTTTAAAGCAGCTCAAATCTAGATAACATTTCTGATTCCAAGTCCAGTCTAGATTTATAGTTTCTGTAGCGTTAAGGTGGACTGAGAGTGAAGGGCCAGTACCTTTCCTCATGAGCATCTATTTGTTCTTGTAGAATGCAAAGTATACTGATAAAAAATGAAAGAAAAAAAGGATGAATGAGCGGAGATGTAGACAAAGCCATTCAAGGTTTTCTGATCTCGTTTTTTTGTTTGTTTGTTTTTGTTCCAGCTCATCTCTACTTCTGAGAGCGAACAGTCCAAACGTGCAGCTCAAAGTGGACGCAGACCATAAACCCAGCAGCGTGAGCCCAGCAGCAGCAGAACAGCAGAGACAGAGCCGTCACAACCAGGAGGACAATAACACAGACACGGGGAAAACGTTCAAACAAACTGGAATAAAGGAACGATCCAGCGGCTTTGTGGAGCGTGTGGTGGTTGGACAGATCCTGAGAAGAGAGAAACGTTTAGTCACAACCTCACTCTGACTCCAGTCGCTCCGTACGGTGGCTCTGAAGGGACAAAACACAAACGCACATTCAGGAACACACGTAGATGTTTGTTTTGTTTTTTTATTTTATTCTGGTGAGTGTTTTCAAAATTTGGGGCATGTTTTTGGTGTACGTTTTTGACTTTACATTTGAATTTTGTTGCATGTTTTTTCATTTGCGTTAGCATTGTGAATTTCTATTTAAATGTATGTTTTTGAATTTTGATGCTTGTTTTGGATTTTACATTAACTCTTTGACTGCCAGCCCTATTGTGACTTTAACCCCCCTTCCCTGTCAGGACTTTTCTCTAATTTTAAGCAATATTCACAGCTCCACCAAAAACCTTGTGCAACTGGAATCATGACATGTTGTACATCAAATGAGACCTACAAGTGTCTACTTTCATTTAAAAAAAGAATTGTTATTCTAAATTATTCCGTTCTCTTTTATAGGCATTTGAAATTTGTTGTTTTCTTTAGATTTCAGCGTTTGACGAGAAACTTCTGAGATAACGGCCTTTTTCTAAATCAAACTTCATGTCAGTGTTATTTTTGTCTGTTCAACTTTTTGGTGAAAGAATATGAGCCACTACAATGAAATAATGTTTTTAGGATCAAAATACAAGCTTCACGTGATTAAAGCAATGAGGACGGTCTTTTTCATCTTTTAACCAACAAAGGCTGTGTTACAGACGAGAAGGCAGCTTTACGTTCTGATGCAGATTCTATAGATTCAGACGCTTTCACAGGCAAAGATTATATTTAACCCTTCAAACATGAAGAAATACAGTAGTTTTACTCACTCTTACACTTAGAGTGAGTAAAACTCTAACAGCCCGATCTTGCCCTTTTGTCTTAGCCTTGGTCTTAATTATTCCTCTGTTGGCCACTAGTGGCTCTCTCCAAGCTCTATACACTGTCAGTGTAGAAGGTGTGGCTCCAGCCAGATGTGGGGGGGTGCAGCTTTGTTCATTGAACCTGACACATGCTCACGCCTGTGACAAGTGAGCAGCTGTGTTAGGATCACAGGCAAAAGAGAACTGTAGCAGCAGCTTCAGTTTGGAAAAACTATAATAATAGAAGTCAACAGGCTTTATGTAAAAGAAAAGACACATTTTTAGACAAAGTTGTTAAAGTCTGTCAAGTAAATATACTTTCACCAAATAGATTTCTATTATTACACTTTTTTTCCAAACTGAAGCTGCTGCTACAGTAACTTTTGCCTGTAATCACTGATCACTTGTCACAGGCGTGAGCACATGTCTGGTTCACTGAAGGAAACTGTATCCCAACATCTGGCTGAAGCCACACCTTCTACACTGACAGTGTATAGAGCTTGGAGAGAGCCACTAGTGGCCAACAAAGGAATAATTAAGACCATCCGCTAAGACCGGCTAAGACAAAAGGGCAAAATCGGGCTGCATGTGTTTTTCTCTTCAAGACTCGCTGCATATGTCGTTCTCCTCAGAGTCCTAGTCCAGTAGGATCGTCTTTTCTTCATTTTAAAGATCAAATATCTGCTCTGAACTTACTCAACAATGTTTTTAGTCCAAGATGTGTTGCCTGTAATCCATTTGAAAAGAAACACGATCCTTTAGAGTCGGATGATCACGTAAACACAGCCGACTGCGCTGCATAATATAAACAGAAAAGACGTGCCATTTTCCGGTTCCGAGGACTTCCTCTGCCTCTTGTGCTAATGCGATACTGCACTCCGGTGGTGAATATATGAAACTGCATCATTGTATTTCAGTGTGGTGAATTGAAAACGTGTATCAGAGAACTCTCTATCGCCGCATATAAAAAAAGCTTATGACGACAATTATCATCATTGGCAGGGAAAGAGTTAACATTTTTTAATTACGGTGTTTTTGACATTTGCGATGTGTTTTGGAATTTTGGTACTTGTTTTTCAGTTTTTGCATACTATTTTTTATTCACAATTTTTTTTTTCATTTCATTTTTGATATAGAATAGAATAGAATAGAACTTTATTTGTCCGTTCCAGAATAAAAACAGACATTTGTCTTTAACACAGCTCTTCCTGTCATTCATCACACAAACTTCACAATAAAAATGTACAAGAAACAAAACAGAAATGGACACAAACAGTGCTACTTTGTGCCGTTTAGGGCCGTTATTGCAGTGGGGATGAATGATTTGATGATTGAGGATGAAAGGCGTCTTCTACTGTATGATGACAGAGGCTGAAGTTGAACCAGAAAGAAGTATTGTATATGAGGATGGATTCTATAAGTGAAGTGTAAACCTGAGTTAATTTGTAGAATTTGTGTTTATGTTTTCATTATTAGTTATTTACATGTGAATTTTGGTCCACAATGGTCATTATTAAATTTTGGTGCATGTTATTTGTGATCACATTTTGAAATTCTTCTTCTTGTTTTTGAATTTGCGTTGATGTTTTACCATTCAGAGCCACCGTATTTCTGAGCCATGAGCCTGCCCACTTCTTCTTCTTTACACACAACACACTCGTGCGATGAAACCGTTTGTAAGAGACACAACTAATCACACTGAACTTGTGTTGCCAGATTGTAAAATGGTCCACTCATGGAAGATTAGAAGCTACTGACCAATCAGGAGGAAGGTTTGCTATGAATCATGGGTAATCACATGAGAGTCACTTTCTCACACACCTGACTCTTTGTCGCGGTTTGTTCTCGACAATAACATTTGTATTTAATGAGAACTGTGTGGAAACCATAGACTTAGAATGAGTAGACACAAACTCAGCAGCTCGGCGAAAACAGCATGACATCATATTCCCCCTGTAGATGTGACGACACAAATCAACTGAACACAATGGCAGAAGTGTCACTTTTATGAATAAACGAGCTTAAACAAGCGATTCCAGTAAAACCATGAACAAAACAGACTGATTTGTGTCTTATGAAGCTTTTTTAAACAACTTTGGCAATGTCAGATTATATTTCTCAAACTACTATATTCTTAGACTGGAAATGCTCCAAACTCCATCAGTGTGACTCAGACGCTCCTCCACAGAGAAGTGAGACTATAGCCTTTATTTGGAGATGTTTATGTCATTTGTGCTTAGTGTCATTAGAGTCTTAAATGATGCTCTAGTTTAAAAATCTGTATTAGTAGTTAGCCGTTAGGGTTAGGGTTAGGGTTTAGGGTTAGGGTTAGCAGTTTTTAACACAAACGTAGCCTATAATCAAACACTAAAAAGTTTGTAAGCTCAACAGTAAGTTGTATTGATTCTCTGACCTTTGACCTTTGCTAAATGTGGTCAGTCGGTTTGTACCAGCGACACTCTGGATCTTTCATAACTTGTGTATTTTGAGAGCTAATGCTAACGGGTAATGCTAATGGCTAAAGGAAAACAAACAGGAGAACGCTCCAGAGTTCTTCAAAACAGACCAGACTAGCTCAGATGCTAAATGTTCGATAACATCAGAGTCCAACTGCTCGACTACTAATTCTATGTCTGTGGTGGAAACAAGTGCCTGAGCCAGGGCTGGGCAATTCTTATATTTATAGCAATGTTCCATGATCCAAAATACAATTTCAATCTAGTAAAACTTTCAATATTGAAAAATGGCTTTTTATGGCTTTGACTTTATTGTGAATTTAGTCTTGAAATGTTACAGTTTATTGTTGTAGCAAAGTTTTTATTTCTGCAACTCTGCTTCTCAAAAACATGTCATTGGCCGCATCTGGCCCCGGGCCGCAGTTTGCACAGGTCTGAGCCTGTCCTGGAGCAACATCTGAGCCCTGTACTACGAACGTCGCTGAACCTCTCCTGGATAAGTTTCTCTAACCCGAGTTGACTAACTCAGATATGATCCTCTCTGGATAAACTGTCCTACGAAACGAGTTCACAACTGGATCTGTTAACCCTGATTTTCTCAATGAAGCCGTGTCACAGAGCAGAGGCGGGGTTAACGCAAACTGACCAATCAGAACAACCAACGTTTCCTCACGTCTTCAAACGTGAGGAAACGCCAATCATGAAGCGAAATATACGAGTGTTAAAATCTAAGAAGAAGGAAACGCACTGCAAATGAAGTCTGAGCTTAATCAACCAATCACAGACACAGAAGTTACACTAAAGAGTTCATTTAAATGTCCTGCATCGATATAACAGACTAAAACACAAAGTGCAAACATCGCAAACATTTAATAGATCTTTAAGAAAACAAAGTGGTTTTGCAAAAATGCTTTGATTCTAAGTGGGGTCATTTTCGATCCCACTCATGGAAGAGTGTAGGTATTGGTCAGTCATGCATCTAAGAGTTAATTCTCGTCTCTGATTGGCCAGCGCCTCGTCTTTTTAACTTATTCGGAACTTATCCTGGTCCGGAGCAGGTTATGAGTTTGTCTCATGTTGCCATAGAGATCTGGCCCAATAGGAAGTGATCCAGTTTCGTAGGATCAGACCAGGTTTAACCCAGAACTGACCTCACTAAACCCAAATCTAGCTTCATAGTACAGTGCCCAGTTCAAACTCAAACATGCTTCAAAATCTGCTTCAGGGTTTAAGAAGCCAAACTGGCAACGCAAATGAGAGAGTCATGTGAGGCTCATTCTGCTTTCTGATTGGATAATCCTCTTGAGAACCAAAACACCAAATGGAAACATCAACAAATCAACATCATGTCCATCGTTTTTGTTGTTGTTGTTGTTTTTGTTTTGTTCTGTTTTTTTTTGACTCAGATTACAATTGAACATGTTTACCTTGTATCTGTGACACATGTAGGTCATGTTTGTTACAAACAGTTCCTTGACCAAAGCTGAACCCCAAACCTGCCCCTGACCGTTCCTCCTCTTCTCACATATCCCTTGTGTCCTGCTGGGACTGTTTTTCCTGACATTTTTTCTCTTAAATTGGCGAGTGTATTATTCACTTTTCAATATATATATTTTTTTTTCACCTCCCAGAAGAGGTGAAAATGTGACACAAAAATGGCCCATTTTTCATCTAAATGTGAATCTAAACTGGATTTGTTTGGAGCTTTGATTCCAGCCTTGGACATGTTCAAAATCTTGGATGATTTTGTAGTTTTTGTGCAGAAGCAGTTTGTAGTTTTGTCTCTTGTTCTGTTGGAGCCGTTTTGTCCCATTCACTTCCATTAGAACATGTTTTTTTTTTATTGCTCTGAAAATTCTCTATAAAAGTGTGATTTCCCAAACCTTTGCATTTGTTCCTTTTCAGAAGAGCTCAAATGTGTCACTTTTAGATGAATTGTGTGTATTTCCATTGAAACAGGCTTGTGAATATAAGACACAGTTTCCCCATGTAAACCTATGGAGCCCCCAGGAGACAGGACATCCACTCACTCGAGCAAAGAGAAGACCAGAGCATCAATCATTTTAAAAGTGAAATTCATTTGATTAATAATGGTAACTATATGTTGTTGCCGTTTTGGGATACATGATGCTATACGCGATATATACTCAACAAAAATATAAACGCAACACTTTTGTTTTTGCTCCCATTTTTCATGAGATGGACTTGAAGATCTAAAATTCATTCCAGATACACAATATTACCATTTCTCTCAAACACTGTTCACAAATCTGTCTAAATGTGTGATAGTGAGCACTTCTGCTTTGCTGAGATAATCCATCCCACCTCACAGGTGTGCCACATCAAGATGCTGATCTGACATCATGATTAGTGCACAGGTGTACCTTATACTGCCCACAATAAAAGGACACCCTGAAATGTGCATTTTGTTTTTGCTTTATTGGCGGTTTGGGGACTCAGAACCAGTCAGTATCTGGTGTGAGCACCATTTGCCTCATGCAGTGCAATCTTCTTCACATAGAGTTTATCAGATTGTCTATTGTGGCCTGTGGAATGTTGGTCCACTCCTCTTCAATGGCTGTGCGAAGTTGCTGGATATTAGTGGGAACTGGTGCACGCTGTCGTATACGCCGGTCAAGCACATCCCAAACATGTTCAATGGGTGACATGTCCGGTGAGTATGCTGGCCATGCAAGAACTGGGACATTTTCATATTCTCTGAAACGCCTTTGGAGACGGCTTATGGTGGAGAAATGAACATTCAATGCACGAGCAATGGATTATCTCAGCAAAGCAGAAGTGCTCACTATCACACATTTAGACAGATTTGTGAACAATGTTTGAGAGAAATGGTAATATTGTGTATCTGGAATGAATTTTAGATCTTCAAGTCCATCTCATGAAAAATGGGAGCAAAAACAAAAGTGTTGCGTTTATATTTTTGTTGAGTATATTTGGGAGATTTTCTTTTCTGTCTGTGCATTCAATTAATGACCCTGTTAAAACAATGTGCATATTTTCTAGTGTTGTTCCGATACCACTTTTTTCATTCCGATTCCGATACTTTAGATTAAGCGAGCTGCCGATACTGAGTACCTTACCGATACCATTTCAATTGTGTTAGTTCAGATTCCTTGGCACATTTTAAAGGTATACCTCGATAGAACACAAGTAAATAGCAGTTTGCATTTCTATAAAAGTCTTAATTCTGTTTCACTGGCAAACATGACAGTGCCTGTATCAAAAATAGTGCAAAGTTCAACAATAAAGAAGTAAATTAAACTGATAAGGTTTCATTTCATATAAAACAAAAAAGTGTAATTTTAGTGCAACATTTGAAACAATGGAACGGATTCAGCTTGCTACTGTAAAGACAGTAACACAAAAACTATAAAATATTGTATTATGAACTGCATCAGAAAACTTAAAACTTTTGTTTAAAAATGTCCTAAATATTTAGATAGAGTGGGAGATTCTTCTTCAGAAAAATTAACATCTCTACTACCAAGTCTATTTCTTTTCTCATTCAGAATGTTGGATGCGGCACTAAAGAGTCTCGCTTTCTACACTAGTGCTTGGTGCAGAGAGAAACTTTGCAGCAGTAGCAGCTAAGATGGGGAACCGTGCTTGATTGTTTGCCCAATATTGAAATGGGCTGTCTGCGCGTTGGAGAGTGGGTTCCATTAAATAGGTCTTCAGAATTTGTGAATCTGTGCTCCGGAGTTGTGGGTCTTGTTCTTCTCGCTCCAGACGAATCTCCTCAAACAGTCCCTTCAAGCTCCTGTCATTCTCCAGTTCCATTCGTGGAGCTCTCTGGGGAGTTTCGGTGTTTGATGATGCAACATCGGGTGTATTGGACAGCTTAATCTTCTCCATCTCTGAGGTTAAGGCCTCCGTGGCAAGCTTGATGTTGTCAAAGCAGGAAAAGTATCTGAAAGCAACAATAAACTGAGATTAATACTCAATATAAGCAGTGAACATTAACAATATTAGAGGAATATACATTTCTTTTGTGTAATTAATGGCATTTAAGAAAAAATAATAATCAGTACACTCCTCCTTACATTGACAGATGTACAGGTACAGTGATATAAACTTACAATAATTACTTTTTTTTTTTTTTTACACTGTTTGAATTTATTTCTGAATGTAGAGCACAGACCATTATTACAGAAGATAATATTGTACTTTGCTTAGATATATAAGATAATATTGTATAAGTATACTTAAGGCAAATTCACAAACACTACAGCAAAAATGTGCATTTTCATCCTAATAGTTGAACAAACATACTGTGCTATATGAAACCCAGCAAAGAGCAATAAAAACAGTACAATGCAATAAGCATACCTGTCCTTAAAACGTGGATCCAGGAGAGTTGAAACTGCATATAGTGGTTCTTGCTCAATGGTTTGGAACCGTTCCTGAATCTTCATGACTCTCACGAGAAAGGAGCCGTTTTAGGACCGTCACAGAGGGGATAACTTCTGCAAGGGACGCGGTGGAGGAGCTTATTTGCCTTGTGAGTTCTTCAAACGGGACCAAAACAACAACAGTTTTTTCAAGAAGTGACCACTGATTAGGGGTCAAAGAGGCAGGCAGTTCATACTCCGCTCCATAGGCTGAAATTGATCGCCTCTGCTCCAACATGCTCTCCAACATATAATAGGTGCTGTTCCACCTGGTTGTGACGTCCTGCTGGAGACGTTTTGTGGGCACATGCAATTCTCCCTGAATGTCCTCGAGTCTTGAAGTGGCAAGTGGAGAGTGTTTGAAATGTCCGACAATTGTTCGGGTATTAGCCAAAGCATCACTCACACTTTGCGACAGTAATCCTTCGTGAACCACCAGCACCACTCGAGTGAGAAAAAGTTGAAGATGCAGCCACAATCCAGTGAGCTGTCAAACTGATTAATGACAGTGACGCGACATCGCTGCTCCAGATGTCAGTTGTGAAGCTGATGTTTTCTGCCTCTTCTAACTTACTAGAAATGTGTTTTGTAACACACTGGTAAAGGTCGGGAAGCGCGTTTTCAGAGATAAACTTCCTACCAGGCAGGCAGTATCGTGGCTCCACGTATTCCATTAAACGGCGAAATCCTATGTTCTCAACCACGGACAGCGGCTGATCGTCCAAAACGATGAATTCTGCAATTTTTACGTTACTGCCGGTTGCTCGTGGGGAATCCTTTAAAAGTTTAGCTCTTGCCTGAAACGAAGCTTTAATCGTTTGTTGTTGCGCTTTGCTGTTCGCCTTAGCCACGGCTATTTCGTTGTGTTCATCGGATGGCGGGTCTTCAAATGCTTCATTAAGTTGCTTGTATTAAAGCTTCCTATGTGTGTGCCACCCTCGAAACGGCCGTTTTGCAGATTCGGCATGTTGCTGATTTACTAGTCGGCGCGCTGAGCTGAAAATACTGCCACACGGCTGACATGCTACCTGCTGACTTTGCTAGCGCTAGCGTCTTTCGGCGCGGTTCTATTACGACTTCCTGTGCGCAAGGAACTCTTCTTCGCGACTTTGCTAAAACAAGCAATTTGTTGCCATACAGCTAAACTCTACGAAATAGCTGCGGCTGAGGCGAACAGCAGAGCACAACAGAAGCAACAAACTCTAGAATCTTGGACTATCAGCCTCTATCAGTGGTTGGGATTTCGTCGTTTAATGGAATATGTGGACCCACGTTACTGCCTGCCTGGTAGAACTTTTCTCTGAAACCGCGCTTGTCGACCTTTATCAGTGTGTGACAACACATTAAGTTAGAAAAGGCAGTCTGAGCATTAGCTTCACCACCGACATTTGAAGCAGCGATGTCACATCTTTGTCATTAATCAGTTTGACAGCTCATTGGATTATGGCTGCATCTTCAACTTTTTCTCGTTCGAGTGCTGTTAGGTGCAAAGGAATTCTGCGGCTTGCACACATCTGTGTCTATTGCCGAGACAATTTGAAGGTAAAATAAGCCTTAGAGTCGATATTAATTCATTTATAATTGAAAACACAGACAAACACAGTTTTAGAATCTCATGAGGACAAAAGAGTTTGGAGAATTACAGGAGGTAAAATTCCAGAGAAACTTTACAGACATTTTTACAGACATGGACGATTCACACGGGGAAAATGGTCAAAATAGACTTGAGTAAAAGCATGTTTTTGTCATTTAGATTTCTTTGTTACATTAAATAAATCATAGAAAGCGTTTTTTTTTTTTCTTTGAACAGATTTGCATGACCACAACATAGACTGTTATTTGTCCTGAGGACGGCCCGGTGTTTGAGTTTTTCTCACTGGAAGATCAACTCACAGAATGCAGAAGTGGGCGTGGCTCTGGCTCTTTATTCATTTAATGGTGATGCGTTCATCTGAAGAAAGAAACAAAAGCCGTCCAATGTAAGATTTTGGTTTTACAATAAACAATCATAAGTTCTTCTCGGTTCTTCATGTTCATGCTGTTGGTTCAACAACACTACTGCTCTGCTTGAGCTGATCTGACAGATCCCTCCACTTCAGCGTAACATCAGCATAAGAGCACATCTATGGACTTTTACCAACCCATGTTTAAAGGTGCATTGCATACGTTAAAATGCTCAATATTATGAACTAACAAATTACCGTCCACTGGCACAAGCCTGGATGTGCATCATAATGTTTTGTAAACTTACTGAGGTTTCCTCTATAAGCACTGAAAATGTGAGTGACTGAAGTCTTGTCTACACAAAGACAAAACAAGGATAGTCTGCGTAAACATGAAGCTGCCTCAGGATTGATCAGCGTCCACGTGAATCTTACTGAAGTCAGTGTAATGCTTGCATCTGACCAGAGAGTGGCGCTGTGACACTGACACAGACAGGAAGTAGAAATGACACTGAGCATAAAGTTTTTTAACATTCGCTTCATCCCAATTCATCAAATTATCCCCATAGCTCCTAGCTCCTTAAGCCCAAACCGGATGTGCGTCACCACACGCCATGTTAAGAGCTGCCCGGATTGTCAGTTAAGTTAGGAAGGAGAAGGAGCCTGTATGCTTCCTATCATAGCTCCTTTAGCATAGGAACCATAGAAGCTTCCTATCATAGCTCCTTTAGCATAGGAACCATAGAAGCTTCCTAACGCTGGTAAGGAGCTATGAGACATCCCACAGTCCACCGCACACACACGCAGCACATAAGTACTACTCATGTAGCATTGTCCAAAAATCACTGAAAATGGCCAACCGTAAGGATTGACCCATGTAAGTAGCGCACATACAAACATGTTTGACACAGATAACGCACAGCTTCGTTTAATGTTTTATCTGTGCTTTGCAGTCTCTGAAGACGACACAAAAAACCTGATCGAAACTCGGCAAAGGCTACAGCATTTGTTTACAGGCAGAAGAAATAAAGTTAAGGCGGCTTGGGAGTAAGTATCAATCACACATAAATGAACAAAGACTGCTGTGAAGGGACATGAGTAGGGATTTCAGCAATACGAGTAGCATGTGTAGCTTACAAAAACAATCAAAATGCACATGCATATTAGATTGAATGCAGTTCTATGGGGTAAGTTTACGGACAATTAAGACGTGCTTGCTCAAAGAAAATGCATTGTATTTGTGCATAAGGCAATTTTAATTTCATGATCAAGAATATACAAACTCAAAATGTGATTGTTGTAATTGATACAAAACTATACAGGATAAAGTTAATTGCAAGTCCTGTTTAGAAGGACCACAATTCCTCTTACTTTGTAGTAGTTTTGACCAGATAAGAAAAAGAGATTGAACATATCGGTCACTTTTTCACAAAGAGTTTTGGTGCCAGTGATGCAAAAAACATATCTTAACACTGCTGAAAAATATTTTGGCTTAAATAGGAACACAGTTATTGAAACAAAGCAGAAAGTCTTGGAAACAAGTTAAATACTCTAGCTGAACATATATTCTCAAAAGGAAAACTGACAAAAAAAATATATCCACAGTATATAACCATCCCAATAGTAAGACTTTTTAGCTCATCTACAAGTCTGAAGCATACACCAATGACTTAAAATGTTACATATATCGGAGTTAAAATGAGACGATGCACCTGAATATGTCTGACTGGAATGACAGATATATCTATCTACGCCGCAAAATCCAAAAGAAGCCCCCCCATTCTGTTTTTTTTGATAAGTAATTTAATAAAGAGAACAATTAAGACAAACAATAGAAAAAACAAGACAATACAAAACAAACCTACATTAGACAACATAACACAATAACAGAACAATAAAAGTGCCTAAAAAATAAATAAATAAAATAAATAAATACAATAAAAATAAAGAATAAAGGGGGGGTATGTGTGTATATATATACACACCCATACATATAGATACACATATACATAACTTATATAAATACATACATATATACATACATAACATATATATAACATATATACATGTACACATGTGCACATATACACATGTATGCATACCACACACACACACACACACACATACGTGTCTTTAACATATTGTAGGGACGCATGACTAGAACATGCCTTGTGGGAACGTCCCTTTCTGCTGGTTCTACCGGAGCCCAAAAAATATGTTATGGTTCTCTAAATTTCCTTAGCAGTAATTTGACTTCAAAAAACATTTATTCCATTAAAAACTTCTGGGGACATTTCAGGGATAGAGATAGTTATGAGACCCAACCATGTACACTGGTTATTGGAATGAATTTTTAGGAAATAATGACACACAAAAATGAATAAAACTAAATCTTTATTAACATAAATTAAATTATAATCATTAAACTGTTCTTTTAAGAGCTGTGATTCGATTCTTTACATAAAATTTCACTGCTAACCAATCCCTCCGTTTGAGCGCGACTTTCTCAAGCCGAAGGCACTTATCACAGTCTGCTTTGCCCGGAACTCGGCACGAGTTTATGAAGTGCATCAAGTGCTTTTCCACGGCTTTGACCTCTCTTGGGTTCCACGTTCTCTTTACGACTGTCCGGCGAGCTGAAGTGGGGGTGCGTGACGGTCCTTTGCGTGACGGTCTTTGGACCGCTTGCAGTGAAGGATGGCTGGGATGTTTCATTTGTTTCGTCTGGCATTTCAGCATCCAGATCTTCTTCTATGTTCTGGTTCTCGTCCTCGTCCTCACTGTCCTGGAGGGCATGATCTGTTAAAAGTAAAGAAACAGCTTAGTCAAGCCGAAATGTACAAACTTTATGTATGTCTTCACCTGCCCAGATAGGAGCACCTTTCCTGGGCAGAGTGTGAGGCTCTCCTGGAACCTTGTGGAGGTGGAGGAGAGGCTCCAGGAGGCAGAGTGTCAGTGCAGTTGGCCCAGTAAGGTGCACCTGACCTGGACTTAGTGTGAGGCTCTCCTGGAGGAGGTGGTGGAGGGGCTCCAGGAGGCAGAGTGTCAGGGCACATGGCCCAGTAAGGTGCTCCTGACCTGGACTTAGTGTGAGGCTCTCCTGGAGCCTTGTGGAGGTGGTGGAGAGGCTCCAGGAGGCAGAGTGTCAGTGCAGTTGGCCCAGTAAGGTGCACCTGACCTGGACTTAGTGTGAGGATCTCCTGGAGCCTTGTGGAGGTGGAGGAGAGGCTCCAGGAGGCAGAGTGTGAGAGCACTTGGCCCAGAGAGGAGCACCAGGCCTGGGCAGAGACTCAGAAGCTGATAGTGGCCAGCTTGCTGCCCAGCATAGACCCACTATTCTGGGGTTTAAAAGAGGGGTTCCTGATTTGGGGCTTTTTAACCTGGAACCTGGCCTATCTGCTGGAGCTCAAGTGTGGATAGACAAAAAAAATCTTTACCTTCTGGGTCAATAGTGATGTCATCCAGGCCTTTTCCCTTGAATTCAGCCATACGTCCCTGCTCCAAAGCCATGAGGATCTTGCTCACTTTAGCCAGTTGAAGGGTGCCTTCTGGAAGTCTGTAGAACTGTCGGTGGACTCTTACATCATGCCCCAGGAAATCGGCCAGCTGATCCAACTCTGTGTTGCTCAGGTTAAGAACTTGAGACAGAGTTGCAGTTTGTTTTCGCAGTTTTGTGGAGGTGAGGCTTTCTGGGTTTTTTGCCCCACACATCTTGGCAAAATGCCGGAGACAGTCAGACCCACGAAAGTATGAACATGCTTTTGGTCTGGCAAAAAGGTATTTGTTTCCCGGTACAACCCCACACATCTCCCGCTTGCTGACAAGAAGATCCAATGCTTCCTGCATGGCTGGTGTCAAAAGAACCGGCACCTTCCTTCCTCTCTTCCCCGCTATCTCCAGTCTTCTGAAGTGTTGACACAGTTTCTTTTCTAAATCAGAGAGTGCATCACCCAGGTCTTCCAGCGCATCCTGGCTATGCGGAGACATGTATGCTGACAGAGGCATTTTTGATACTTCGCCGGAACGCCGTCTGTTGAAGAGAATTATCTGAGTCAGGGTGACTTTTGCTAATCCAGCCCAGTCCTGGGGTGACACTTGAGAAGACAACGTGGAGTGAAGTTTCTGCTGCTCTGCATCCAGAAATGAATGAAGCACCTGGACATCTCTTGTGAATGAAAGTAAAAGTGGAGCATTCCACTTGGCTTCTTGAAGTGTTCTCAGTGACGCTGCAGATATCATTTCATGCCATCTTGCTTCATAGATTTGTCGGAATGTACGGGCATTTTTAGCTGCAACACTGTTGTTCTGGATGTTTGAACGACTTTCAACCAACATTGAAATCTTTGACAGACTATGCCCTAATTTGAGAGCCAGACTTGGGCGTTTATATGTATTGTTTTGCCTGTCATATCCAGCTACACATTTCACAGATTCTACAACATGCATGAAATTTGAAGGCAAAACATGGTCCTCAATGGTCTTTAGCGCCGGGTTTTTTCTTGAGCATAACAGAAGCCTTCCCAACTCTCTCAGTTTTTGACGAATATACTCATGTTTCCCAGCATCATGGCCAAAACGACTAAAAAGATTTTCACCAAATTCTAGAATACATGGATCTTTTTTCACTATGGAAGAAACTTTATCATTTATCATGTTGCTTAGCAGCTTCCAGAAGTCTTGTTTGACGCCCGGAGGTGGTGGTACAGCAAATGCACAGAGCGCCTGAACCCGCGTTCTTCCTCGATTTGGCTCACCGCTAGGCTTAAACTTGCATTTTGAGACATGTTTAAAAAGAATCTTCTTTCTAAATAGGCCTTGGCAGTGAACACAGTGCATGTAATCCTGGGCTTCTGTGTTTACTGATGGTTTCCTCCGGGGAACAAGTTCACCTGCTTCTCCGTTTAACACCTCAACATTATGAGCAAAGTTTCCCCTGTTTCGAAGATGTTCAAGATGGAGCTTTCTTTCTTTTGATCCCTTATTATAAGACATGGCTTGTGCAACCTCAAGTTCATTTTTATGAACATGCTCCAAATGTCGAGTTATTTTCAGTAATCCTTTATTACAGAACAAGCAATATTGTCTCTTATTGTACTGGCGAGACCCATCTGCTTTTGTACTTACTGCCTGCACTGACAGTGAACGTTGGCGTTGGACTGTCCAAGGAGGTGATGAGCTACTTTCTGGTACTTGTTGCTGTTCTGAAGGGGTGTCATTGGTATGTTGGATTGGGCTTTTTGAGTGTGTCCTGGGTCTATTTTTTGAATTTCCTGGCAGGTTGCTTTCTGTTGACATGAATGAATTAAATGAATCTCCACTGTCCCCATCGCTGTCGCTGTCGCTGTCGCTGAATTCAGGAACGAAAGCAGGGCTGCCCGATGAGGTACACCCAGACAGGTCATCTGAGTCACCATCCATGCCTCTAAAACAAGCAAAGCATCTTATTAGACAAGGTAAAATCAAGCCTGAAACAACCCTGGTTCTTCTGGAACTCAGGGGGTGTATAACCCCAAAACCCAGTCCGAGCAGAGTGCACCAGAGGCGGACTGGATGTCCCGGGATTCCCCCTCTCTAAAACCGACTATTCTGTCAAAAATACACGGTGCTCTGGCTTAAGACCCACCCAGGGTTAAAGAGCAGGTCACGCTGCATCCATCCATGCCCCTAAGAAGTGCCCCATGCCGAATTAAAGTGTTTAAAATCGGGTGAGAAAATTGTCTGGTTCTCCGGAGGACAGGGGCCGACCCTCCGTGCAACCTAGCCGGGGATGAGTGCTCTTCCCCGGGCATGAGAGTGAGCAATGACCCCCCTACCAGAAATCCAGAGCAGAGTGCCTCAGAGGCGGACTGAGTGTCTCCATTAATCCCCCCTCTAAAACGCGCTATTCTGTTAAAATAGACACAGTGTGTGTGGGCACACACTTAAAGTCAGGTTTTTTGACTTGTGGGGATTTTCCCAAATTTGTACAGGGTGTTGTCCGGAGCTTATTTTCATCAATTACATTGTCATTTTTGTGGGGACCGGGTTTTTTGTCCCGACAAAAATTCAGGTCCCCACTTGTAGAGTGTGCTGTCCGGTGGTTGTCCCCTATAAGGTGATAAAAACAAACACACACACACACACACACACATAATAAAATAATAATGGAAAAAAAAAAAAATCAGATAATAATATATGTACATACATACATACATACATACACGCATAGGTATGTACGTATAAATGTAAAAAAAAAAAATATATATATATAAATTAAAAAAAAAAAAAAAAAGGGGGGGGGCTGTCAGAAGTTTACATATCCTGCCTTACAGAACTCATGCTTCATTAATTGCTCATCACAAGCACAGTTGGTACTCTATCCATCCACAATCATCTCTGCAGGTTTCAAACACTGGTCAGAACATAAGCAATATCACAGTTTTACAGAGTATCACATTTTTTTTTAAACATTTACATTAAATTTTATATATTTTAAGAAACAGTCCCATTTCAGTTTGTTCTTTTCTGCTGTGCAGAAAAGAACAAACTGAGAAAGAAATTTGTTCAAATGCTGCTACTTTGGACAATGAATGGAGCCATTCCCATACCAGTGGTGTATATTTTGATTTCCATTGCTGGATTAGTAATTTCCTGCCCACCATCAATGCTGTTTGAATGAAATCTAAGTGTTTTTTAGGGACTATTCCTTTTACAGTTGATAGCTCACCTAATATGAAGAACTTTGTACAAAATGGGATTTTACACTTTATAATATATCAATCTATGTACTGATTTCCAAAAGTCCTGCACTTTAGTGCAAGACCATAACATGTGTATTAGTGTACCATTTGATGAGCATTTCCAACATTTAGGGTCATCTTTTAGCTTGAGTCGATGCATTTTCACTGGTGTCCAGTATAATCGATTAAGAATCTTAAATTGAATGAGTCGAGTACTAATATTCCTGGACATATATTTGACATTACCTAGAATAACTCCCCACTGTTTTTCTGTAAATGAGCAATCCAGATCCTTTTCCATGCACTTTTAAGAGCACTCGTAGAAGTAATCTTAGTTAGAAGCAATGTATAATAAAATGACACTTCATGCCCTTTCCCCAAATATGATAACATTTTTGTGGGCACTACATCCTTTTGTGGGGTGACTCTTTTTTAAAAGTTGATTTGATCATAGTATACATTTGCATACAATGCCAGTATTGATGTTGCTGGAGGCTAAATTCAAGAAGCCCCCCCCATTCTGATAAGTTGCATCAACATTATAGAATATGACAATGTTGAGATGGTGGGAAGACACTATTTTTCTTATTAAGAAACATTGTACATTGCCGTGACAGATCAAAACACTTATCATTAAACTGGTGGGCATGTGTTGGTGACAAGACCTTTTCCTTCTTAGCATTACAAGAAATGCAGTTGTTCAAAGAAGAATCATTTTTGCAGCCAAACATCTGTGTTAAATGTTATCTGCCTGTAGAATGTTGGAACTCAAAAAATCAACTGGGTGTTCGGCATGTAGTCCGTGAGATGGGAGCGGAGGGGCGGCTGTCTGCTGTACAAGCCAGCAGAAAATGGGATAACTTCAAAACCAAATATAAGGTGATGAAAATACGCTTCACTGTGGTGATCAGTATAGCCAGTGTTTCAGGTACAAAAGGCTGCACAATAATTATAGGTCTTACTAAAAGTACAAATATGTATTTATCTTAGTGAACACCTTTGATGCAAGCACAACATTGTCATTTCTCTCACATTGTCACTCCTCTTGACATTCCAACACTTTGTGACTTTGTGTGCTTTAGGAGTTGCTTAACTCACCTACGGGCACAGAGGAGGGCACAGCAGCCACTTGGCCCTGGTTTGATGCCATGCACTTGGGCAAAGGCCAGCAATACAGCGTCCTCTGCTCATTGCATCATGCAAGGCATTGGGCCAGGGACAGATGAGCTCGCCTGGTAGCCCCAGCACCACCAGTGGCAGCACCAGCACTCCCAGCACTTCTAGCATCGACAATAAAAGTGCCAGCAAGGAAGCGGAGAGAGGAGTCCTTAATAGTCTTATAAAAAGAGTCTTATAAAAAGACCAAGCTGTAACTGATACAATCCTCCAGCAAAATGAACCCTTAATCAAATGTATGGAAGAACTGACCAAAAAAATAAATAAATGAAAGTTCTATACGACAAAACTCCATCTCCATGTGGTATGTTTACTTTAAATAATATGTTTTACTTTAAATAATAATACATTTTATTTATAAAGCACCTTACATTTGACACACAGATCTCAAAGTCCACAAACACTTTCTTGTTTTTTAGCCCACTCCATGTGTTTCACAGGTAAATACAGGATCTGTTGACTATTCTTTTGTATAACAAATGGTTTGTTTTGGTTATGGTGCACAGCTCGAAATAAACCATTCAAAAAAACAAGTGGATATTTTGATATATAAATATAAATATGCATTGAATGAACACTATATGACTAAGTTTTCTCAGAAAACATACAGAGTATTGTGTGATTTTGTTTTTGCTGGAAAGTAAAGCTTTAGATCAATAAGATTTATGGGGAATAGTATAACTGCAAATAATACATGTTTGTGCTTATTTCATATACTATCTTTACAAGTGCATTCACTGCATATTGTACATCCAATATTATCAGTGTTTGGTGAGCTACAGTTGAATTCTAATACATTATACATTATAAATTTATAAAATATAATTTTCTTACAAGGTTATGGTTTCTAAATGTAACTGTTACATTTAGAAACCGTCACATCTGTCACTACTGTGCTAGTATGAGCTAATTACACATTTGCTATGACAATGCACAATCATCCCATCAATTACAATGAAATGCACTACAGTAGTCCCTCGTTTTTCGCGGGGGTTACGTTCCAAAAATAACCCGTGAAAGGCGAAACCCGCGAAGTAGTGATCTTCATTGTTTACCAGTAATTTCAGTTGATAACCTGCCTGGTTCTGATGTTTAGTGTCTTTTGTACAGGTAATAATGCGCTGAACACATGATTCACCGCCAGATACAACAGTGCGAGTCGTTTATAATAATAATAATAATACATTTTATTTATATAGCGCTTTTCTAGACACTCAAAGACGCTTTACAGACAACGGCAGTTAAACAAAGGTACAATACATAAAAACAGTCAGTAAATACAACATTAAAACATTAAAAGCACATTTAAACAGATGGATCTTCAGATTTTTCTTAAAAGTGTTGAGGTTGGTGCAGTCTCTGTCCCAGAGGGTGGGGCAGCGATGGAGAAGGCTCTGTCACCCCAGGTTTGGAGCTTGGTCCACAGAAGAGTCTCAGGGACCATTTCCATGATGTGGTTGTCTCGGTCAGGGCCTTAGCTGGAGGAACAGGTGCAGCTGAACAGATGACACAGGTCCAAGTGGATCAGATGAAACTTCTGTTGTTTCAGTCGATGATAAGGCCATCCCCTCAAAATATTTGTCTGGAAAATCTGCTGCAGCAGAAGTAAAAGTTCTGTAGCTTTTCAGATGTCCAAAGCTAGCAAAGTTAGCATTCATAGCTTCATGTCTTATCTCCATGGTAACAAGACAAACAAACGACTTCATTCAAAAAATCCTAACTTGTGTCTGTTGAGCATCACAGGGTTGATGAAAGAACTCCAAGAATCAAAACCATCCTCACTGCAACATCGTCTGCTGCTTCAGGTGTGAAAGTCAGACAGTCCATAGCTAGCGTAGGTAACATTAGCTTTTGCATGGTCTCCATGGTTACGAGAAAACCAGATGTCTTCTTTCTGACAGTACTTAGCTCATGTTTGTTGAACACCAGAGGCCACACGTCTTAGTTGGTTGAAGTCCGAAGTTTTCTTGCCAAAAAACTGAGCTAAAACCAAAAAAGTTTCAAAAAGTGCTCAGTGCCTCCAGAGAGACAGCAAAAGAGCAGCCAACCAGTTTATGTGACGTTTAAAGAGGGACGGTGCTGTGCACGTTCGCCTGCTCTGCTTTTGGCACGTTGCCCGTCCCGCTGAGCTCCACAGCCGCCCGTCGCCCCCAATACACATAACGCAGAGCGCGTAGGGCATCACCTGCTCTGGGGTCACCAAGCCGAGCTGTGCCGTCCCGCTGCTGAACTCATGAGTGACAGAAAAGTCTGGTCTAGACGCATGTGCCTGATGATTCTTAACACACAGCGCAAAATCAAAGTCTTTAGAAACCGTATCGAAAACAGAAACGTGTTCTACGACTCGTAAACTCTTAGACAATCTTTATTTTGCGTCAATAGGAAACATATTGGGTAAGTTACGAGGAAAAACAGCAGCTGAATTAAGACGGCTGTAGATTTGAACACACAAATTACCGCGGCGAAAGACGGCGGATTTTGACACATTTGTGCTCAGCCACGGATCACACGGACTCCAGAGCCGACACGAAACACATCCAGACTCTAGCGAAGTCACAACACGCTCCTCAAACACATCTCTGAACTACACAAATGACGTTCCAGCGTGAACAAACTTATCATCGTAACTATACGAGCTCAAAGAGTCAAATCCTCACCTGGAGAAACGTCCGAGCGTCAGGTCAGCTTCCCCTGCATGATCCAAACTGTCTCAAGTTTTCTAAAAGAGCTTCTGTGCTGTTGCCTGTGAATGTTGCGATGTGATACAGTCCCAACAGTGAGTTTGAGAGAAGAGCACGCTTACAGCGCGCATCTATAGGACCGCGCACTGTAAAAAAAAAATTTAAAAAATGCAAAATTGCACTAATAAAAAAATCCGCGAAACAGCGAAGCCGCGGAAAGTGAACCGTGATAGAGCGAGGGACCACTGTATACCACAATGTATTCGTTTGAATATTTTAACCTTTTTAGTCAACAGATGCCACAAAACCTCTACATCAGTCTCACTGTTTTGATCCTGAAGTCATTTGCTATAGACATTGAATGCAATTCATTTAATTTTGCGAGTTCCTCAGATTCTAACAATGAGCTGTACGACGTAATTGCTTAAAAAGGGAAAACTACAGTGACTCTGTACTTTTGTTACTTTCAATAATGGATATTTCTATAGTCACTCTCAGTTTTACAGTTGATTTAATTGGGAAGTGATGCTTAACCCATCACTGTAATTATGAACGTTCTGATTTACCTCAAAGTTAGATCTCATAGTGTTGGCAGCTCATTTGTTTTGTAAGCCATACGTTTCTGTATAAACCACACACACTTGGCACTATGAACGATACACAATGTTAAGGTTCCAAAATCCTGAATAGAGTTGATGATCTACAAAGGTGCAGACATAATACTTCAAACTCATTTGCATCTCATGTTATACAGTAGCCTACATACTAGTCTGAGATCAATGTGAATATCTTTAATATTTTTCCATTTACGGAGGAGCAACCACCAAGTGTAATTATGATCTTGTAGATGAGGAGGGCACTCGCGTGGGGCTGCCAGTCTAGCTCTCAGGGCCTGACCTCCCTCTTCATTGTCCTGCTCAGGATGAGGGGGATCTTCTTCAGCCACTTCCAGGATGTTTTCATTAGTGACCACAAGGTTGTGGAGGATTGTGCACACTAATTTACTCCATCAGAAAAGGGACCCAAGCACTGCTTAACAGACTTTAGTGAGTCAGCTCTGGCCACCTCCAAATATGGCTGTATTTCTCAATGTATTTTAAGAATAGTTTTTAAGGGACTCCAAGAGGGTGTCAGAGTGTGTCTGAGTGCCGGCTCCTGACAATTGCTGCCGAGACTCTGTTTTATCTTCTGTTTTCTGGGATTTTGCCAATAAAACTGGAAACCTGGATTTTTGTTTTTGACTTATTTTGCCTGCCTGAAGAATGGTATTCACATGTGCTGTGGACAAAGTTTAAGCACAAAAGTGTGCCATGACTCAAAGGTTGGGAAACCCGGTGTGAAGAACTCTGCAGACTTATTTGTTGACTGCATTGTATCAGGACGACAGACTGACTGTCCAAAAAGCGGCAAACATAAAGACAAAGGTCGTAGGAAAAACTGGTCTCATTCCACAAAGACACACATTCTACATTTAAACACACAAAACAGTCCCCAGCTGGGCTCAGGGAACCACACATTCATGTGGAACCATCGACTGTAATGTCTGCACGAGTTAGAACACAACCCCACACCTTTGTGTAAAAGGCTCCTCCTCTTCTGGGCCTCATCAGAGTCGTCAGAGTCGTCAGTTTCTCCTGTGCACGTGAAGCCACAGTTTGAGCAGATCTCAAAGGTCGTCTGCAAACGTGAAGTGTGAGTACAAGGTCAGGACTTAACCAGGAGATGTTCATGAATGGAATGTTCTTCAATCCATCAGGAGTGTTCATCCACTGGAGAGACCAGGGTTGGGTAAGGTACTGTCAAAGTGTAATCATGGTTTCTGCAGGGTTGGACAGGCTGAATTTAAGACTTTTTAAAGACTTTTTAAGACCAATTTACGGGAAATGTAAGATCATGTTATAACAGTTATTTTGACTTTTCAAACCAAAAAATGATTACAACTAGTGTTATTTTAAATGACAAGAATTACTAATGAAAACAACTTTCTTGAAGATTTTTTTTATTGCTTTGACAGAAAATGTACATGAGCTGTAAAACATAAAAAAAAAAAATAAATAAAGTTTCCTTATTGTCTTTAAGTGAAAAAAATAACATAACAAAAATAATTTAACACAGGTGAATGGAACACCTAACTCTTCATGAACTTGAAAACAGAAGATATCCAACCTTTATATTAATTGTGCTATTAATTAAAAGTGCTTCCCCCTTTCCCTCAATTTCGCTTTCAATACATTTAAGCTGCACATTTTTTTCCTTGATGCATCTCCTTAAGTCATTAGATTTGGCAATGAGACAATGACTTACCCTCAGCCTGTTCAGCAGCTTTAGAGAGACCATCAACAACTGCTTGCATGTTACACCTTCTCTTTTTTAGCTCTTCTAAATAATTTCTCTTTTCACCTTGTGTGAGAGACTGCCTTTTCTCCCTCTCTTGTTCAAGATGGAGGCGGTACCTGGTCCTAGCAGAGGTCACAGCATTAAGAAGACTTACTACAAAATCACACACAAGCATTGTGGGCCTCAGTAGTCTCTTCCTGCATGTTGACTGTTTCAATGGCTTTATTTAGTGAAAAACCTCGCTCAACAGTCGCTTTTCAAAAAGATGTCCAGATGCTTATTTGATGAGTTAAAGGAGACAAAATCTTGTCCTCTGCACTTCACAGACACAAACTTTATATTGTTGGAAGATCACATCTCCTAAAGAAAAGAAAAGAAGATCAAATGACTGAAAAGTATATGCATAAGAAAGAACACCTCATTATGAACTCTCCCTACCAGCACAAATGCCTGTCAGTTGTTTACACTGCACAAAATGAGACTTTTCATCTGCATCTTGCACCTGTCTGGTTCTCTGAACAGAGCATTCCATCTGCCTTACTATGGACTCTTCTCCTACACTTTCTAAATCAGGTCTGACAAGCCCTTCATGCAATCTCGTTTAAACCAGAACAGTGAGCTCACTCACTTTGCTGCTCTAAACATGAGAATATCACAAACTATAAGACAAAATATTGTTTAATCCCTAATTAACAATGATAAATGACCTTGATGACTGACTCGGCACCCGAGCCAATGTCACTGTTGGGCAAAGGAAGCCTGTTGTTTGGGTCTGTTGGGTCAATCTTGGTGAAATACTTTGCACAACCTCCCTCTTCACAAAACGTCTGAGGAAAGTCTCAAAAATCAGAATAAAGGTCACAACAAAGTCACAATCATTATTTTTGTGTTATTCATTTAGATAAAGTTAACAAGCCACAGCTTGAGCTGTAAATCCTTATTAACTCTTTCCCTGCCAATGATGGAAATTTCCGTCATAAGCTTTTTTTTACGTGCGGCGATAGAGCGCTCTCTGATGCACGTGTTGAATTCATCAACATTAAAATAGCATGATGCAGTTTCATATATTCACCACCAGAAGGCAGTATCGCATTAGCACAAGAGCGCAGCGGAAGTCAGATGACCCGTTGTTCGGTTTATATTACGGAGCGCTGTTGGCTGTGTTTACGTGATCATCCGCCTCTAAAGGATCGTGTTTCTTTTCAAACAGATTACAGGCAACACATCTTGGACTAAAAACATAGTTGAGTGAGTTTAGAGCAGATATTTGATGTTTAACATGAAGAAAAGACGATTCTACAGGACTAGGACTGGACTAGGACTCTGAGGAGAACGACATATGCAGCGAGTCTGGAGGAGAAAAACTAAACTTCCTCTTCTGTGAGCGATCCAAAAGTGTCAGAGTGAGTAAAACTACTGTATTTCTTCATGTTTGGAGGGTTAAATATAATCTTTGCCTGTGAAAGCCTCTGAATCTATAGAATCTGCATCAGAACGTAAAGTTGCCTCCTCGCCTGTAACACAGCTTTTGTTGGTTTAAAGATGAAAAAGACACTCGTCCTCATTGCTTTCATCACGTGAAGCTTGTATTTTTATCCTAAAAACATTATTTAACTGTAGTAGTTCATTTTCTTTCACCAAAAAGTAGTACAAACAAAAATAACACTGACATGAAGTTTGATTTAGAAAAAGGCCGTTATCTCAGAAGTTTCTCGTCAAACGCTGAAATCTTATGAAAACAAGGAATTTCAAATGCCTATAAAAAGAGAGCGGAATAATGTAGAATAACAATTCTTTTTTTAAATGAAAGTAGACACTTGTAGGTCTCATTTGATGTATAACATGTCATAATTCCAGTTGCACAAGGTTTTTTGTGGAGCTGTGAATATTGCTTAAAATTAGCAAAAAGTCCTGGCAGGGAAGGGGGGTCAAAGTGAGAATAGGGCTGGCAGTGAAAGAGTTAAAATAAAATTGCAAATTTGTATTGTATTTGTATGATTAATAATCGTTAGACTCAGAGGTTGCCCTCCAAAAAAATACAATATTTTTATTTAATTAAAATAACATTTTTATAATAATACAAACACATGCAAAATTATTATAGTAATTAAGACATTGAGTTGCAATTGCTTTGAGTTGCAGTTGCATTTATTTGTAGCTTAGATATATTTGATAAGTGATCAAGTCACAGCGGCAACAGCGAAATGAACATCTGGACCCTGAACTTCATGAGCCCCTCTCTGCACAGCGCAGAGGAAACTGCTCTGTCTGTCTGAGGACAGGTCTCATCTCACAGCGGGACGGAAGACCCTAACACCAAACTTTAAGGACTTTTCTCTTCTCAGGAGATGAAGAAAGGAGCAGAGACCAGAGGAGAGGTGAACAGAGGAGGAGAGAACAGAGGAGAGGAGATCAGAGAAAGTGGTGCTGAGGGGACTTGGAGTAAAAACCCAACGTTCTGCAAACTAAAAACCCCTGCTTACTAGTCCTAACAAACATTTCTTTGTCCTACAGAGAGAGAGCTGGTGGGATTAGCACACGAACAAATAGACGGGTAAGAAATAAAACTGTGAATCATTGTTGAGCTTTGAACAAAGGCTGTTATCACTTACTAGAAGTTTTGTTTGTAGATAGGAGACGAAAAAATGTATTCCCAAAAGTCATCAACGTTAGGTAAGATAAATCCTGCATTTGTTTCTGCGGGATTTAAAAATTGGTAAAAAAAAAAGCAATACAAAAATGTTTAGATCATGCAACATGTCATTCACATATTCATGTTATCAATGTTGCTGCTCGCCAGGGAAACACAGAACCAGCACAGCACCTTTCTAGAGCTTAAGGGTTAGCCCTATGAGGCCACACAGACGATTCTGGACATTTTTTCCATCTTTTAAATTTAGTTTCTGCAGATAATCCATCCCTAACTACAAACAAACAACATTACACAAGTCCTCTTATTCAAAATGAAATACTTTAATTATGAGCAGTACCGTTGTAAGACAAATAGCAGAGACAATCTGAGGCCTACTCAGACACAGTATGCCATCATTGTTGATGGAACACAAGATGTATCTGGTGTCGAACAACAATCTCTTTGTCTGCGTTATGTTGATTATGATTTATTATTGGCTTAAACTCAGACACAGAAACAACAGGAGAAAGTTGATCAAAAATGGTTTTGGATGTCCTTTGTAGGTTACATTTGTCATTGTCTGCGTTACATGGGCCAAACATATGATGGAGCAGCAAATATGTCAGGGAAATACTCTGGAACGCAAGCTCTGATCAGAGAAAAGCAACCCCTAGCATCATACTGTCTGTCCACTGTGGGGCTCATTGTATTAACCTTGTGACACAGACTGCATGTTCTACCTCCCGATTTGTGAGAGATGCACTTGATTGGGTTCATCAGTTAGGAACTCCAACCTCATAAAGTATGTGTTCACCTTTTCTAGCCTAACAACTAACAGACCATAATTGCCAATCAAGCCCATATTAAGGGATTCATTTTCCAACAGGTCCAGCATTGTCAGAAGTGGCAGCCGCTGTTTCCTCGTCTTCTAGCATCAACCGTACTGCTGAACAGTGTAGAAAGCGGTACAATGATTTCAGAAGACAGAGAAAACAGAAGGCTGCCACTAACAGACAGCAAGCGGCGGTCACGGGAGGGGGGCCTTCTACGTACATCCTCCGACCTCCACCTTGCCTAAAGCAAGCGTCGAGGGCTTCGGTGGCTTTCAAACTGGAGATCAAGGGAACCAAACCACGCAAATGAGTCTTAAATACAACTTCACTTACGTATGTTTTAGGCCTTGAAAATAGCACCTTTGTCACTTATAGAGCTTGATGATATTGCATTTTGGTTATTTTCAGAGTAGGATTACAACACAGACACACAAAGCACCTCTAAATGAAAATGCAAAATGAACTGGAGGTGGACCCGCACAAAGAGAGAGTGGAGGAGCTCACCATAGACCTGGAGATGGGGACAGACGTTAACCCTCACAAGATCAGAGCAGTCCTTGTGAATATAATTTTTTCCATCCTATCTGAAGCAAACATTTAGTACAGTTGAAGTGTATATTCATTCTACAGCAGCAACAGCTTGGTTTGTCCACCTATCAGAATATGTATTATAGATCAGGGCTTAAAGTTCTCCGTCCCAATGACAGATTTCCGTTATTTAAAAAAATACAGAAACTTTTCCGTCAATCCCTATGCAACTCATAGCCATTAATGTAGGCCTATGCTACCAATATTCACACAAATCAATAACCTCAACCAATAAAAAATCTATATCAATGTAGACACAGCCACATAACTGCAAAAAGCTCGACGTGTTACTACAACTGTCTAAAATTAATTCATTCATTTTCTACCGCTTAATCCCGTTAGGGGTCGCGGGTGACTGGAGCCTATCCCAGTGACTTTGGGCCTTAGGCGGGGAAACACCCTGGACAGTGGCCAACTTGCCGCAGGGTTAGACAAACATTCACTCTCTCATTCATTCGCTAAGGGAAATTTACAGTGATGCCCAATGAACCTAAACATGCATGTTTTTGGAGGTGGGAGGAAACCGGAGTACCCGGAGAAAACCCACGGTGACACGGGGAGAACATGCAAACTCCACCCAGAGAGATCGTGAGATGTTGATATGGTCCGATCCGGGAGTCGAACCCACGATCTCCTGATTGGGAAGCCAGAGCTCTAACCACTTGGCTACCGTGCACCCAAACGACTGTCTAAAATAAAATAACAAATTTAGCTGAAGTTTAGCTGCTCTGTGAATAATAGATTTGTAAACAGATATTTTATGCTCATCTTTTTTTTAACATTACAACCATTACATACTCATAACTGAGCTAGAGTCTGAGATGCAAAGTGACAATTATGATTTAATAAATAAGATACTTACTATATAATGTAACGATTACGTTTCCGTGACTCTCGAAGTCGGCGTGTCGTCACATGTACCCCAATGGGCAACAGCCGCCATGACAGTTTGGGTAAAACAGACTATTCAAAACATGGGAAAGTAGCTAGAAAATCATGCATTTTACTTTGTCGTGTGGTACCACCGAGTTTATTATGTATCAGGACGAAGAGGAATCACCACCAGAAACTAAAATCGCCATAAATTTGACACTGCATACTTAAATGCCACTACAAGGAGCCGACGAACAGGTGGATATTAATGGTCACCAACAACATGCAAGGATGTTTTGTTTTGTTTTTTTATCGTTGTTGAGAGTAACTCATTTCTAACTCACTAGTAACTAGTCACTGTATTATATTCCACTTTTCAGTAACTAAGTAGTGTCACTCATTCCTTACAAAAAAATTTTATATTATATTAATAGTTATAATCTGTTTAACTCACTTGCATATAATAATTGCTTTTATATTCTATTGAAAACAACACTTCAAGACCAAAACAACACTTGTAACGCATGTACTTCAGCTCACAGGAGTCTGAAAATGTTTAAATACAGCTAATTAAGGGTCTTCGATTTTCCAAAAAAAATTATTTTAGATCTTACCCGAGACAAAATGTGAGGAGCAAACGTAAACATGTCCAGAATTCAGTGGCCACAATCTGTTCATGTCCGCGCCTCCGTCTTCATTTATATCCACTCTATGGATTGCCTTCAGCCATTTTTCCTGCCTGCTGCCTTCTTTATGAGTGTATCTAAAACTAGCTGTCTGAATTCGACACGCTGTTGGCAGTGCAGCCGTATACGCAACACTTTTTCATCGTGATTTTCCTATGCTGCAGCGTTTGTTCGCGCAATCTTTTACCCAAACTGTCATGGCGGCCCTCGCCCATGGGCTGTCACGTGACCAAAGTTCCCGGATGTCAGACTTCGAGAATAGCGCGCGACTCAAACATCCAAACAATCGAGAAGAGTCTGGCTGCAGCCGATGGGGAGCGCCATATGGTTGTTTTTCCGAAGAAAGTAGAAATGGACACGGCACGTGATTGGCTATCGACAGATTCGTCAACTCTACAGACAAGCGTTACCAATGGAGAAACCGCAGGTGCCACACGCAATTCGTACTTAATATAATTTTACTTATAGCTGGCTTTCAACAAGCCACATAGACTCTAAAGCAATAAGCTTTTGCACCTGGACATGTATTACTGAAAAAATTAAACAAATTAAATAAATAAAATAGATAAAAAGAAAAATGGGGTTAACAATAAAGGGTTAAATGGGCGTCACCCAATTAAGTTGTCCAATCAAACTATCAACTACGCGCTTTACCGCCAGGCTTTAGCAATTTTTTTTTTTTTCAAGACACGGATCTGCATGGTGAGAATTGCGTTGGTGATATGGGGAAGTATAAAAAAGGTTTTAAAAAGAAGGCCGACTTTTGGCGTGAGGCAGGTGGTACACGATGCATTATTTCTGCGTTTATCCAACTTGGATTCAGTACTCAAGGCCCAACAGCAGAACAGTGGTCCATGCTGACACGAAAAATATTTGGAAAGGAGGACATGGCGAGAAAAAAATGGCTCTGTTTAATTTGGGGTTGTAACAGAAAAGGAATTAGAAAGACAGTATGTGAAAAAGGTGAGTTTGTTTTGTCTTAAAAATTTAAAGATAGGTTAACAGCTCCATGACTATACTATAACTGGCATTTAAATAAGTAATTAAGTGGTGTTAGGAAAACAAAAGTTCCACATAAAACTATGATCTACAAAACCTAAAAACATCCCTGAAATTAACAATAAAACTTAATATTCACTGTAATTCCTAGTGGGCTACTATTTACAAATTAAGTAACTATATTTTGGGAGTTACTGCTTTTAAATTATTTTTTTAAGGGAAAGGAAAGCTTATCTAAATGTGAGAATGTATAAAAGTTAGCATGTGCCTGTGTCACTGAATGTTCCTGGCCTTACCTGCCCCCGAGCAGGAGCTAAAAAAGTCCCTAAAGTGTGACCCCAGTCCATAGTTCCTGCTCTGTTTAAATAGGCCTTTTCCCACTGTAGGAACTTTCTTCAGTTCCTTGTACTTTTTTAGTTCCTGTCCCCTTTTTGGGAGCATTCACACAGAGCAGGAACTATGGACTGGGACCACACTTTAGGGACTTTTTTAGCTCCTGCTCTGGGGCAGATTGTTTTGAATCATGTTTTACATATTCTCACATTTAGATAAACTTTCCTTCTCCTTAAGAACAATATTTAAAGGCAGTAACTCCCAAAATGTATGTATTTAATTTGTAAATAGTAGCCTATAGTACTAATATTAGGAATTACAGTGAATCATTTTGTTTTATTGTTAATTCCAGTGATGTTTTTATGTTTTGCACATTATAATTTTATGTGGAATCGAAAAAAAGACAACTTTTGTTTTTCTAACACCACTTAATTAATTATTTAAATGTTCCAGACTTTACAGATACTAATAGTAAAGCTAGTTAGACCCACTTTCCGAAACTGTTGCTGTGTGAACACAAACATGGGCACAGGGTAGTTCCTCTAACTAAACAGAGACTGGAGAAATGTGGGGACTAGTTCTTTGTACTTTCATGTGGGAAAACGCCTAATGTGTCCAAAATGGGTACTAGAACAAAAACAAGTACTAGGAATTGGGAAAAGGCCTACTGTGGCCAAGCTAAGACACACCAGTGCATTATTCAATCCTGTCTATTCAGCCTCTTGATATGGTTCATCTTTGAGGTGAGTCGAATTATCTCAGCAAAAGAGAAGTGCTCACTACTAACACAGATTTAGACAACAATATTGACATTATTTGAGAAAAACTGGTCTTATCTTTGTTTTTGCAGGAGGCTAAAGAAGCTCAGGAGGCCAAGGAGCAATATACGGAGGAGATGTCTGACACGGTCGAGATGGCTGCAGCTAAACTGATTTATTTCTGCACCAACAGAGGGAGATGTAGTCGGCCTCCTTCGTACTCTGTGGAGGAAACCCGTGAACGGCAGTCACCACCACCTCAGCAGCACCACCACAGAAAGAGAGAATTCCAGAAAGAGACATGTTGCTGCAACATTCCTTTCTGTGTTGGACTATGGAGACCTTTTGTATAGACATGCTCCAGCCCAAGCTTTGCGTTCACTGGATTCAGTGTTTCATGCTTCTTTGCGCTTTATAACAAACTGTGGTGCACCGGACCCATCATTGTGACTTGTACTCTGGTGTAGGACGTCCTGCTTTAGCCACGCGGCGGCTCACACACTGGTACAGGTTTATATACAAAGGACTTGTTGGTCTGCTTCCTTCATACCTGAGTGTGTATCTTCAGCGTAGGCCTGATGGACCTCATCAGTTGCGTTCTCAGGATGTCTACTCATTTGTTTGTTCCCAATGTTAGAACAGAAAAGGGAAAAATGTCTTTTCAATATTGTGCTCCAACAGATTGGAATTCTTTACAGAGAGTTTTTAAACTCCAAACTCTTGTCTCTATGGCTCATTTTGACTCTCTTCTGAAAGACCTGGAAATGCAATCATTAACCTGTAACTGTTTTTAACTATGTCTTTTCTGTTTATTTTAAAATGTCTGTGTTTTGGGTTGTGTGTGTTGGAGCCTCTTGGCCAGGACACCCTTGAAAAAGAGATCTCCAAATCTCAATGGGACTTTGCTGGTTAAATAAAGGTTAAATAAAAAATAAAATTAAAAAAACTGAGCAAATTGTGAAATTTCAGGTCAAAAAGGTCACAAACTCATTCTCACTGCAAAGCCTAGTGTCATTTCTAAACTCTGTAACATCAACACTAATCCCACACACCTGCTGTCAGACTAATCACACACCTGCTCTCCTCTCTGAGCTCCTCCTTTTACCTTTCCTGATGCTTGTCGATGAGTTTGCTGTGTTTGAAAAGTGTTTGTGGGTGGAGTTTATAGAGTGAGCTCACTTTAACAGTGGACTCACACCAAAAGCGATAAACACGCCACTTGAGCCCTGGTCGCTGTGGTGTTGTCTCAGACAAGTTTTCAGAGGGAGGGGTAAATGTGAGTGCTTTGATTGTCTGGACAATGCCTCGTTTGTTGTCTGTCAAAAGGTGTTCAAGAGTGGCTGTCGCCTCGGCGATGTCGCTCTGAATTTGCATAAAGTTAACTTCATCTCAACTTTGCCGCGCTCCGCTCCCCTGGACCGCTCCGCTCGTCTCGTCACTTCCTCATGTCTCCTCTCTGCTCCAGCCTGCAGAGGAATGAATGGGAGCTGCTCTCTCAAGTGCGCCAGTCTCTTTTGGTGAGTCCACTGTCAGATGGCACGAGTTGTAAAACAGACGATTCATATAAAAATGATAAATGATTGGGTGTCTTTGCAATATGAATATCGCCCATGCAATATCGCAGATACTAATATTTTTGATATATAATGCAGCTCTGTACTGTGAGTTTGTTAAAAACCTTTCCAACCTCAGTGAAAGAAGACAGCAGCCTTTTATTGGTGGTTAAATAGATCCATTGCATTAAGAGAGTGTTAAAATTGGCTAAACTTTAGACCAGAAGAAAGTCCTGTTCTCTGTCTGTGAGGCCTTTTTCTCATTGTAAACTAAACTCACAGCTCCACAAAAAACTTTGTCCAACTGGAATCATGACATGTTGCACACAAATGAGACCTACAACTAACACATAATAGACCCCTTCTTATCCAATCAGCGTTAGCAGTGTTCTATAAATTGTGAGTGGTTCACCTGGTGCTCCTCTCCATCCTCTGACGTCACACAACATTATTTGTAGTTTTATTTCTCACATAAATGTTTAATTTAATATGCTGGTTTCAGTGCTTGATTAATCGAAGTAAATAATCAATATAATTTACTATTAATCAATAGTAATTATTGATCATTACTATATTCATTTTAGTAATAATCAAGAGCTGCAGCCCCTGATGCATGTTTTTTTTTAAATAAAATAATTCCAAGTGTCATTTTATTATTAGTTACTGAGTTTTTTGATTTAATGCAAAATCTTGATAATATTTTTATCCATGTGTAAATTATCAAACTGAATCAAAATATCATTTTAAATCAGCTGTATTGATTCCAAAACCCCAAATAGTTTTGTAATTGTATCTCCTGCTTCATATCAATATGTATTGTATAATTCTTAAAAACGATCGTTACACCCCTGATTAGCTGGTAAGCAAATTCAGTCTTTATTGGTCGTCCCTGGTAGGTTCTGACGAGTGTCTTTGGTGCATAATGATGTTAGACTTTGGTTATTTGAATTATCTGCCAGTGTGGCCCACCTCCTCTTCTTCAAATTCCATGTTTAAGGATGGTAAATCACAATAAATTGTTATATTGAAAAAAATATCAATGTTTCAAAAAAAATTGGGGGGAATTTAGCAACATATTGATGTAAAAAAACAACAACGTATGATTAAACACGTTTTTGACTTTTTCGGTTCTGATACCAATCCCAATATTCTGCCTTACCTCCGCCAATACTCGATATAACTAAACTAGTGGAAGGACTGAATTCTATTTTCTCTTATAAAAACATAATACATTTGGTCATTTTGTGTTATTTATTGTACCATGTCACTACTTAACAACTTCAGAATAAAATGCCCAATTAAATGCATGATGTCAGCTGATCCGTTATCATGGAGCCGTTATCCGGGCAAAAACAACAGACACATGTATTTCCTGGTCCCAAAACTCCTGTAGTGTGCAGCCAGCTTTAGAAGGAAACAGATTAATTTGTCTTTGTCATTCTCTTTGCTTTTACGAATCTGGACAATAAGCACTTTTTATAAGGCTGGAAACAGTATTTGTCAACCTTTGTGGTGCTGAAAACCATGAAATAGTCGAAGAAGGTATAAAAACCTTGAATATGTTTCCAAATGTGTCCACCACCTTCTTGCTGACATCACAGTGTGGCTAAAACATAGAGCTCATCTGATAATGGCCTTCCCCTCACAGAGATGATGGCTGATGTGTTCTACTGGTGCTGCGCACTCTCCTCCTCACACAGCCCAGACTCAACACACCTGTGACGGCTTATCTCAGGATTAAACCAGTCCTACAGCTCAGTCTGCCTTTGTCACTGTGACCTGCACAAACATCTGCACTTTTTCACTCAGGGATTTGTTTCCACAGAATCTTAAAACATAGATAAAACAAACAAAAAAGGGTCTAAAAAACAAAAGCAGTACTGATTTAAAGTTGAGGTTACTAACTGTTTTAGTTCTAAATGAATAAACCTTTTTATCTTTTATCTGTCTGTGAAAGGTGCTATATAAACTTTACTTACTAACCTTTGTGCTTTCCATTGAAAAGTCTCTGATAAATGCAACAATCTGTAAAAAGAATAAAATAAATGAGACCACTGTCTAATGTCTGATTCAAATCTAAAGAGTTTTAGTTCTTAAACATGTGTGGAAGGATTTCTGAGGAGAAGTTGTCAGGTTTAACCTGAATCAGTTCTGACTGGATTGTCTAAAATTCAAAGTGAATGTGTTTCTGATCATGTTCAGTTTACAGCTACTGAAGAAAAGGAGCAATATTAGAATTGTAGAATTGATTTCTTTCGAGAACTCACTCTGAAGTTAGATGTGTGGAGATGAATCTGTCTTTGGAAAATGTCACTTTGTACAAAATCGCCAAACCAAAGGTTAAGACTATTACATAAAGGGCTGATGAAAATTCATGTTACTTCTGTTAAATTGAATAAGTAAACGTTAATATTCCAGACACTGAGGCAAAGGGCACACAGTCACACTGTTTTGGGGAATATCCTAATATAACTATTTATCCAATTATTCATTCATCATTTTCTACCGCTTAATCTCGTTAGGGTCGCGGGTGACTGGAGTCCATCCTATGACTTTGGGCCTTAGGCGGGGAACACCCTGGACAGTGGCCAGCTCATCGCAGAGTTAACAGACAACCATTCACTCTCTCATTCACTCACGGGGAATTTACAGTGATGACCAAGGAACCTAAACATGCATGTTTTTGGGTGAGAGGAAACCGGAGAAAACCCACAGTGACACGGGGAGAACATGCAAACTCCACCCAGAGATGTTGACATGGTCCCGGGAGTCGAATCCACAACCTCCTTATTGGGATGCCTGAGCTCTAACCACTCTGCTACTGTGCACCCCAGTCACAATTAATCCAACTATAAATTAAATTACTCAAAAGAATGTACACTGGAACCTGCTCTATTCATACCAAGGATGTTAGAAAAGATTTACAAAACTGATAAATGACTTTATAGAAATGTGGACAGTGCAAGCTAAACTTGTAATAGCTGGAAAAAACTAGTAGAGTTTAGTTCAATAAGCTAAACAGAGGCTAAAAAGTGTTAGCATCAGGCAGATGGGTTCATTTTTACAACTTTTCTTTTTTACACAGTTCATATTCAACACCTCAGCGCACACGGAAAACAGGGGGGCTCGGCTCAAATATCGTAAACTAATTGAATAAATAATTGACACAAACTGGACAATAAGTGAGTTCAGAGCTTCACATACGAGGTAATACTTCACCATGTGTTTATAAAATGAGTCGTTTTGTCTCTGAAGCTAAGGCTAACCTGTATTTAATTTATTTATTCATTTTAAAATAACTCTGCAAACTGAACTGGCTTTATACAAAAACACTCAGCCTAGGATGTCATGTATTTTTATCAAATTGTCTTATTATATTTGCGCTAATCAAACTTACGCACTTTTACAAACACATCGTCTTTCTCTGGTGAAGTGTTTACCTCGTATGTGAAGCTCTGAACTTGTTGACAGTAGTTATCTAGTTGAAATCCGCTCACTGCTTTGAATTTTTTAAATATTAATATATATTATAGCATCTCAGCAAATTCCCCAAAAGGATGACTGGGACAAGAAGAATTATCCACAGGTATCTCGCAAACCGTACCTAGCATAGCCGCAGCATGAAAAGGGCCTATTGACCTTTTGCCCTGTCTGTGTGTGTTACAACTGCCGGTTTCTAAGTGATTTTTATTGATTTCAATTGTAAAATGTCTGTATCTTGTGTGACACGCTGCACTAACAGACAGGGGGTTGTAACACCAGGCTCACACTGCCTGCAGTCCAGATCCGGATCCGGATCCGTCTGGGTCCGGTCGTCACTCACACTGCCTCCAGAATATCCATGCGTATGTACGGACTCTGCTGGCCTCGCGGGACCACAAGTTCACGGGGATTCACGCTCAACTTGGGAGTTTCAGGGAGTTTACGTGATCTCTGGCACATGGATATGTAAACAAGGAACACTTGCGCCGTGTTTTGGGCTTATTTCACGTCACTTCATTTTCTATTGGATTTTTTGCCGCATAAGGGTAAGTACAGGACGTTTATTTGCCTCCTGTGTGTTCAATAGTCGCGTGTATGTCAAGCATTTTGCTGTATTTGTTGTAGTAGCAGAAACGTAATGTTTTTACTTTGAAAACCGACGGATTCACTTCACCCGCGAGCGCTTGGTTTCCTGTTTGTCGTGTCTTGTTTTCACAACTTTACCAAAAAGGGCTCCGGAGCGCTCCGGCAGTCCGGAAAAATTTCAATGAAACGGAAACAATCCGGACGACCGGAGCAGAGCCGCGCGGCTCACTGGACCGGACGGATCGCGGTGTGAGAGCCTCTCATTACTTTTCAAGAAACGGAAAGCCTCCGTACGCCGGACCGAAGTAGGGACCGGATCCAGTGTGAGCCCGGGGTAAGTCTGGAGCTTTTTCTTTACATTTTGAAGAAGATAGAAGATTCCAGTGGGTGGCAGCAATCAATCCAAAGAACTGGAATCCCTTTAAGTTGTTACAGATTTGCAGTGAACACTTTAAACAAGCTAAGTCATTGCTAATGAGAAAAAAAATAAAAATCCCGAAGCAACCTGCACAGTGTGTGTGACAGGTTTATTGATCTTATATGTAGTGTTGGGGAGTGACAGAACACATGTACAGCCTTTACATCTTCAGAATACTGTTTCTAGTACTTGTATTCTGTTACAGATACTGCTTTTAATCGAGGTAATAGAATAAACGTCGACCCGTTGTTAAAATCCCCACAGAAAAGCTGAACGCGATGTTTGACAGCAGCAGCTTGTCGTGCAGTGCTCCATTACTTCACAGCTCCGAAAAAAACGTGTCCAATCAGGTTTGGTGTTGTTTAGGGGCTTTCACTGCTGCAGACACACTGACCAATCAGACTGCTTATCTTCTGAACTTTTCCCAGATCTTTATTTACACTAAACAAAGAGAAGACGCTGTGTTTGGGTCTTTCACTTGTAACTATTGATTGGTTTGTTTTTGGTCTGATTCTTTTAATGAAACTTTCACAATAAGTGCAGCGGACGATTCACAAAGGATTTGTGACACTGAAGCTCACGGACGACACGATGACTGAACTGTTGTTGGATTAAACCCACCATGAGCCACACGTGTCAATCTGAAGTAAACTCCTCTTAACTCCGGTGAGTGAGACTGAAACAGAGCTGTGTTCACAAGTTATTATCAGCAATGGTTAAAGTGGGATTTGGGAGGTGGAGGAACTCTATTTTAGGTTCAGGGTTGTACGCAGGATTTTGAACATACCGAAGTCCAAAACAATTTGATTAAAAGTAAATAGTCTTTTCTTGTTTTGTCACTTATATATTTGCTATTGGTGGTTGCACCAAGACACGTCACCATACCAACCAGTGACGCTTCTGAGGAAGGCTACAGGAAGTAGCTGAAACATGTAAAGCAGGTAAAGAAACACTCCTGTCTGACAAAAAGAAAAACAATTTTGGAAACATCTACAAACTGTTTGATCACTTTTTGTGGAGAAACTGAAACAATGGGTGCGCGCGCTGCATGAACGTGCTCTGTTCATTGTAAGTGAGGCAAGCCATTTAAACCCCAAAACTCATTCAAAATCACGAGAAATCAACCCCATATGACAAATACTAATTATAATACATATAAGAATTATGTTATTTAATCTTATTCACATTCATTGTTTTTTTTTTTCCTTCATACAGGTGTTTGAATGGTTGACGTCCCTAGGTAAATATTATGCCGTACTATTCGCAAGACATAATATTTACCTGGGGACGTCTGTAAACTTTAAATGACCCCACGACCTCTGAGTTTTTTACTGGCATTCACACGGACATATACGATGTCTGTAATTTTCTTGTTTTTACAGACTTTCCAGAAACAGCGACAGATGATTTATGGCAACAACAATTTACTTCGTTCGTGAAATGAGCGTTTCTTGTGTTTTCGGTTTGTTTTAACGTGAATCGGCAAACGTTAAACTTATTGAGCTGCGGCAACAAATGTAGCTCCTCGTCACATTGTGATCGTCGTTCAAAATCACATCCACAACATCAGATTTCTTACGAAACAGCCGAAGACTCTCTTTTAATCCATTTACGGTGACAAAATCCAAACATCCAACCTATGCGACGTTCTTTCCACTGTTCTGTCTAAACTTTTACCCAAACATCCATCTTGTAGACCTTTTGTTGCTACGACAACGAGGTTGTTGTACTTCTGGTTCACGGACTTTTAATCGTAGTTTGATTAATCTTTAGCTATGAAATTATCCGTAATTTCGTTCCTTATTAATTTATTTATAAACGGTTCACGGATTTAAAACAGACATACGCATTCACACGGCTTTAGAATCACATGAGGACGTCTGAGTTTGGTGAAAAATTCAGAGGAAACTTTACAGACTTTTTTACAGACATGGATGATTCACACGGGAGTAGAAACTCACACGACGTCCATAATTAATTATTACATTTTGCATGAGGTCCCTAGGTAATTATTAGGCCGTGCGAATAGGAAATATAAGCCAATTCATGATCATTTATATCTGCTATATAAGTTGCCTTAAATTTCTTAACAAGTTAAGATTATTTTTAATCAACTTTAATGTAATACATTGTTTTTACATGAAAAGGTCAAAATAGAAAAGTTGGTAATCGAACCCGGGTCTACCAGGTGAAAGTCATGTGTCTAACCAAACAGCAATTAGGCAGTTTTGAACATATTGTACTCAGGGGACTATTTAATCATGCTTTAGGGCCAGAACTGAAGCAATAGTAAAAAGTGAAGGGAACACTGACTTTTCATGGGGAGAAATAAAGTTATTTTACATGCACACGCTATTTTTGGAATCGCTGATAGCCTATTGTGTCTTGAAATTATAGATTAAAAGATGTTAATACATAAGGCTCCAGAGCAGGGCCAGGTGGAGAGAGACAGAGAGGCGTGATAGGGGTGTAAAGAGAGGGTGGAGGACCAGGATGAGGCTTCACCTGTTCTGAAAATGGCACAAATATACATTAGTCCTTGTGGTAAATAATTGTCATAGCTTTATTGCTAAAATCCATAAATATAGAACAAATACATTTTCTAAATTAAAGTGTAACAGACAGACATTAGGGGTGTCAATTTAGTGCATTAATTGAGATTAATTAAATACAGACTATTAATCGAGTACATTTTTTAATCACATTAATCTATTTTGTAATCTTTAACTTGTTTCGATATGTCAGATATAAAGTGAACATAAGGGTTGTTCAACTTAACAACAAAAGACTTCCTAAAGTCTTTATTTTTTACAATATTTTAATATTTCCTATCTGCAACAATAATGTAATTAATGCTGCCAAAAACAGCACTTGCATCTGCTTTACAGCTTGTAATCAACAACTTCATTGCCAATAACAGGTGCTGTAATTTGGAATGGCACTTCTTTTCCCATCTCTTGCCATTTTCCTTTGCCACTGTGTACAAATGATCGCCGTCGCTCAGTAAGATTACACCTCTGTGGGTGGTCATTCCCCTCACCACAATCACTGACTCGGGATGGTTTACACCTGAAAAACATCATGTAACGAAAATATCTAATATATCAAATTGAACCAGTCACATTTTAAGCATATAAGACCTTGTCTAACGACTGAATCAGCAAAGGCCTTTAATACACTTATTGGTATTTACTCTTCTATCTTATTCTCTAACCACATGGTCTCAAACAAATGAAAGCAATTTAAAGCCTCCCAAGTCTCTGTAAAAAAGAACACTGTAATATTTTAAGTAAGTATAACATTTTAGACTTACAAAGTTATCACATGTTTATGTATGCCTGTCTTTTGTTTTAAGACAGAAGGCTTGTCCCTCCCATCTTACCAGATTTTATAAGAAAAAAATTTTTTTGTTAGAATAGACACTAGGGCGATAACTAGAGGGGACTGTAATGTACAAAGCCCAGGACTAAATTTAGCCAAATAGTGGTGTCTAATTGAGGCACAAAACTACGGAACAGACTGCCAGAGCAGGTTAGAAACTGCCTTAGGATGACATTTTGCAATCTTGCTAATTCCATCATATTTATACTGAAGCTAGTGCTGAAACATTGATTCATTATGTCCTAGTATTAAATAAAGAGAATACATTTGTGTTTCTTTGGTTGAGTGTACTGTATAACTTACTGTAATGTTAGTAAAGGTTGTCGAACCATTTTTTTTTCCCGAAAGAGTCTGTTTCTGTTATAACATTTGTAATTTTAATTTGGTCTCCAATGTTGAATGCCGGCAGCGTTGCTTCTCCCCACAGGAAAATTGTGATGCTGTCGTCCCCCTGAAGAAAAAAAAAAAGTATATGTTTATTTAGGAGATGTAATGTTGAAGCCCAATATTTAGGGCAGTAGGTATTTAGGTGTATTTTTCTAATGTCCTATGTCTGTTTGCTGACTCTCCTCTTACTCATTTCTTTGAGTGGCTTGTCTGTCCTGTCTTTTCCCCCTTTCTGTTCTCTCTCTCTCTCTCTTCTTTAATTTGTTGCTGTCTTTTATCTCGTTTACTGTCCCATCTTTCAGTAAACGAAAGATGGGACTCTCCTTCTGATAAAGGAGAGACTAGAGAGGAATCAACATTCTGGTCCTTGTATACACTACATTCTGATTTCAATAACCCGGTTATTCGAATAACCTGGTTATGAGAAACCAGGTTATTCTCACTGGAATATTCTGATAATACCCAGAATATTGTGACATGTAAACACCATAACCGAGTTTCTCACCGATGGAGCCAAACTGAGCATGTGCAAACTCAAAGAACTGATCTGACAGACACAGCTCATTTCCTAAAATTACTCAAAATTATTCTTTTCTTTTTCATACAGTATGTGCATTTTCGAGCACTTATTTCCATATAGGTTCACGGGTGACTGGAGCTGTACCAGAGACACTCTTTCTTCCTTTTTAATATGTAATATATTGTTAATCTAAAACAAAGCCATCAGTATCACTTTAGAATAATGTCTAGATATAAACCATTTACAAATATTAGTTAGCTATTAAGATTACATTACATTTGCCAGGGATCCAGAACCACACTTCAGTAAACTGCGAAGAGTGGGTCTGGTCACCACGCCCTCCGCCTGCGTTTCAGATCAAATATACATTGTACCGGGCAATCAGATTAGTTTATTTGCGTGACGTAGATGAAACAAAGGAGCTGATGGGTCGTTTGTCATTTAGACCAAAATCTAACTTCATTCACCTCACATTAAAATCGTTTTTTGCTTCGCTCATTGATTCTGCAGAAATGTGCAATGTTTTTCAGTTCCACGTGATATTTTTTTCGTCGGGAGCAGCCATGTTGGATTTTACACGACGGAAGAAGCGTGTCTCTGATTGGCTAATTAATCTGTCAATCAAGGCTACAGAACTCTGAAAGAGAGACATGGTGTCAGACGATATATTTTAATTATCGTCTGGATTTTCCAGGCAAACATTACATTACCATTACTAAATGATTGGATAGTATTTACCAATAGACTATGGAATCATTTACTAATCATTTTCTTCCAGCTTCTATTCTAAAGTGAAGGTGGTTAGATTTACAAGCCAGTGTGGCGCCTTCACTGGATTTTGTGACAGTTTGTCACGTAATATCCTCACAGTGGGAATAATTAACTAATTTGGCAACATTTAGGATGTAAAGTCTTTAACAAGAGTTTACATTCAAACTCTGTGGAATCACCCCCATGTACAATAGCTGCAGTCATCATATATTTAAAATCTGAAATGTCACTGTGGACGTGGAGGCAGTGACAGTTAGGAAACAAATGGTGTGGTCTCCCAGCCGCCTCCATACAGTCATGGTCATTATTTGAAAGTGCTATTTCAGGCAGAATTGGAACATGGTTTTGCCCGGTCAACCACTGGAGAACCTTCGAGACTGTTAGAGACTCCCCATAGCAGTTTCTTCGTCTGTAGAAAGTGTCAAGTTCTTTATCAATGTACAGAGAGTAGTGCAAGTAAATTACTTATTTAATTATTATTTATAAGAACATCTCAAGTACAAGACTTACACAAATGCTGACAATGTGTGCAGAAAGAATGAGAACTAGAAAGATCAGGTTCACAAGACCATAGAGACTCAGGCCTTGTCTTAATTGTTGGAAAATTGGTAACAGTCTTGTGGTTGAGTGCAGAACTATTCCGCTAAAAAAAAATGTAAACAGATAAGTTACAATTTTTGGGCAAAGAAAAAATAAAGTAAAGATGACAATCTTACCGAATGATGGATTCTTTTCTATCTAATTTAATTTGTGAGGTATAGCCACAATTGGCTATTACTTCCGCTACACTTATTAAAGATTGCATATCTGTGGCATCTTCAACCTGAAAGTTTATATTTGATATGTGTATGGTAAAGGTTATTCGATGTATTATTAAATAAAATAATCCTTACTTGTTGAGTGAGTTGTAGAGAATCCTGATCAGTCACGTCATCTTTGGATAGACCACATATATCAACCTCTCCAGTACAAACAAAGTTGTAGCAACACTCTTTTAAAAGTGCAGGTGCTGGCCCTCCCTAGGCACGCCCTCGACTGCCCTTGCCCTGAAAGAAACCAATGTCCTCCGGGCTGAAATGGCACAAAAGGAGGTTGTCAGGTTGTACACTATGTAAGATGACTCAGCTAACTTTCTTATCATTGCTTCCTTGTGTTTGTGATCATTAACATTACCTTCAAAATGAGCACTGCGTGTACATTGTATCCCAATACTCAGACTTACGTGGAGCAATTGAATGAATAAAAGTGTTTATTTCAGGTGAATAACTTCTACGTATATCTGTGCGGGTGATGAAAGCACCAACTGGACAGTGGACCCCACAGTGAAGATGTTTGTCATGTTGTGCAATGGTAAATCTCTTATTTCTGATATCTGTCTTACTCTTGCTTTAGCGTTTGCTTTAAGATTTGTTAAAAATATATCTTTTTAAACTTGGTTTAACAATGTTCATCCTCTGTAGTCTAATTGTGCCAGTTACACTAAAACACAGAAGTTGGTGATGCCTGAAATGAAGACCACCTTTGTTCCATGTCATATTCAGCAGCGCAGGAAATTATAATCTTAGTGGTATAATCTACTCCTAACACATCCAGGGGCGTCGGACTGGGGGGGTAAAGGGTACTACTTTCCCCAGGGCATGAAGGGCCCTTGAAGACCAGATGATTTTTTTTTTTTTTAAGCTGCATTTTTTGCACCGTAAATCTATTTATTTTTCGTTTTAATGACATAAACCATAATCTAGTTTTTCCCCTCCACCCTTTTAAAATTATGCAAATGGTTTGATCCATGTCTGTGTTTTTGTTCCGGCCCGCTCAAACGCAACAGAAGCAGCAGTCTTTCCTCAAAAAAGGGAAGTCAGCTTTTCAAAAGCGAAAAGAAGAAAGAAAAAAAATCAAACGAAGGGAAGTAGTTGCTGACAAAATTCTTTGGAACAGCAGGTGAGCAAATGAAACTGTTAGCAATAGCATAATTGTTGCATTAAAATACACTACTAGGGGCTAACGTCTTAGACCAGGAGGTGTAGTGGTCTATTTTTATATTTGATGGCGTAATCGCCATCGTGGAGACCCGCAAACCCGTGGTGGTGCAGTGTGGGAAGGGGCTTAGATCCCTGGCTGTTCCTCGGTTAGATTCCTTTGGAGGTGCTCCTCTGCGTCCTCACACGTGACGTCACACAACAAGTTTCTTATGAAAATGTCTTGGTTAAAGTGCGCTCTTGGTTTGGTCGAAGCAGTATGATGCCACATTGTAAAGAAGCCTGGGAAACAATCCGTATCTGATTTACAGTGAACAGTGGTGGATACAGCAACATAATGCTTTGAAATAAAGACTGGCCCATCATGGTAAAGTGGGCCAGGGACTGGGCCACATTTCTTGGTTGGATCTGGTAACCAGCAGTACATTTAAATAAGCTTCATCAGCTAAAATTCAACTGATATTTGTTTTGTTCTTTTTTGTTCTGGTTCACAAATTGTTCTCTAGTCTTGTTCCAAATTGAAGTAGCAAATATGTAGACCTAGAGTCATAGTAAAATATAACTGAATAGCCCTGCTGTAGAGCAATAGAAACAGACACAGCATTAGTTATTATCACTATAGAAACAACTCTAGTCTTGGGCACTATCTTGCGTAAAAACTGCGATGTATTGTGCAACTGCCCGGCCCACAAGCCGTGGTCCTCGATGAAATTTGGCCCTCTGAAAAATAAAGTTGAATAGCCCTGCGCTAGTCTTATAGCCTATTATTATTATTGATCATCTCAGGAATGAATGAAGTGATGCGCGCTCAGGCTGTGCGCCAAAAGATTTCCCACTGCAGCCACAAGCTCTCCTGGCTGGCTCACATTATGTTGCGTATCTTTGAACAGCTGTTGTAAAATGTCTCGTCCACACACAGACTTGTATCAGACATATTCTGACAGAGAACAGTCTAAACTCTGTCCCTGTTTTCATTTTGTAGTGATCGGATCAATATTGGCGGAGATAATTAGTCCTAAACACTTTAAAAGTTGATCGCAGAAAAATCTAGTCCTGCACGTGCGTTCGAGAACACCGCTGTCCAACAAGTGTTGTTAAATAGTATCCACATTGAGGTATTAAGATATATTTTACTTATGACTCAGGCCAAAGTGAGAAAAACACACTTCTCTTGTCTTGTCTCTCTGTAGTGATGGGGGGAGGGGGCGGAGCTAGAGCTACACAGTGATCAGAGAAGCACACCAGTTTAATTGTTTATTTAAAATAATAAGAATAAATTGTAGCTATATTGAATAAAATGTATAGTGTGGGTAATGTGATGCATGTTTAAACAGCATCAGGCTCATAATGCAAAAGATTGGTTGTTGTTTAAAAAATGACAACAAATGTTTGTAGTTTGCTATATTAAATGTAAACTGACCTGGCTGCAGTCATATAAAATCTATATTAATGTAATTCCTGATTTATAATACTTAAAAGAATATTTATTTTAATTTTAAATACATTTTTATCTACACATTTGTGCTCTATTTCACACATACAAACACACACGTGAGTTCTATTTTCCATGTTTGATGTTTTGTGGCTCACTTCTCTTTTGTCCGCCAATGTGGCTTTTCTTTAAAAATGGTGAGGACCACTGCGTTAGATAATAGCTTTTAACATTTCACCAAGCTTTTATAGTCACATCCTTAATATTTTTCTTTTTTTACATACAAATCATTAACACTAATGCTTGCTGCACATGGCACACCACAGGAGTTATGGCCCAATGTTAAGCTAAATGTCCAGTGCGTGCGTGAGATTGCACTTGGGAGAGCTATCTGAACAGAATACATGTTGACTATATATCAATCATTAATAAAACGTCAATTGTTTGAAATATTATTGCACTGCAAGGCAAGGCTATAGCCCAGGCCTATGTTAGGATATAATTTAGTAATTCACTCATGTTGTGATAAACTTGGCTTTCACTTTCAGGGACAGCTAGAGTGGTTTCAGGTGCCAGCACTGAGGATGTGAATGTCAGGCAAGGTGTATCTTAGTACCGGCGCGCCCCAGGGGTGTGTTCTGAGCCCCTGCTTTATTCACTTTACACCTATGACTGCCTATCTACAACTGACTCCACTGTGATTGTTATGTTCGCAGATGACACCGCTGTTGTGGGTTTGATCTCGGGCGATGACGAGACAGTCTATCGCTCCGAGATCAACCATTTGATTGGCTGGTGTAAAGACAACAACCTCGAACTCAATGTTGGCAAAACTAAAGAACTTGTAGTGGATTTTCGCAGGAATAAGCGGGAGAGTCTCTGCCCTATCACCATCTGTGGCTCACCTGTAGAGAGAGTAGACTGTTTTAAATATCTAGGGGTGCACATATCCCAGGACCTGAGCTGGACATTGCACACGACCTTCTTGACAAAGAAAGCCCGTCAGCGCTTGTACCATCTAAGGCGACTGAGAGACTTGAGGAACTTTTACACCTGCACCACTGAGAGCATCCTGACTGGAAGCATCACTGTGTGGATGGGGGGAACCACACAGCAGGACCGTGTTGCTCTCAGAAGAGTGGTTAGATCGGCAGAAAAGATCCTTAGAATAAACCTTCCCAGTCTGGAAAACATCTACACTGAAAGATGTCAACGAAGAGCGCAGAACATTGTTCAGGACTCCAGCCATCCTGATCACAATTTGTTTTTTCTTTTGCCATCAGGAAGACGCTATCGTCTCCTCAAGGTAAAAACTGAGAGGATGAGGAGGAGCGCCACCAGACTGTTAAACCTGGCCCACTTATAAAATTTTCCTGCAGTTATACCACTGGATAATGTTTTGTATGTGTTTGTATTGCTTGTTTATGTCACTGGAAGGTACAAAGGAATTTCATTACATGTTGTCCTTGTGCAAATGTATCTGACAAATAAAAAAATAAACTAAACTAAATAAACTAATAGAAAGTTAAATCAATTATTTATTTAATGGAATTAACTGGTGGTGTTTTTTATTAATTAAATCATGAATTAATTAATATATTTATTTCTTTGTTTGGGTAAGTTAACTGCATACAGACATTTATGTCCATGTTGTGTCTGCAGAGGCAGAAGATGAAACGGAGGCTGATTTGATCGAAGAGAGGGAAAGTCAAGTGCATCTTCAGAATAGTAGTGAAGCAGACGAGGAAAGAACAGAAGAAAAGGGGAGAACCGTGGCAGACTGAGGAATACAAGAGAAGATCATTTGTCAGAGAACCAAGAAAAGCAGAGGAAAAAGAGGATGATTCAAGTGATGAAAGGGAAATATGTGGTGACAGCATCAGTGAGAAGAAGAGGGAAAAACTCATGAGAAAGGGGAAGACAGTGACAAACCAAGTAATGTAGAAGACCCAGGACTGTGGCCAGATAAGCTCACTGACAAACAAAGGGAAATCAATCATTCATAAATTAGCCAATAAATGTGGTCAACCTGAGCTTGCATGTATTATACCCAAAGATATGGATGACAAAGCATTCCAAAATTATTTACAATTTTCAAAACCAGCTAATGGGCGTGAGAAAATCAGAAGAGATTGGCTTAGTTACAGTGGAAGTGCAAAGGCTCTTTATTGCATCCCATGCCTTCTTTTCTCGCATGAACAAATAAAACCTTCAAAAAGTGCTCTTAACAGCAAAGATGGACTAAAGATAGCAAATATCAAATTAAAAAAAATGTATGAAAAGGTTCCCAACCATGAGACACATGCCCCCATAAGCAGTGCTATTTAAAATGGAAAAGTCTGCAGCACTCAGTTTTAAAAGCAACTGGTGTCAATAGTTACCGTCAAATCAAATGCAAACAGAAAGAATAAATGTTGCTGAAGAGGTTCGTGGATGTCATAATTCATTTGGCTTCAAGGAATCTAGCATTCAGGGGGAAAACATCAGAATTAGACAATGTCCACAATGGACATGTTTTGGTACTCTTGAGCTTTTATCACACTATGACCCACTTTTGCATGAGCACTTAAAAAAATAAGGAACAAGAAAAAAGGATCACGATTAACACACTATCTTAGTCCTGAGACACAGAATGAGTTTATTGATCTTTGTGGAAAGAAGTATTGGAACCAATACTGGCTGAAAGAGAAGAGTCTATCTATTACTCACCCCAGACATTTCTCACACCGAGCAGAATGTTCTTGATAGTGCGATATGTTCATCAGGACAAGGCCACTGGTCTTTGGGAGTTACCAGAAAGATTTCTCCAGTTCAAAATGTCTATAAAAGACTGGCAAAGAAATTGCAGAAATGATTATAGAGTTTTGAAAGAGAGAGCCATACCACTAGAAGATTGCAGAGGCCAAGGGTATGACAATGGTGTAACATGTCAGGAAAGGTGAAAGGAGTGCAGGCTCAAATAACGCTTGGGACACCTGTGCTTGCAGAAGCCACACGTATAGCGCAATCAATGGAGATCCTGCTCAGTTTAAAAGTGAGAGAACAAGGAAGAGGAAAAGAAAGCGAATGCCAGATGAGATGGAGAGACAGGGCGACACAGAGGAAAACGGAGAATATGCATTTAAACATTGTTGCATTAGATTTCATCATTAGTCATTTAAATGCAAGAGTCCAGTCCACCAGCCATGTGCCACGCATTTCAACACAGTCTCACAAGAAGGCGTACATATAGCACGACAAAAAATAGTGCATTTTTTGCACCATATCAGTCTGTTTTGCGTATTATGTTACGTATATAGCACGATATGAAAAAGCGTAAAAATGACACGAGTTTTGGTTGAAGCCACGTGGGGCGTTTTCTTCAGGTGAAACGGGTAAGTTCAGGCAAAAAGTTACTAAAATGGTTAAGATTAGGTCTGGGGCTTGGGGCAGGTTAAGATTAGATGTAGGATTTTGTTAATTTTCATAAATAAGAACACGTCTTAACAACCACCATTGAATGAACGGGACTGTGACGCGTACTATAATTACACTAAAGAGCCTTAAACTCTTGCTAATCATACGCAATTTACATGTTGCGTTATGTCGTGGTATATGTACGCTTTCTTGTGAGATCGGGCTGTGCATTTGCACCATTACTTAAAACAAGTGAAATGTCAGAAGAGCAGTTTGAGGGTCTCCTGTAAGGCACTCGCTGAAAAATATCACACAGACTCACAACTGAATCTGCCAATGAAGTGCTGCACCTGAAAGCAGTTTTTGGTGCACATTTTCTCATACCCAGTCACCTCTTGAGCTCCTTATGACATGCAGCTACAGAGCATTTTTGGAGAAGTTTGCATCGGGCTGAGAATGTTTTGTACACTCCCAGTAACTGTGGCAGAAGGAGAAAGGGCTTTCGGTAAACTGAAGCTGATCAAAAATGATTTGCGATCAACAACGGCATAAGACAGACTGAACAGTCTTGCACTTCTCTCCATTGAAAGTCAGTTAGCAAACAGCTGGACTTTAAAGATATCATCAGCGATTTCGCCAGTGCAAAGACCGCCACTGGCTTTTAGACTAACATCAGCACTTTTATTTTTTTCTACAATCTCAATACAAATGTTCAAATAAAAACTTGTTTGTTCTCATAAATACAAAAATACATTTACTTGGTTTTGGTGATATTGGTCTTTTAATTCTTATAAATTACTGCTGCAGGCAAAGTTTACAACAATCATGGTGTCATTAAATGGAGCAGAGACAGGAGCAGTGACAGAGACAGGAGCAGTGACAGGAGCAGAGACAGGGCAGAGACAGTGACAGGAGCAGAGACAGGAGCAGTGACAGAGACAGGAGCAGTGACAGGAGCAGTGACAGAGACAGGAGCAGTGACAGGAGCAGTGACAGAGACAGGAGCAGTGACAGGAGCAGAGACAGGAGCAGAGACAGGAGCAGTGACAGAGACAGGAGCAGTGACAGAGACAGGAGCAGTGACAGAGCAGAGACAGGAGCAGTGACAGAGACAGGAGCAGGGACAGTGACAGGAGCAGAGACAGGAGCAGAGACAGTGACAGGAGCAGAGACAGGAGCAGAGACAGGAGCAGTGACAGAGACAGGAGCAGAGACAGGGACAGGAGCAGTGACAGGAGCAGAGACAGGGACAGGAGCAGAGACAGGAGCAGTGACAGGAGCAGAGACAGGGACAGGAGCGAGACAGGAGCAGAGACAGAGACAGGAGCAGTGACAGACAGGAGCAGTGATAGAGACAGGAGCAGAGACAGAGACAGGAACAGTGACAGAGACAGGAGCAGAGACAGGAGCAGTGACAGAGACAGGAGCAGAGACAGGAGCAGTGACAGGAGCAGAGACAGAGACAGGAGCAGTGACAGAGACAGGAGCAGTGACAGAGACAGGAGCAGTGACAGAGACAGGAGCAGTGACAGACAGGAGCAGTGACAGGAGCAGTGATAGAGACAGGAGCAGTGACAGACAGGAGCAGTGACAGGAGCAGTGATAGAGACAGGAGCAGTGACAGGAGCAGGGACAGTGACAGGAGCAGTGATAGAGACAGGAGCAGAGACAGAGACAGGAACAGTGACAGAGACAGGAGTGACAGGAGCAGTGACAGGAGCAGAGACAGGAGCAGAGACAGGAGCAGTGACAGGAGCAGTGACAGGAGCAGTGACAGGAGCAGAGACAGGAGCAGTGACAGAGACAGGAGCAGTGACAGGAGCAGAGACAGGAGCAGAGACAGGAGCAGTGACAGAGACAGGACAGAGACAGGAACAGTGATAGAGACAGAGCAGAGACAGTGACAGGAGCAGTGACAGAGACAGGAGCAGTGACAGGGACAGGAGCAGTGACAGAGACAGGAGCAGAGACAGGAGCAGTGACAGGAGCAGAGACAGGAGCAGAGACAGACAGGAGCAGTGACAGAGACAGGAGCAGAGACAGAGACAGGAGCAGAGACAGGAGCAGTGACAGGAGCAGAGACAGGAGCAGAGACAGGAGCAGTGACAGGAGCAGTGACAGGAGCAGTGACAGGAGCAGTGACAGGAGCAGTGACAGAGACAGGAGCAGAGACAGAGACAGGAGCAGTGACAGGGACAGGAGCAGTGACAGAGACAGGAGCAGTGACAGGGACAGGAGCAGTGACGGGAGCAGTGACAGAGACAGGAGCAGAGACAGGAGCAGTGACAGAGACAGGAGCAGTGACAGAGACAGGAGCAGAGACAGGAGCAGTGACAGAGACAGGCAGTGACAGAGACAGGAGCAGAGACAGGAGCAGTGACAGAGACAGGAGCAGAGACAGGAGCAGTGACAGAGACAGGAGCAGAGACAGAGACAGGAGCAGTGACAGGGACAGGAGCAGTGACAGAGACAGGAGCAGAGACAGAGACAGGAGCAGAGACAGGAGTGGAGGGGCTTAAAGGAGATGAGGGAGCAGCTCATGCACAACAGATTTTTAGACAAAGATTTCAACCTTGACTATTTTGTCGGTTGTTTTTCCAACAGTTTTGATCAAAATCAAATATTTTGTATGTCTACTTTATAAGTACAGTGTATATCTGCAGCCCATATTTGTGATCTTTTAGTAGTGGTGTTTATTGCTGGATTTCTACATTGTCTTTTATGCGTGTTTGTGCTGTCTGCTCCAGGCTCTGTGCTTTTGTCTTGGTGCTGGGGTGCCTTTAAAGGGCAGGGCTGGCCTGAAGGTCACCCCCGAATTGTAATATTTTAGAGCTCTTTTCTTGCAAAGCTGCTATTCAAAGTGCTTAAACAGCATCACAAAAAACTTCCCAATGCCAAGAAAAAAAGATTAATTAAGCAAGTAGCTTAATTTATTAAAACCAGGCTTAAAGATGTTTTTATGTTTTAAAGGTGCACTGTGTAACTTTTTGGCTAAAATAGACTTGAATAAAAGCATGTTTTTGCCATTTAGATTTATTTGTGGCATTAAATAAACAATAAAATCTGTGTCTTTACTTTGAGTGAGCTTGCATTCTGTACATTACAGACTCTTATTTTTCCTGGAGGGGCCACTCATCTTAGTTTCTACAGAAAAGAGGTTCCTGTAGCAGAATGTTTTCACATTATGGCATAAAATGTATTTAGACCCATTCAGAACAGTATGGCTTAAAATTTCTAATTTTACTGAATTGTGTAGTTGACTTTCACCTCCTGGAAGTTACACAGTGCACCTTTAAAAGTGTTTAGTGCTGTTTAAAAAAAAAAGTGCACCATGTTACTGTATTTGTAGTTTGCTATCTTAAAATTTCAAACTCTGAAGCCACTGTCTGCTTTCAAAACTGCTGTCTTTGTTTCTTGTAGACCAGTCTGTCTAATATTGCTTCTCAGCATTGCTTTAAATATGGTTCAATTACAGAATATAACACAAACTTTTTTAGGGACGTCTCTGGCTTAGGGGCCCTTTAAGAAAATTTGTACCCAGGGCCCAGAATTTGGTGCTACGCCCCTAAACACATATATGCTTCATACAATACTGAATATGTGACATACTTGTCATTGGGCCTGGTCCAGAGTGAGCTGGGAAGTCGATGTGGCAGATGTCTACAGCCGTATCTTCAGCGCCTGGGCTAACTTTGACATCCTGCTGGGAACTCTGCTGTCAAACACCTGAGTCTTTACATTTGGTCTTTCTGGAGAAATGGTCCTTTGTAATATTTTGATATCGTGTGAACACAACCAAATGATTACAATTGTTTTCTTTTCTTTGATACAGTATGTTAAACCCTACTAATGCAGTTTACTGAATCTTACAACTTTCTCCCTTATATAAAGAACCACAGTGGTTGTTTTAAAAATCATATGTAAACACTTCTTACATAATGTATAATCTATATCACATGTGTCAAACTCAAGGCCCGGGGGCCGGATGCGGCCCTTCACATCATTTTATGCGGCCCTCAAGGTCTTATAATGCTTACTTAAATTTGATATTAGTGCCAGGAGTAATCTGGGTGTCTTCACCTAATAAAAATATTTGTATCAAAATAAAAGAGTAAGTAATTTTTCAGTCTAATGCAAAGTTTATTCAGTCTTTTTCACTTTATTAGATATACTATAATCAAATACAGAAACTATTATTTGTCGTATGTCAAAGATTAGATTTATAACCGGCCCTTCGAGGAAAATCCTGATGCCAATGTGGCCCATTCTCAAAATGAGTTTGACACTCCTGATCTATATCTTACATGTACTTTTACCATTCCTACAATATTTCAGTAAGCAGCTGAAATTAATCAGCAAAAAAACAGTTTTGCACAACATATTTTATGCAGTCTAATTAAATATAATGTAGGACAGTGTTTCCTGGTCTACCAAGTTTGTTTCAGCAATGAGCATACAAAGTAAAAAACATGTCTGATAATCACACAGGTTAGAGCATTCTACTGTATTTACAAACTTGACTCACATGCCGTTGGATCAACTACAATACAATTTTTAACAAACTCTGGATCTAAGCCACATAAACATAACCTACAACAGCAGCTGAGTAGTTTACAAACTTCAACTTCCTTTTAGACCGCTGAAAGTCTGTACATACAAACATTTCTCTTATGTAAAATGTTGTGTTAATATCATTTTGAGTATTATATTGTAAATGTGAAGAATAGTGTCTCGCAGAGAGCAGGAGTAACTTTGTTTTTGCACTGGGAGATGAAAATGATCTTTCCAGCTCTACTGTGGTACAAGCACCTTTGCTTTTTGGCTTTATGTAACTGTACATGGTCATAAATAAATAAAAAGATGTGGTTTTCTGATCACACTGATAACAGATCACTGTGAACAGATCAAAATCCACATGTATTTTTGATTGATGATCGTATGGATGGCAGCTCAGTGTTATCATCAATATAACTGTGTCGTTATAAGTTCAGCACAAAACGACTCTAATATTCTGTGGCGGTTTATTACAGAAAACAAGTCAAACAAATGATCTTTACAGTAATGCCACGTCAAAACGATTCCACTGCAGCAACTCCTTCGATGAAATCCGTACTTGGTTCAAGCACAACTGATTGAGGTCGAGTCACATCTGAGTATAGTCGGAGAGCATTCGGAAAGTACAGAGATAGTTCCGTAGATGTTACAGCAGAAGAGCTAGCTTCACGTTAGCACTGAGCCCGCAGCTGTAGCCATCGTTCACCGTTGAATATCTCCACACATTTGAACCTTTCATTCACTTTCTCTGTTCCTATGTGTTCGGATCGGTCTTTGGCACAATATGACTCCAAAAATGTACTTTTGACGTAGTAGATGTTGAATAATGGACCGTTTATCGATCGACGGTGGTAGAATAGAATGCAGAGTTGTAGCTGACTTTCTTTCGTTTCGGGAAGTGACGTTAAAGGGATTGTACTCGATTTTTTTGCAACAAGATAACTTAAAAGCAATTTCCCCCTAGCACTGATGCCTTGTTAATGTATCTATTCAGGTGGAAATTAGTCCCCAAAGTCCTGTCTATGTCTAATAAAATCCCGTTTGTGTGCAGCTTTTTCTGTTTTTGTTTTTAGCATTGTGGCTAACTGTTGATAGCATAGTGACTCACCTCGCTGTTAAAAGCTGTGAAAAAACATTAAAACTCATCATGATGAGCTTGGGACAGATGGACACTAGATCTGGCCGGTTTTGAGTTTTGACAATTCCTCTTCAAAAGTTGAAACAATTCTCATTAAAAATGAGTCTTAGGGACTTGTAACAACTTTAAAAGAGACCTATTGTATTGTAGGAAAACTAAAACAAATGCAGGTCAGTAATTTACTTTTGTTCATAAAATGGATCTCAAGTGATTTGAAAATAGGAACAGCTCTATTGACGTCCTGTTTAAAACTGCAGAACGGATAAGCCCCGCCTCTTCTTTTTTAAATGTAATTGTAAGAAGCAACAGACTTTAACAAATAATTATTGTTGAGATGTGGCTCTGAGACAGTTTTGAACCATATATGCTTCAATTTGATTATTCATCTGTTGAAGTGGGAGGGGATAGGTGGTGGGTGAGAACAGAGAGCAGTAGAGCTTCAGCTGAAGAACAAAATAAGATCACTGAAACATGCAGGAATCAATTCAAATATAACTTTGAGTAAACTAATGATGAAGGGAGGCCGTTATAACAAGGTTAAAAACTTTGAATAAAACATTTTACATCATAGGACCTTTAAATATGTATTTAAGCAGAGCCCATTAAAAATGATTTTAGGGGGAGGTTTTGTGGTGTTCTGACACTTCTCCGTGGTTGCTAAAAAAAACTTGACTTTACAGAGTTTTGAGGCTTGGCCTCTCACTTTTCTCCTCATGTTTGAGTCTGTCTTCTTCATGTTTTCTGCTTAATCAAATGTTTGTCACTTCCTGGATTTGGTCTAAAATCCGAGCTGTCGTGTTCACACCGGTCACAATCAGATCTTGGTCCAGGCTAAGGACAGCTGTTTGATCTGTTTGGTCCTTGGGAGTGTTCACATCTGGACTTTGGACCAAACCTTACTGGAAAGTCCTGAAGTCCAGACCAAAGGCTGCTAGTGTGAAAGCAGAATAAAGTCATCTTGGTCTCTTAAGTGGTGTTCTGGCCGATACAGGTTGAAGGTGGAAATATAAATATGAACAGCATCTAGTTTAAACATACAAATTCAGAGTTGCTCTTGTTACAAAACCTGTGTGGTCTTGTGTGTGGAGGTAAAAACCAGGGTCTCTGCTCTGTACAACACAGAATGGTATTGTAGCAAATTAATAACATCAAAAATCATACCATCACCTCAACCATTCAGCTGCATTATAATAACGTTTGAGAACCACTGATGTAGATAAAACCACTAAACCCCTACATCCCTGAACTCACATGCAGCTGATTTGAGTTTTAAAAGGATTGGGGTCCTGAGTTCTGACAAACGAGGTTGTGCTGACAGATCTATACTACGACCTCTCTGAAAACACTAACAGCCCCTGCTCCACACAGACTTATCAAATATCCCACTCTCTCTATGCTCCAGAGACTTCTATGAGACCTGATACAAAGTGGGAGCAGTGAACCGGTCAGCGAGGTTTTGGGGAACGGTTCAAATTGGTTTCAGCTTCGCCATAAAGACATAACAAGAACATAACGACAATAATGACGCAATTAATTCTCTTTTCAGACGTTTGAAAAAAACATGGAGACGGCTCTCGACTCCCACAGTACAAAACAAGTATGTACATAAAACATTCTGTATTGGGCTTTATTGTATGGACCCAGGAGGTACAGAGCCTCATTATAAACTCCATAGAGATTTATTCATAACGTCATGTTGTATGTTTGATTTTTTTCTACATTTAAATAACTTCACTACGATTTTCCCAGCACAGACCAATAAAGCTTCAACACATCCTGGTGAACTGAACGCATTAGGTAAGTGAGCAACACATGTGACTGATGTCAGAAGTTTAAGTAAGAAGTAAACGTTGCGTTTTAACACATGACGTTGAGTCTTAGGGCCTGTCCCCACTTATCCAAGCTCAGGCGTTTCAGCACAAATATTTGTCCAAACCAACATCGTCCACAAAAAGCAGGAGTTTTAGGACTGAAAACGAAGATTTCTGAAACCACCTCTCAGGGTGAAGACATTTCAAAACTCCCTTTTAGCGTCTCCGCAGTTACGCTGGATCAGAATTTTTTTTTTTCCCTGATGACATCACTGCCCCAGAGTCACGTCTCATCTGCAGAATGTACTGACCTTTATATGATGTTCACTGTGAAAATCTGCGTCTCATTGCACCATAAACAACAGAAAACATAAAGAAAAGCAAACATAAATCCACTACAATCTCCATTAAATCCGTATTGAAACGTTGTCAAAATATTCCAAAGAATCTGAAGCATAAATCCACTTTCTGTGTCTCTTCTGCAGGTTTTTAGATCCATGTTGTTCATTCAGAATGTTTGTGAAGTTTAAAAGAATTCTCTGCTAAGTTTATGTTTACGTTAAACTTTTTTTTTTTCTTTAAAAACTTTATGCGCAGTGCCGCGTCTACTTCCTGTCTGTGCCAGCGTCACAGCGCCACACTATGATCAGTTACAGGCATTACACCGGCTTCAGGCTGTTTTACTGATTCATGTGGACGCTCACAAATATTAAGGCAGCTCCATCTTTACACAGATCGTTTTTAAAAGTATCCTCGTTTTGTCTTCGTGTGGACAAGGTCTTAGAATTGCAAAGTGTTACGTATTGACCCAGTTCTTATTGTCAAAAGAACTAATCGTCAGTGTTGTTGGCGTCTTTGGGAAGTTTGTGTTGCCCAATAAACTGAGTGTAACTAATGCTTTTAGTCGGAATATTATTTAATATTAACTATAATTTTGGAGTTGGTAGATGAGTGTGGCTTTATAAAAGCCACACTCATCTACCAACTCCAAAATTGAAGTTTTAATATTTCATGTAATGACAGAGTTGGACTTAAAAAACGGAATTATTATTTATTTACTTGAACATATAAAAAAAAGTTTTTGTCAGATCACTTTGTGATACAGTGAGTCAGGACTTTTCCACACAGAACATAACTTCACACAAAAAAAGCTACAAACTGCTCTTAAGATTTTGAGCTGCTCCTCCTGGTTTTGGAGAAAAAGCCAGTGTGACAACATGCCCCGGTCTCCCCTACATTTTTACCTTCATTTCACAAAAGATAATACGTTAGTTGACCAAGTCCACATTGGAGGTTCTACACTGACATCATTTCATTCCAAAAATGCTTAGCAACATTTAGATTGAGTGGCATTTCTTCAATGTATTTCTTTGTTGTCGTGGCAACGGCTTGTTACCAGCAAGCTTGTCTGCTAAAACAGTTGATGGTTTAGGACATTGGACAACTGCAACAAACGAACACAAAAAAAATTTTTTTAAGAAGAAAAAGGTAATAAGTTCAACTGTGTGTGATTTCAATGTCTGATAAATGTGAGAAGCTAAAATTTATCTGCTTTGCTACAACTGTTGACTTGATTTTCTCTTTTTACATGTCAGTTACAAACCCATTGCTCAGTAGACTTGTTGTAGGGTTGAATTTGTTATCAAACTGTAGTTTATTTTTCCTGTTTTAGCTGTTTATTTGAAGGGGCACTATGTAAGAAAAACAAACAAACAAAGTGATTTCCACTTTTGAACACCAGAGGGAGCCTTTCACATGCATTTTGCCTATTAAGCATGATGCCATCTAGCGTCAATGATCCACATTCCGGCCCGTAATAAAACATTTCAAATGCGTATAAATGTATCACAATTGATGTGGATTGGTTAACAGTGTTCTCTTAAGTATTCATGTTGTAAAGAAGAAATATGATTTAAATGTTTGTGGACTATAAGTGATCATTAAGGGTGCATTCACAATACACTTTTGATTCGGATCAGGATTCGTTTGCCTGGATAGTTCGGTTCGATTGGGTAATTGTGAACGCGCAAACGAATTCTGATCCGGTCCAAAATGTCCAAATCTGGTTCGGTTGGAGAGGTCGGTCTCGGCTCTGTTGAATCGAGCTCTGGAGCGGTTCGTTTGTTTTGTGAACGCAAACGGAGCGAGAGCGAAACAAAACCAGGAAGTGAACAGAGACGTGATCCACGCTGAGACACACGTGAGGCTCAGAATCACAACAAACAGCATGTGTGAGATCGATAATGAGACAAATAATACACAAAAACACACGAAAGTAACAGGAGAAGGACGGGAGATGATTAAGTCGAATTAATTATGATCACACGATCGTATGTCACTGTTTTCTCGCGTTATTTACAAAAATAACAAATTATAACTCTTAAACGAGTACAGAAAGTAACACTACAGCTCACATTACCGCGGGGAAATGGTCTATATTCATTTAATATGTAGTTACACAGCTAAGTGAGCAGATGACTTACCTTTCAGAGCCAGATTTACTCAAATTGATGAACTTTACGTTGTACTGTTACGTTTTACTTCCTAGCCCTCCTCTCTCGTCTAAAGTGAAAGTCCACATTGTCCGCTCCGACACTTCGTCTGTCACTCATTCTGGTCCCGTAAATGTGAAAGAAGTTGTGGGATAGATCCATAAAAACACAAATATAAAGTCCAGCAGCGTGTTTGTTTCTGATGTAAGTTAGCTGTAGCCGCTGTTAGCCGAGAAGCCGGTGTCTTCTTTGCTGCTGACGTAACGTGTTTCTGTCACACAGCGCCTCTACAGGCGAGGAGCAGAAGTGTCTCTTCTGCGCTGGTTCGATTGGCAAAAAGTGTATTGTGAACGCGAACCGGGCCAGTTTACAGAAAGATACAATGTTGCAATTTTGCTTCCCAACGAGCCGAGCTCGGTTCGGTTTGTATTGTGAATGCACCCTAAAATTCCTCTCAATCTTACACAGTGCCCCTTTAACTCTTGCAAAAGAAAATGTCCTTTCTCTCCATTAACTCTCATGCATCGTTGCCACTCAGCATTCACATTTAGAATGCTGTGACGTCACCTGCATAACCTCTATTAATACACAATAGTAAGAGGCAAAGAAGGAAATAGGAATTTGATAGTGTGTTTCCAAAACTGGGGGCTCATGAGTTATCAGTCCTGAATAAATGAAGTGACTCACCGCCAAAGAAGATTTACTTTACTTTACGTACAAATATTGTTACTTTGAACCTTGTACATTTACAAAGAAATAAAAAGGGAAACAAAGAACAACTCCAGTGTCTCTGTTTGACGATAAAACATTCAAATACTCAGACAGGTTGGTGCTCTGGAGGTTTGAGCTCTGACATGGTGAGTTTGAATCACACAATCTGGGGTAAGCCCAAACCAGCACCACAGGATCTCTCTGAGCTGGTCTTAAGCGCTCCATTTTCTGTTTCCACTCTGGAGTGTTTTAAAAGGATTGTTCTGGATTTTTGACATGATTCTGTCTGGCATCCCCATCACCAGTGTCGTGCATCCACAATGTCTTACCCCCGACAGCGTCCAGTGAGCCCAGTTCTGTCCACTTTAGGTCCAGCTGAAAGTAGTCCAGCAAGTTTACTGGGGTCATGGAAATAAAGACGATTTCTTCTCAAAACAATATGTGTTCAAAAGAGTGATATATGTGCAGACAAAACCGTTGTCCATGAAAAAGTCAGACGGTAATCGCTTGGCACTATTTTCTCTCCTTTTAGCTTGAATCAAATTTGCCAATGGGGAAGTAAAAATGTCTTACGTCAACATCAATCATTTGGCTTGAAATGTATTGAAACAAGGCACAAAACACATGGAAACAAGTCATATAGTATAATAGGCACATCAAGGAAAACCATCTTAACCAGAAAAAAAATGCCACAAATAAAGATTTAAATTCAGATTTTAGGATATTTAACTACGGAAGTCCAGAACTGCCAGTGTGGAGTAAACATTTTTTTCAGCTTTTCTCGTTATAACGACCTTATATTTACGTTCAAACGACTTTTTATTTACGTTCAAACGAAAATATTTTCTCGTTAAAACAACTTTTTTATGATAAACAGACTGCTCTTCCCATGATGCGCCACAAGCTGGATAGGTCAGAGCCCTGTACTATAAAGCTAGATTTGGGATTTAGCAAGGTCAGTTCTGGGTTAAACCTGGTCTGGTCCTACGAAACTGGATCACTTCCTATCGGGGCAGATCTCTATGGCAACATGAGACAAACTCATAACCTGCTCCGAACCAGAGTTCTGAATAAGTTAAAAAGACGAGGCGCTGGCCAATCAGAGATGAGAATTTAGGCGTTTGTGAAGAGAGAGAGAGAGGGAGATGAGAAAGGGCAGCGGAGAAATGAGGAAATACAAAAGTCACAGCGTATTTTCTATCAAATCGATGCGCACGTATTTATAAAGAGGAGCCATGAGATCTTATATGAAGCAGTAACACTGGAAGAATCCTGTTTAATCTGTGTGATGATTAATAATTCATTGTCAAGAAATAATGATTGAATGCACTTTTACACATTTGGCTGTGGATCTTTACGCATCACTTTGACTCAGACAAAAGACACTGGTCTAAACCAACAGACTAAGCGGCCGATCTATTAAATGTTTGGTGATGTCTGTACATTTGTGCTTTAGTCTGTTATATCCATGACATTTAAATGAACTGTGTAGCGTAACTCCTGTGTCTGTGATTGGCCTCGTATCTGGGTTAGTTAACCAGGCTAGGTTCAGCGACGTTCGTAGTACAGGACTCTGGAGCATCATGGGAAGGGCTGTTTATTTTTCATTAAAAGTCGTTTTAACGAGAATATATTGTCGTTTGAACATTAAAAAAAAGTCATTAGGGGTGGTGACAGAGTACGCAAACTTGCACAAAGAGAAACTTTCTGGATACACAAACTTAATGCAACTCATTTCCCAGGACTTAATGAGGATGTCGATTTTTCAGTGTTCTTGTAGGTTATGTATTTGACCACCTGTTCATGAGTTAATCGGAGGGGCCCCTCACACTAGATGCATCTGTCATCTGATACTGAGTGTTTGTGGTTTTATCTATGTTGTTACAACATTTTTCCGGTATGTTGTCAGACTGTAGATACACACTACATCATATCACATCATCTAAGAGTGGTGTTTTTTAAAATTTTCTTATTTATTGTTTGGTGTTGTCACGTGATTTCCTGTGTGCTATTTATAGCACCTGTGTTTTTGTGCTAATCACTATGCCCTGAAGAAGACCGTTTTGGTGGTCGAAACGCGTAGGCGTCCCTGCTATATTAAAGGACTTTTAACCATCAGTGTGCCTCAAGCCTTTGCCTGCCATATTTTTTACCTTGACCTCTCTTTCTGATTATTCCATGGTCACGGCATCTTGTGAGTAACTTGTTAATTGTTTTTTTGCACTTGAAGAGCACCTGATTGTTTTTATTCAACAGTCCCAAGTAGCACTCACCTGCTCTGTTTTTTTTATTAAAAAAAAGTCGTTTGAACGTAAATAAAAAGTCGTAATAACGAGAAAAGCTGAAAAAAAAGTTTACTCCACACTGGCAGTTCTGGACTTCTGTATTTAACCAATCTAAAAATGCACAAAGTCGGTTTGCAATGTGGTGGAGCATGAGTTGGGTGTTAGAGTGAATAATTTATAATTATTGTGACTTTTATCTCGTGTTAAATATGTATTTGTTTGTTCACAGAGCTCTGATACACATCTGCAGTGTTTTAAAAGGAAAAGTAAGTTTATAGGCTCATAAAGTAACTCTCCTGTTTGAAAAAAGTTGGAGTAGAAAGTACAGGTACTTCTAGAAAAATGTAAAAAGTCACCAGAATTCGTAATACTCAAGTATTTTTCTTTTTTTTTTTCCCTTTATTTAGTGATGCAGAAGACAATTAAGTACAAGTACTTTGAAGAGGACAAAACAGTAACCACAACAAATACAACGATTGACATTACAAGACAATACAACACAAAGTGTAATAGTGACATAATATTATAACTTGAGTACCCAGTGTGGGTGTGTATATACATGTTTATATATATTCATACATATATGTTGCATAGGGACTTGGCATCGACAAAAACAAAAACAAAACTAAAACTAAATAGATAAATAAATTAAAAAACAAAACAAACAACAACAACAAAAAAACAAGTAAGATAAAATAATACTAACAATAATAACAAAAATAATATCAAACATGAAAAAATTAAATAAAATAAGAATAAAGTAATATTAATGAGAAATCTAAAGTAGTTTTCTTGAGTATTTGTTATTTACTTAAGTACAGTATTTGAGGAAAAAAAAAAACCGGTGTTACTTGCTGTTTTTTGCTATTTTTTTAGCTATTTTAAAAGTTTCATTCTTCATAGTTTGGATTTGGTTTGGGACTAGTAAGTCAAATTCACAATGTTTTTTAGCTTGTTTTGTTTTTATCATAAGTCTATATCTGCAACACTGGTGAAAAATACCAACACAGAAAAAAGCATACCACAAACGCCGAGCAGTAACGGCGGTGGAATTGTCTTGTCAGAGCTTCCTCTCTCTCTCTCCCTCTTCGTCCGTGGTCTGCTGTGGGTGTTTTCAGCTGGAGCGCAGAGATGAGCTGGAGACACTCTGCACATGGCGGAGGTGAAACAAGACACCATCAAAAGAATACCTCCAGCGTTCGCCTGTTATCGTGTCAGAGCCTCGCACACGGACACGATTTAGGAGCAAAACATGTGGAAATGCTTCAGAGCTGGGTCAAAGTCTGGAAAATGGACACGCTACAGCAGGCCTATTCAACTTAAGGCCCGGGTGCCTAATCGGCCCTCCAAAAATCTGATCCGAACCCTGTCTAGTTGCATGTTTGACTAAGTTCCTGTGAGAAAATGTTGTATTTTTCATATATATATATATTTAGCTAAACAATCCTCTTTTCCCTTGTTCTAGTTGCAAATATTGTTTGAAAACGGTTAAAATATGCCCAAATGAAAATTGAAATGACATCATTTAAGCATGTGTTCACTCAGTAGGAGAAAGTAGGTGAGATGTGCCAGTTTTTACTTCACATGACTCTAAAGTGAGACCATGAGAGTCATTCTTCAAACTACAACATGAACACAGATTTCAGGATGTGGAGCATCTTTGGAAACAATCATTTTTGATCTGAAGTACAGGATTTAAGAAATACAGTTGTCTTGTGGCACAACTTGCCCTGGAGCTTTGGGGGAAGTTGTGCCTTTGGACAGATTACACTGGGGTCAATTGTGTCATTTATTATGACAGTAAAATAGTATATTTTAACTTCAGAAACAGATCTCTTCTGCAGGTTAAACTCATGATGCATTTTCCACTTACATTTTAGATTAAATATAAAGTTATTTAACATTAAAGAGAAAAAAGGCTGAGCACAACATGCACATGTCTGATCAGAATTAAACACAAACTTGATTGATTGATAAATCCAATTTCCTTGAATTTTGGTCTTATTTCCTAATTTTTCTATCTGTGTTTGGTGTAAAATGAAGAATTAGACTGCTTTAGTGATAAAATGACACAATTATCAAAAAATCATATTTTTTCAATTATTCATTAAAGTGGTGTCAGTGGCTCTTTGGCACAAACCACCATTTTGGAAAAATGCATCATCTGTCAGATTTGAGCTAACATCATGCTAACTATATAGATTCAAAATGTATCTTACCAAAGCACTAACACATGTGTGTAATACAGTATTACAAACTTGCCTATTTGTTCAGACGCAACAATCAAAAAACCTTGATCATAGAAATTTTACTTTGAAGGGAAAAAATAGTTTTTTCTACTTAAATGCCCTTATATGACCCTATTTTGTCCCGCCCACTTGGCTTGGAAATGCACTTCCTGTTTAGCTCTGTTAAGGTAGCTAACGTGTTTGTTTGTCTGTCTTGTGGGGCAATTTTAATTAAATATAATGACAGTTAAAATAAACCCATCGACTGAAATCTACAGGCTAAATGCAGCTAAACAGGAAGTGCACGTCCTAGAAAAGTAGGCGGGACAAAATAGGGTCAATAAGGCTCCATCTTTACAGGATGAGTGAAAAGGCTAAACCAGGGGTCGGCAACCCAAAATGCTCAAAGTGCCATTTTGGACCAAAAAAACAAAAACTGAATCTGTCTGGAGCCGCAAAAAATTAAAAGCCTTATATAAGCCTTACAATGAATACAACACATGCTGTAGGCTAAGTGTCTATTAGCTTTATGAACCTGTTATCAAAATGTAACAAAATGAACATTCAAGATTAGCGTACTACAAGTTGCTCCAAAATGTAAGTCGCACAAGCCAAAATACATATGTTAGAAGGGAAAAACGCATATAGATCGCACCGCGGACTATAAGTGGCACTTTTGGGGTGTAATTAATGACATAATTTGACTCCACGAACAGACGCGGGACACGTTTATCCACCCCGCTCCTGTTTAAGATTACACAGAGGCGAAGGGCTGCGCTGCGCTGATATGAGGTAAAACTACAAGATACTGACTAAACTCTGCATAAATCAGCTCTTAAAGTCTCACTAAATCATCAAAGTAATCAACAAGTATCGTGTACATTTGACTTTCAACAAAGCGTGATGTAACTGGAGTGTAGCCTCTTACCTGACGCACAGTCCCACACATCTCTTTCCGCTAAATCCAGTTTATTTTCCACAAACTCCACGTGTTATTTGTGTCTTCGTGCATTAAAAACAGTCCTTCATTCATTCTTTGGGTAACTTTTCCTCTGCGCTGCTTGCTGTTGATCTCGAGTCCTCATCGTCAATGAACAGCTAGCTTCCCCGCTTGTTACCTTGCTGGTTACGATAAAACTTCCACATTTGCAATGAAAGCAAATTATTTGGTCCAAAAACTGTTGAATCCGCTGTTCAGTCTCTCTCTTTTTTGCTTTTGTATCCATGGCCCGGTTTGTTTACAGCAGCGCGTAGACCCGCGGAACTGATAGAAACACGTGTCGCCCAGCTATGACGTAAACCTTCGTTGACAGAAATGTTGAAATTAAATATTTATTCTACACGTTAATCAGCATCGGAACACTTTGTAAGTGTTTGACATATTTTTCCTCCTAAACGAATTATATTAAAACAAAAAATATGTTCACACAATTTTCCACTTTTATATTTTTTGGACAAGCTCCAGGGAGCCACAAGGGGGCGCCAAAGAGCCGCATGCGGCTCTAGAGCCGCGGGTTGCCGACCCCCGGGCTAAACCTTCGATAATGTCTGGTCACATGACTCATTTCTCCTATGGTTCTGTAGAAACAGGGGTGGCACAACTTCCCCCCTGGCACAAATCACCCCACTTTCCCCTATCCAGTTTAAGATGGTCCTTATTACTGTGTTGAGACCTAATTTAATTTTGAATTCCTTAGTTCCTTAGATCTGGTTTAATGTTGAGAGACTGCAGGTTCAGACATTTTGTAGAGCAATAAAAATACCCTGCAGCATTAGTTATTCACTGTCTACTCCAGTGAATATCTGGCTCAACCTCTACCTGGCCCCAAAGCCATGGTCCTTGGTCAAATCTGTCCCTCTGGAAAGTTAAGTTGAGTAGCCAGATAAAAGGATCCACAACCTCCGTGAGACTGACTGAATTTAAACTTAATTAGGTTTTGTTGTGTCCCTGAGGAGGGCCTGTCAGACCAGTTCATGAACTGGTTTGGAGGCTTAAACCTCTTCTCATTCTGGCCTTTTTTTTCCTCACATTAAAATTGTGTAAAATTCAAAAAAAAAAAAAAAAACGTTTCTGATTCTTTGGAGCACAACCAAATGTCTGGAGTCTTTGTGAGGATGTATCCCTGTAGTTTTTGTTTCTGATGAGTAACAGGCTCTGATCAGAAGTGAGAACCAGTGTTACCAGATGGGAAAGGTTGAATTATCGTACCAGAGCCTCAAAATTACCGTATTTTGCTAAAAATTATCGTACATATTCAAATTGTGTTCTATTTCGGGCCAGAGCAATTTGTAGAATAAAGAAAGACCTCTTTAGACGATTAAATAGATTTTTAAACACGTTCCGCTCAGTTGGGAGGGTGAAAACGTTTAATCATTGCTGTTTAACGCATTGCACACAGTAAGCTTTCTCCTCTTCACAGCCCATAATAATATTATTAGAACACAGTCTTACTGTATAATAAGTAAAACAAAGCATTGATTCACTCACTCTTTCCCTTGTTTGATGTCTCGATACTGCTTGCCTGGTTATGTATTTACATTTGATCTCAGCACATTGGGGCAGACGCAGATGTGCAGCCATGAGGAACTATTGGTGCTGTTGACCAATAATATCACAGAACACTGCTAAAGTGCACGTTGTTTTAAGTGTTTGCTGATCCTGGATCAGTTTTTCAGTCTTTTAGGTGAGCTCACGTTAGTCAAGACGAAGAAAATACCTGGAGCTTCGAAATGATTGTACATTTACATAGAGTTTTACAGTGACTTAGATTTATTGATCGTACATCGTACAGGGGCTGAAATTATTGTACAAAAACGATAATTATCGTACGTCTGGCAACACTGGTGAGAACTTTCTCCAAACTAAAGAAAAACAGAATGTAGTTTCCACCAACTTTATTTTTTATGTTTTGGTAGATATAAGGATTAGTAAAGCTGGTGTTGACAGCTCAGACCTGAATGACTCTAGATTTGGCAGGTTTGGGGTTTTGACCATTCTTCTGCAAAAGCTAAAGGTAATAGAGGTTATGCACTGACATTTAGAATGATTTAGGCATTTTAACTGCAACAAACAAACTCAAAACCATCTTTTTCAAGAAGAAAAAGGTAATAAGTTCAACTGTGTGTGATTTCAATGTCTGATAAATGTGAGAAGCTAAAGTCTTGTTGTTTATCTGCTTTGCTACAACTGTTGACTTGATTTTCTCTTTTTACATGTCAGTTCCAAACCCAGTGCTCAGCAGACTTGTGGTGGGTTGAATTTGTTATCAAACTGTAGTTTATTTTTCCTGTTTTAGCTGTTTATTGAACTCTTACAAGACAAAGTGTTCTTTCTTTTCATTAACTCTCTCAACATGAACATTTAGAATGCTGTCATGTCACTCGCACAACTGGGGGATTAGTTTACAGTAGAAACTGAGTCTGATTCAACCCAGAGGCTGATTCGACTCTAAATAAGAGGGACACAATGATAGTATTATCTTTAACATTTCCAGGTTGATAGAATAGGTTGATTGATCAACAGGCGTTGATAAAAACATTCTAAAGCCCTGGTGTACAGGGAATGAAATGTAAGATTTGTGGCTCAGTCTAAGTTGTAGGAAGTCCAGAACTGCCAGTGTGGAGTAAACATTTTTATAAATATTCTCGTTATTACGACTTGTTATTTACGTTCAAACGACTTTTTTTTTAGGTTCAAACGACTTTTTTTACGTTCAAACGAGAATATAATGTCATTATAACGACTTTTTATTTACGTTAAAACGAAAATATTTTCTTGTTCGAACAACTTTTTATTTACATTAAAACGACAATATATTCTCGTTAAAACGACTTTTAATGAAAAATAGACAGCCCTTCCCATGATGCTCCAGAGCCCTGTACTACTACAAATGTACAGACATCACCACACATTTAATAGATCGACCGCTTAGTCTGTTGGTTTAGGTCTTTTGTCTGAGTCAAATGATGGTAAAGACCACAGCCAAATGTGTAAAAGTGCATTCAATCATTATATCTTGACAATGAAAGAGTTTATTAATCATCACACAGATTAAACAGGATTCTTCCAGTGTTACTGCTACATATAAGATCTCATGGCTCCTCTTTATAAATACATGCGCATCGCTTTGATATAAAATACACCGACTTTCGTCTTTCCTCATTTCTCCGCTGCCCTTTCTCATCTCTCCCCGTCTCTTCGCAACGCCTAAATTCTCGTCTCTGATTGGCCAGCGCCTCGTCTTTTTAACTTATTCAGAACTCTGTCTGGAGCAGATTATAGTTGTCTCATGTTGCCCATAGAGATCTGTCCGATAGGAAGTGATCCAGTTTCATAGGACCAACCAGTTTAACCAGAACTACCTCGCTAAACCCAAATCTAGCTCATAGTACATGTCTCTGACTATCCAGCTTGTGCGCATCATGGAAGAAGTCTGTTATCATAAAAAAGTCGTTTTAACGAGAAATATTTTCGTTTTATGTAAATAAAAGTCGTAATAACGAGAATATTGTCGTTTGAAGGTAAATATAAGGTCGTTATAACGAGAAAAGCTGAAAAAAATTGTTTACTCCACACTGGCAGTTCTGGACTTCCGTAAAGTTGTAGGTACAATAACTACTCTGTTTCTGTCAAAAGTTGATGACGTCATGAGATAGTTGAACATTTTTTCATCTAAAAAAGTGATTTATTGACATTTAGTGATGTATTCACCTCATACGTTAAAGTCTGAACTCGCCAGAACAGGTCAGTAATTATCTATTGTACTTTCAGAGTCATTGAGCGCACTTGAACTAGAGCTGCAACGTCTAAGTTTAAGAAGGAAAATGAAATGTATGAAGTACATACATTGGTCGTGATATACAATTGCCGTTTGTATGTCTGCAGCTGCCTGCTGTGAGGTGCTGCCTCCAGACTCAGAGACTGTACTACTGGCTGTATAAATGTATATATGGAAAATTCATTCTGTCTTCTTCTTAGTTTACCTTTATTTTTCCTTTGAGTTCAACACAGATCCATCTGGCGTGAGACGAGTTAGAAAAGTGAGGTACTGATACAACAGAAGCAATTTCTTAAAATGTATTTAAAAAAATGTTATGGCCTCATGTCACAAAAATAAAAAATGAAAATATAAATAATTTTGCATTCCAAGATTTTCTCCATGCATCCAAAGGTTAGAGATTGATTATCTTTAGGAAACTCCACATAAGGAATGATTGGAACGGGGATGAACTCTCCACAAGTATGAGGCGAATCAGAGCCAGCCTCGCCACAGCTCTGCGAAAAGGGCACCAATCTCCCCAAATACCATCTTAAACCAAGCCTGCATGTAACCGGCGTAGTGATGTATCGATTCTTCTTTTCTGAGCAGACTCTGAGCTGTTCCACACATTCACACATTTGTCTCTCCCCAAAGAAAGCAGTCATATCCCGGGCCAAAGTGCGCACTAACTTCTCATTCTTCTTCATTATGGCCTCCTGCAGTTGAACAGCCTCCACACGCCTGGCCGAAAACACCCGACGCACAAAGGAGATCCAGTTATTTGTCACTCCAGAGCTCTGATTTAGAAACACAATCCGTCTTTGGACTAAGCGGAGCCAGGTGACGGAGGAGGATCAGTCAGAGGAGAGGTCCCTGGGCGAGCGAGGTGGAGGTCTGTCCACTCTCAAAGCTCTCCACAGGACGACGACTTTGGAAATAAATGGTGAAGGGTACTTTTCCAAATCGAATCATCTGGAGCAAGAAACCATCGATCTATTCTAATTTACAAGAGCTGACACTGTAAAAGGACACACATGCTTAAGGAAAGGAAGCTTTGCCCAAGAACGCACAGGCAGCACATGCATGGTAAGTTATGCTAAGTTACAGATTGGGTTATTCTTTAAAAGTGGGACCATTTTGTCTCTTGGTTCTTTGTTTGGATCATTTTGATTTAAAGGGACTATACTCAATTTTCTTACAACAAGACAATTTAAACAGTTTCCCCCTTGCACTGATATCCTGCTAATCTATTCAGGTGGACATTTGTCTGTAATGTCCTGTCTATGTCTAATAATGTCCCGTTTCTGTCCAACTTTGTGTGCTGTTGTTTTTAGCATTGTTGCTAACTTTTGTTAGCATGCAGACTCAGCTCGCCGCTAACAGCTGTGAAAAAAACATTCAAACTCATCATGATGAATAATTTTGAAGTTCAGAATGCTTTAGCTAAGTGAGCAAATCATGTAGACTGAAGTAAGTTTAAAATGAATTGTTTCTGTTTGTTTACATTTTTAAGGATGCAAAAATCAGGTACAGTCCCTTTAAATTTTCACTCAGGGTGTTAACATGGTAAATGGTCTATTTATATAGTGCTTTTCTACCTTTCCAGGCACTCAAAGCGCTTTACAATCCACTCACCCAGTGTACGCAGACACTGAGGCAGTGTGAGGTAAGTGTCTTGCCCAAGGACACAACGACAATCTACTCCTGTCGTCCCACTGTGGCTCCTGGTGTTCTAACGGTCTCCCATCCAAGTACTAACCAGGCCCTTTCTTGCTTAGCTTCTGAGATCTGACGGGATCAGGCTTGACAAACAGGTATGGCCACACAAGCATGGAGGCCAGGAACACTGGTTTAAAGCCTAATCAGATTTAAACCAGTTCTCCAAAGCTCATGTAAACCTGGGCAGACCTAGTGAGGAGCTCTAAACCTGTTTTTGGAAAATCAATTGGTGCTCGTGGTCACGAGTGATTGTAGTTCGATTTCAGACGGCATGTGGTCAGCCTGCAGCTGAGCATGCTCACAACTAGAGATAGATAGAGATATTAGATGTTTTTTTATACAGTATATGTATCAGCTTTTAGAGTTTAGGTTGAAGGTTTCTTGGTTATACTTACCCCAGCATTGCTTTTAAAACTAAATAGTAAAATCGGCCTCATCGGCTGACAAATTTTATTTATTTTTGAAATATCGGTATCGGCCAAAGAAACACCCAGATCAGTCGATCTCTGCTCACAGCCCCTGCCCACCCACAAAGTGTCACACACAGCCACATCCAATTTTACATTTACATTGTGTGTTGTCTTTATGTGGTAGTGAGCTTGGTAGACAATAACTAGTGAATTCTAGTCATTGTTCATGATTATGCTGTTCCAATGGCATAGTAGTAGTTAGAAATCTGAAATAATGATTTTTACTGAAAATTATATTCAAAATAATGGAGAATGTGCGGAGGTTATAAAGATGACACCAAAGTATTCTAAATGGTAGCAGTGAGTGACAAAAATACCTGAAAGTCAATGGTGAGGAGAAAATACTGTAAAACAAGGAGAAGCTGCATTCTGGGACAATAATTACCAACCATAACTCTACTAAGTGCTGGGTTTTTAATAGTAGAAAAGCATAAACGGGAAGACTTTAAATTCGTTCAGGTTTATCACAGACACTGGGATCACAGAGTCAGGTCTTCTTGTGTTGGATGAGGACAATATTTGGAGTGTTGCAGTTAAGATGTTCTAAATCTCCACCTGTCTTTAGCAGTCAGTAAAACTCAGCACTGCTGCAACAGAAACCATTTTGTTTTAAAGTATGTGACAAGTATTTATTTATTTATTTCTAATTTCATCTTAATTTGGTAGATACAGTAAGTACCAGGGGTAAACAGAAATGAGAGTTTTACACGAAGCAAGAACAAGTTTGTGAAGAAAAGTTTGAAAATATGTTTTAAAATAACAGGAAGTAGCACAGAGTTTTAAACTGATGACATCACACTAGAGAGACCAGAACATTTGACATTTGTGAACAGGAAGTACATTTGCAGTTCTAAGAAATAGCTAAACCAGGATACATTTTAAATATAATTATCTTAGTTTCATTGAAATAAGTAGTAGTTTGAGTGTGCAGAAAAAAAAACTGCTTCTGGTGGTGAAAATGTGACATATAATTATATTTATATCAGGTTACAACTTGCTTTTGTTACAACTACTGTGTGAACAGGAACAAACTAGAACATTAGCTTATTTACATTATTGGCACTTTAGAGTGTGACCTATGGTTAAGTTCACTGCACAGTTGAATTCAGTTCATTTCAATTTACTCCCCTCCAGTCTTTGGTTCAGTTCACTACAGTTCATTCCACAATCTTTAGTTCAGTTCACTACAGTTCACACTCCAGTCTTTGTTCAGTTCATTACAGTTCATCAACAATCTTTAGTTCAGTTCACTACAGTTCACACTACAGTCTTTGATTCAGTTCATTACAGTTCGCCCACAATCTTAGTTCAATTCACTACAGTTCACACTACAGTCTTTGATTCAGTTTATTACAGTTGCCCACATTCTTTGGGTCAGTTCAGTTCATTATGGCTCATTCCACAGTCTGGTTTAGTTCAATGCAGTTCGCTCCACAATCTTTGGTTCAGTTCATTGCTGCTCACTCCACAGTCTGGTTCATTCATGACAGTTACATGTACTCCACAGTCTGGTTCGGTTCATGATTTACATGTACTCCACACAGTCCGTCAGTTATGACATACATGTAACTCCACAGTTGGTTCAGTCATGACTGTATGTAACCCACACTGTCCGGTTCAGTTCATTGGAACTGACTGATGTTAATATTGGGAAGTCCTCACAGACGACTGTTGTTGTGATTTTGGGCTATACAAAATAAATTGATTATGATTATGATTATAATTCATGACAGTTACATGTAACTCCACAGTCCGGTTCAGTTCATGACAGTTACATGTAACAGTTTGCCTTCAAAAGTCAGCGCAGACCTCTTGCCCACTCCGGCCGGCGAAGAGCTACTTAATAACTTGTTTTACTCAAAAACATAAAGCATCCTGTTCGGAAAAGTGACTTGAAGAAATAATGTCACTTGTATAGATATGGGAAGGGCTTAACAGATTTGACTGAAATTGTGTAAAACAAACGTCTTACATTTTTCATGGTAAAAACTGGCTCTTGCATCATATGAACTTATGACATCATATTCTACAGCAGGGGTTCCCACACTGTCTGACTGGACCCAAAACAACCATTTCAGTGACTCGCGACCCCACATTCAAATGAAATGGATGTTTGTAATGACTTGATCAAAAAGGGTTCTCTTCTTATTTATTTGAGTTGTTTGTTGTGGTATTTGACTGACTTTAACTACAACATACTCCTTTCAATGTAAATAACTGATTAATATAGAGTAATATTTGCAAAAATGACATCTTGCGTCCCCCAGAAATCAAGTCGTCTCAATACAGATGAGTCCAAGTGAAGTCCCAAAACTTTAATCCATTTAATCAAGTCTCAAGTAGTGGCTGTGTCTGATGAGTGGATAAACTTGAGCTGAGCAGATGTCCTTCCTTCCTCGGGTCTCAGCAGCGAGGGTTCCCCATGCGGCAGAAGCACACGGTCCTGAACAGGCGACACTGACAGAAGGCACACAGGTCACAGCACACGGAGTTAGCCGACTTACAGCTGCTGCCCGCGGGGACACAGTTAGCAGGCGGAGGAGGAGGAGGACGCTTCCGGACGCCATACTTATTCTGGGGACAAGGACAAACAATAGGAATATGAGATGTGTTTTGTGAGCGTTTGCACTTAATTTAACAGATTACACAAAACATATGTGCATCATGTGACATTCTCAGTGTCTTTGTGAGAAAATTCATACGTCAGTTTTTTGCTCACTTTTTGTAATGGTTTTATAAATCTGGACCGTTGTGTTTACGAGGCAAGGATTCAGAAAATTTTCACATTAGAACATTTCTCTGTCACTAAAAATGCATAACTTTGCTTCTTAAATGGTCATGATAATTGTATTGTTCTCTTAACTTCATAATCTCGACATCCGACTTGTATAGTTATCAAGCTCAGAATATGTTTATGTTTTAGGTTTTTCAAAGAGTTAGTTCAACCATAATTCTGTATTTTTCAAAGGTCTTAATCACCCGAATCTCAACATTATTTGTTGGACATACCTTTTTCTGTTTCTTGGTTCTTTTATTTTTCTTAACTTTGGGTAATTCTGAAAAAAAAACAAAAAACTATTGATACAACACAGTACATAAGAACATAAGACGTGAATACTACAAACTCTGTAAACTGGAAAACTGCTGGAGGAGACAGTAACATTGGTTCTCATTCATGACACGTTCTTATGGACACATTTGTTCTTAATGGCTTTTTATGTAAATAACCGTTCGTAGCTGGAGTTTGGTGAATATGGCGTAAAGGCTGATAAGAAGGAGTTTGACTCCTCGTGTATCAGCAGCTTCTAAAAGTGGAAGATGCGCACAATTTTTAAAAGATTTTCATGGATGAGGCCCATTATCTGGAGAAGTGAGGAAGTTGTGCTATTTACTAAAACAAAGACCAGAGCTGGACACAGGAACATCATATAAACTATTTTTGTGTAGCTTTCACTAACACTTAAGTGCATGGTAAAATATAAAATTAATAATAATAATAATAATAACATAGTTTAATAGTTTAAAGCAGGTGTCTCCAACCTGTGGCATAGTTAGGAGGCCTATAAGGTAAGGTAAGATAAACTTTATTGTCCCCGAGAGGAAATTTGTCTTGGGCCACAGAACTTAGCCAAAATCTATTTAGATAAGGACACAATTAGGTGTCTAACGATACATTTACAGTAGAAATAGGCACAGAATAAATAACATTTTTGTAATAAAGCATAATTTGTAAGATTCTAAAATCTTTTAGCTACTGGTAGCTCCTGAGCTCCAGGTTGGAAATCCCTGGTTTAAAGGAGACCTATTGTGTTTTTTTTTTTACATTTAGTAAGAAACTAAAACATATACAGATCAGTAATTTACCTTTTGTTCATTGTAAAACACAAAGTTGATCTAAAACAACTTAAAAATAGGAACAGCTTTACTGACTTCCTGTTCAAAACTGCAGAACTGATAAGCCCCGCCTCTTCATTTTAAATGTAACTGTAAAATACAACAGATTTTTAAAAACTATTTTTATTGTTGGAAAGTGATATGGGAGTTTTGAACCAGACATGCTTCACTTTGAGTATTAAACTTTTGAATTATAACAAGTCAATACAGACAAGTGGGAGGGGATAGGTGGTAGGTGAGAACGGGGATTTCTAGCAGTTGAGCTCCAGCTGAAGAACAATACAAGATTACTCACACATGCAGAATCAATTCAAAAATAACTTTGAGTAAACTAATGGTGAAGGAAGGCCGTCATAACAAGGTTAAAAACTTAGAAAAGTGATTTTGACGTAATAGGTCCCCTTTAAAGTGAAACCAAACACTCTTCCTCAAACACACAGGGATCACGGGCTTGGCTCTGGGTCAGTACGCTCACAGGCACGAATACAAGCACAGCTTGTCAATATGATAAGTACAAGTTAAAGGCATTTCATTAAAATGACCATTCATCTGTAGAGAAGGTGAAAGTGTGTACTGCCATAAATCATGAGCAGTTGTTTGTATAAGGCATTAATATGTGACTGGTTGTTGTAGTCAGGACTGCCAAAGTGCCCAGAGGAAATCCACCCAGACACGGGGAGAAACATACAAACTCCTCACAGAAAGGTCTGGGCCAATTGGGAATCAAACCCTCAACCTTTTTGCTGCGAGGCAAGAGTGCTACCTCTGCCACCGTTACTACACTGTGATGATGCTGGTCTGAATGTGCGTTAGGGATGTCCCGATCAGGTTTTTTTGCCCCCGAGTCCGAGTCATTTGATTTTGATGATCTGCCGATACCGAGTCCCGATCCGATGGTTTTATAAAACATTAAATATCAAAGTAAACAAACTCAGATGACTTTTATTTTTTATTTTGTTTACCTTTTTAACATTTAGCACTAACATTTGACTTCTGTGACGTAGCTTGAACAATCAAATAATACATAAATTCTTCACTTTGGACCTTAGTGCAACAGTAAATATTAAATTAAAAAGGTCTAACATGAAAAAACAGCATCAACTTAAAATATCCAGCAGGCATAGAAAACAAAAGTGCCACAGTGTTTTTAAGTAAGGCAAGTAATGTGTTTTTAGGAACTGCACTGCAATCTCCAGCTTTCATTTGACAGAAAATGTATGTTTTTCTTGATGAAAACCAACATCTCTTTGCCTATTCACGTTGTACTAAGAATCTTAATTTTTCTTCTATTTTTCACCTCGTCCCGCAATTAATAGTGTAGGATTCAGGCAACCTCTCGCTCTCTCTCATACACGTGCACGCGCCTTAGCACCCAAACATGCACGCGCAGCACCGAGAGAGCAGCCGCAGGAGAGAAGCCAGAAAAAGAAAATAGACCCAGGTAGGACTAAACGGCTCATATAAAGCAATTGTGAACAGGGAACAGCGCTGTCTTCACAAACACGTTCGTTACAAGTTCAGCTGTAAAATAATGTGTGGTTTAAAGCAGTCCAACTCATATTCATGGAGAAAAGAGCCTCGTAAGGACGTGATTTAAAGTTTGTGTTTGAAGTCGGAAAGTTTGCAATGTTTACGGTCGTTCACGTGCTGCTGCAGTTACGCGCTGCTACTGCTTTGAGGGTCACTGTGCCACCGCGTAACTAGATATGATTTTAAAGTAAGTAATGAGAATCAATATTTCCGAGCCCTGGTCGGGAGATAACGTCCGATTCCGATCGACTCTGAAACCAAGAGATCGGGGCCGATTTCCGATCACGTGATCGGATCGGGACATCCCTAATGTGCGTGTCTTATTATTGAGATCAAACTTGAAATCGCAATCTATCTGTCTTTGGATTTTTGGCAGTGGACTACTAAACAAACCGGATTTGGATGAGGAAATTACATCATAGCAAAAATATTAGTTTATTACAAGCTCTTTAAATGCTTTTTATTTCAGATGAATGTTCAGGCCACACATTTGCCCGTAGAGACCACTTCTGACGCTCACGGGCTTATCCCACTACATGCATCTCCGCTCCGCTCCGCTCCGTTCCGACTGCCGGTTCAACTGCGCAGCTGTTTTAATGAATGAAGACCGTTCCACATCCTCCGTGTGCGCTGCGCAGGGCTCCGCCTCAGCTCCGTCTCTCCGTCGCCGTACGACCAAAATACGCATCAAGGCTATTTTCTTCTCCGCCCGAGTCCGTCAAAGTCAATCTCCGCCAATCAAAACGCACCAAACAGGAAAAAGAAAATGAACTATGTCCGGAATTACAAAGTAAAATCACTCCGCACGTACTTTGTATTGATCAGATAACGAAAAGTTCGTAGTTTTACATAAAGTTTCTTTGATATTTGGACACAGCAGACTGTAAACTACATAATATGTCACTGACACATGGACGGGACAACGTTCGTGCTCGTAACAGTTTAAAGCCTCTTTACCCTCCGCGGAGGAAGAAAGCACGTCCTTCTGTTGTGATCACGTGAAACACAGGGGTTCTGTTCCTATAGAGTTATTGATGTTCCACACTGTCTGGTGCTGTCTCTTATACAAGGAGTGCAGAGGAGCGGACTGGAGCAGACGTGGAGCGATCGGACCACAGGCGGAGCGCGCCCATCCAGGCTCTGGGCTCACTACCACCTGATTGGTGGAGAGGCTGCTGTCCAGGACCATGTGGACCATGTGGGCGGAGCTTGGGAAGTACTCTGTTGCAGCGAGGAGTGCACAGCTGAGCAGCAGGAACACATTCATCTTCACCTGAAACAACACAGCCTCGTTAAGCATTCACGGCTCCATGTAACAGTTTTGTTTCAATCTCAGTGTAACAAAAGATCTAATACAACTGTGCTTAAAAATAATTCAGCTCAAGTTTATTTTTGTGTTTTGTAGAGCAGATTGTTCAGTTGAGGATAAAAAGAGTTGTTGGTGTGAAAGACCCTTTAGACCAGTGCTTCTCACCTTTTTCAGTCGGCCCCCTAAATAACAACCTCACCCAATCACGACCCCCAAACACAAAATGTAGGCTACCTGCAAAGTGATAAAGTAGTTTTTAGTCTTATGTTTGATTTTATTATGAAGACATAATCCTAGATGAATTCATTTTGTAGGCTAGCAAACAAATACATCTATCACTGTATTTGAAGCTGTCAAACCTTGTTTAGGATCTTAATGTTTAATTTTCACATGATCATGATCATGAACTATATAAATAGACCATTTATCTGGGGACCCCCAAAAATCATTTCGCGACCCCCACGGGGGTCCCGACCCCCAGGTTGAGAACCACTGCTTTAGACACCAGATACTGTGGGGCGGAGACGAGCATGAGGCTGCTGTAGCAAACATTGTCCAGAGTTCTTATAGAAGATTTTTGTTCCAGTCTCCAGAAAAAGTTGCTGTTCATCGACACAAACAATAGAAACAAGTGGAAAAAAACTAATTTTTCAGTTAACTAGAAGAGTTTATCACTGTGCAAAAACAAAAGTTCTGCTGCTAAATCAACATTTGTGAATGACCCTTAAAAGTGACATTCAGGTGAAAAACACTGTGTGAAGCTTCAGGAGACAGACGTCTGTCAGACCAGTTCAGACCTGATCCAAAGCTGCTCACGTCTGCTTTGTTGCTTTATTTAAAAAAATTCCACTGCTAAGCAGATAGAGAACAGTTCTTTCTGAATAATGCATGTGCATAGAGCAGAAAGTGACATTTTCAGGACATTTTTAACTAATTATAAGAGAATTTGGCTTAAAACAAGTAAAAAAATTGTTTTTTTTTAACCCACTGGCAAATAATTTGGCTCAAAATGAGCAATGTCTTGAAATCATTCGAAACACTTTGAAACAAGGACAATATTCTTGGTTTCTACAATAAATAAATAAGGTTAAATTAGTCTAAATCTTAGAATCAAACAACTGTAACTTGTCTTGAAATTCATTTTTTCCCGTGTAGAATCTGTGCTCCTGAGAATGATCCGACATTTTCTGTCAGTCTTGACAGTTAGAGGAAGTGTCTGTGTCTGTGTGTCACAAGAACTGAAGACTAGGCTCATCACTTTTACACTTGTAGGATCGGTCGTACGGGTTTATGTTCAGCACAAACCAGAGACATGATGACTGATGGACTGACAAACTGAAAGCACTCAGAAGGCGTGGTGCTCTACAGAGGCAGGGCCCTTCGTAACTTGGCCAGTTCTGGTGGAAATCAATTTTAAAAAGAGCCATGCGCCATTGACTCAAAGTGACGACCACATTGAATCTCTGAACTCTGCAAATCTAGTATGTTTGGGTTTTAGCACCGTAAATGGAAGAGAGATGACCGTTTCATAAGAAATCTCTTCATGTGGGTGTGATTCTGATCGATGAGCCGTTATGTTTATTCTTTGATACTTGACACTTTGTATTCTGTTCATAGGAAAGCTCACTGTTTACCCTCTACGATCCCGGTTCTCACCTTCAGAGTCTGAGTGGCACAAGCGGGGCCTGTCTCGTGTGTAAATCATGCACAGCGTTCACGGATCGGAGGCTCTAAATGACGCGGATCCGGTAGCAGCTCGAAGTCTGATCCACCATTTTCCAACTCCATTGCCTGTGACCGTCTCCGGGACATCAGTAGAACATGTGTGGTTCTCACTTCAGCCGTGAACACTCCAAAAGCTCCATAATGGAAGACAGAAGTCGTCATCTTGTTTGAGTTTGCAGCGCTTCACAGAATATAAATATATTTGTAAACCACGTGTGCATTTTACCATGGTTCTTTTACAGTCTTTGTGTTTTTTACATATTTGTTCATCGTTATAAAATCTATGGACAAAACAAAGAGAAGAACATAATATTTAAGCTTAACTAAATTAGCTGTAGTTATAAATGTGAAAACAAGTAGCCTATAGTCAGGAAATTACTTTATGTATATGCATGTACAGAATGTTTGTATGTATGTATGTATGTATGTACTGCATTGTAAGTACAGTATGTAAGTGTGTACAGTACAGACCAAAAGTTTGGACACACTTTCTCATTCAAAGAGTGTTCTTTATTTTCATGACTATATTGTAGATTCACACTGAAGTCATCCACACTTGACCAGAAGGAGAGTGATGGGAGCTGTGCCAGATGAGCTGGCCTCCACAGTCACCAGACCTGAACCCAATCCAGACGGTTTGGGGTGAGTTGGACCGCAGAGTGAAGGCAAAAGGACCAACAAGTGCTAAGCATCTCTGAGAACTCCTTCAAGACTGTTGGAAGAACATTTGGTGACCAACTCTTGAAGCTCATCAAGAGAATGTCAAGAGTGTACAAAGCAGGAATCAAAGCAAAAGAACCTAGAATAGGTTCTTCAGTTGTTTCACACTTTTTGATTGTGTACTATACTTCCACATGTGTTCATTCATAGTTTGGATGCCTTCAGTGTGAATCTACAATGTTCATAATCATGAAAATAAAGAAGGTGTGTCCAAACTTTTGGTCTGTATTGTGATTTTCAGTGGTCAACTAGTCTAGAGCGTTATTCACGTCCACTCCGACTAGTTGATGACGTCTTAAAAAAAAAACAGAGATTTAAAGACGAGAGGATTCTGAATCAGAATAAACAATGCTCTCCAGGAGAGTTGTCTGTGTGCTTTGAAGCAGCTGGACTGAGCGGACAGTCGGTCTGTGTACTATTCGAGCTGAGCCTGGATCAGTGTAGGCACAGTGTGGTGTGGACAGTGCAGTATGTGAGGCGAGGGGAGCTTACAGCGTGCTCCAGGCAGAAGAACAAGGCAGGAAGAGATGTTGAACAGGTCAGAGGAATATTGGACGTGTTACTGACATTGACTGTGTAGTAGAGACACACGTTTAAGAGAGGTTTTCTCTTAAGTTATAGGTTTATTTATTCTTCCACTAGTCGACTGTCTCTCAGACTAGTCACGCTTGAGTGTTTTAGTCAATTGGTCAACTAGTCTGTGCAAGTCCTAATGTATATCTGTAAGGACGGGCAGAATATCATCATCAGCTGATATTCTGAAAAGTCAATAGTGTGTCCTGTGGAGCTTCTGCTCACAAACTGAAAACACGTGTCTAAGCTGCATTTCTGTTTTTAAACAAATATCCATCAAAATTAGGCAGACGTTTGAAAACAGAATTTACCCAGACTCAAGTCACATTTAATAAGGTATACTGACTATGTTTGTTTTACAGTATCACCTGGAAAGACTGTGTACATACAACATGATATAAAAAGCTGGATTGGACTTTGCAGAGTTCAACAATCTTTGGACAGATGAAACTAAGATCAACCTGTGCCATGATGATGGTGAGAGATGAGCATCATTCTTAAATAGACATGTCAGTCACATGATCTCATTGAGCTTAACACCTTCAGACAGACATTGTAAAGGGAGCAGAGAGAGCCCACAACACTGGTCCAGATGTGACCATTTGGTCTTCTCAGAGCTCCAAAGACACATTTTCATACAATCTGTCAATGATACTCAAAGTGTGGTCCAGGGCCCACACAACAAGCACAAAAGAAAACTTAGTTTGAAACTAAATTATATAATTGATTAGAATAATTTACTATTTTAAACCTACCCTAAGTCCACAGACATTATCTTTTAGCTGTGTTTGTGTCTTAATCTGAGAAGACATACATTCGACATTAAAGGTTGTATGGAGGATTTTCAAAAAATGTTGTTGTCAGTCTTGGTCAAAAACAGTTGCATAGATTTGTAACAGCCTTGTGCTTATGCTAAACAAAAAAGAATTAAAAAATATATAAACTGTGGACATGATGAGGCCAGTAAAACGTTGACCAATAGATAACGAGGTACTCGTTATCTATTGGCCTGTGAACCTGTCAAGCAAACCCTCAGTGTTCCTAACTCATTGGCCCAGTTCCAGTGAAGGGCGTGGCCCTGGGAGGAAACACATGTGCATCGTTTGAAAAACAGCAAACAGTTGTTGGATTTGTGATTTGTGTTGGAGAGTGATCATGTAGAACAGGGCTCTTAAACTCCTACAGTGCATTTACATGATCAGGGGAATCGGACTGCGCTAAAAAAATCTGACTAACTTCCTCTTTCCCCTCAAACCGGTCTGACCAGTTTGTCCTGGTTTACATGTGACGGAGTAAATCAATTCTAAGAGCGGAGGACGACAACTCCTCGCCTACAGGGGGCGGAATGCGTTGAAGTAGGTTTGACAAATTGCTCCATTGTTCGGTTGAACTTTGGAACGTCCATGACTGATATGTGACAGCCATTGACAGCTAAGTTAGGCTAAGCGACACCTGTCACAGCAGCAACATGGACAACAACTACTCGAGGAACGCTCTTCTTTTATCTCTCCCTGAACACATGGGAACATCAGCTATGGTTATGCGGCAACTACAGGAAGAACAGTACCTTCTTATTATGACCCTCGAAGACGAAAGAAGAACAAACCAGTGTGAAGAAGAACGCTTATCCCTGAAAACATGCGTGTAGCTAATGTCCTCTAGCAAGCTGCTCAGAATACAGAGTTGTCGCAAATCAGTTGGAGTCCATAAATCAACTGTTTTAAAATTCATGCAAATAGTATTTTGCATGGCATGTTAAAGTCATACATTCGCTCATTAAACAGTAGGGATGGGACGAGATCTCGTGCCGCGAGATCTCGCGAGATCAAACTGTCACGATACTGTGCGCACACGTACTGATCTGTCTCGTGAGATTTTCCATGGTCATGAAATTAAGTTTCGTATCTTTGAGCAGCTGCAGTAAATATTCTCCTCCACACACAGACTTGTAGCGGACTTATTCTGACAGAAAATTGTCTAAACTCTGTCTCAGTTTTTATTTCGTAAAGATAGGACCAATATGGACAGAGATAATTAGTCCTAAACAATGTAAAAGTTAGGCGGAAAAAATATAATCGTCAAATAACGCCGACATCGCGGGAACAGCGCAGTGTTTTCACACTAAACATAGTTTAAAATAGATCCACAAAGAGATATTTTGGCCTATATCATGTAAAAAGTAGGAAAGTCTCCTCATCGTGTGCGTCTGGTCCCTGCAGCAGCAGCAGCAGCAGCGGCAGCGCTGTGAAGGAAAGGGAAAGGGGCGGAGTCTGAGCTACACACGGAGGAGTGGATCAATTTCAGTCAAAACACAGATCGTTCAAATAATAAAAATCCAAGGTGATACACATAATGAAAGGTAAAGCTAAACTAAAAGAATATAAACTAACAATAATAAATAATACAAATCAATTTTGTAATTGCCTTGTTTAATTCTAAATTGAAACAATTAATGCAAATTATTTAAAAATCTTGTCTCGTCTCGATCTCGTGGACCCAATCTCGTGGCTCGTCTCGTCTCGTGAAAATTCTGTCTCGTCCCATCCCTATTAAACAGCCAACACTGGAAGAAGCCCGAGAAATGCTTCACGCTTCGAAAAAAAACTTCAAGCTTCCTCAAATAATCAGTTGCATTGACCAGACGCATGATCCTGTATTAGCTACAAAGTGATGGCTACAAAGACTTTGTAAACAGAAAAGGCTGGCCGTCGACGTTCTGCAGGCTGTGGTAGACGACATGAACAGGTAAGGCCAAAATTATGAGACTGGCAAATGGGCTCAGGATTGTGGTATCAGACAACATTAGAATTGTCAGTTGGCCTAATGTTAAACCAATGGAGATTTTAAAAAGCTACATACTAAAAATAGGGGCAATAGGCTTTTTTTGTACGTTGACATGAAATATTTAACAGTATTATTAAAAAGATAAGCAGTTAAATAGTGGAAGTAAAGCAGATAAACTTTTAGGAGAATACTGGTAATGACAATTCTATCACTGTATGTTGAATATGCTTTAAGAATCAGTCACTGGCTTTCCACTGATATTTTTGTAATGACTATATCATTGTCACTAATCTTTCTAAGTTGTGTCCTTCAGTTTGTAACATAAACTGTCCAATGCCTGGGTCATGTCATGATGCAAGTGGTCTGTGTGGGTTCACATGTATGAAGAGCATCACAGCTGCCAAAGGTAAAAGGTCATTTTAAAATTGAGAAGAATAACATTCCAATAATATAGTTAAGTAAAAATTGCTCAAACCAATCGAGCCGGACGAAGGCCAGATGGTTTCTCTCATGTTTGTGAATTCACAAATACCGCGAGATAAACCATCTGGCTGGCCAGGTTAAGTTAAACTCAGTCTGCTGTAAACTTTCACTTTATGTCACTGAAACACTAACAGGAGAATACTTTTATCTGACTTATTCACGTAATGCCTTTGCCCTCGTGGGAGAGAGAAACCACACGTGAGCTCATGTGATGAGAGCCAAAGAGTGATCCCATCAAACACGGACGTTTTTTGCACTCCTGCTGCACAATAAAGAGCTATTTTGGCTTTAATTTAAAACTTTTATTTCATAAACTTGTACTCTCCGTGCATGCTCTTCTCGTGCCTCTCGAGGCTTCGCAGCCCAGCGGAACGCAGCCCAACATGCATCCAGTAGGAGAGGCTTTGCGCACAAACTCAGAGGTGTTCTGTGGAGCAGCGCTGCGCAGCGAATGTGCAGGATGTGGGATTCCTGTGTAAGTGTAGCTCTGCGCTAACACAAACAGACTTTTGTTTAAAGCCATTAAAGAGTATAACAAACTCCCACAGAGTCTGAAACTTCCTCTGATATGAAGAATGTCTCTTGTAATGTTCAGAACCTACTGTTGTAGACGCAGAGGTGTGTAGATTGTTGTAGACTTAACAGTGTGTAGACTGTTGTAGACGCAGCAGTATGTAGACTTGTGTCTGGTTTGATTGTGGTCGTAGTGTGGATCTTTCATTTGTAACTCTTGATGGGATTAATGTTTCACAGAGGAACAGATTATTATATAACATTCACAAGTGACTGACAAAGGATTTGTGACACTTAAACTGCTCTGAAGCTCACGGACAACACAATAACTGAACTGTTGTTGGATTAAATGTGTGAATCTGAAGTAAACTCCTGCTCTCAGCTCCGGTGAGTGAGACTTGAAGAATAAAATTTTTTAGTTGCATGCATATCATATAAACAATGAGGTCATATATATTTGCTTTAATAAACATTGAAGTCATGTATTGTTATAATAAATACTTACATACACTGAACTCATTTAGAACTCATCTGTATAATGCTTATCTACTATTGCTTTAAAGGTTTACATGTTGTTGTTATGGTAAACCTATTTTATTTAGCTTGTGATTTTACTTAGCCTTAATATTTTCTTGCTGTATTGTCTCACAGTGGATTTACACTAAGTGCAACTTGGATGCGAGTCACGCAGAACTTAGAAAGTGCTTAAAACCAATGCGTTGATTTACATCGTGCTCCGACATGTCCGACTGCGAGAGTCGCGCGACTCTGCGGAAAGAATCCGCATGAAGTCTATTTTTCCCGGAGACCGCAGCGGTCTGGTGCGGCTTTCAATTCATTATACGAGCGTTCTCGCGGGAATCTACGTGACTCCACGTGGCTTTGGACGAAACCGGACCGCAGTTGACAGCATCTGGTGTAACAGGCACTTAGCAAGAAACCCGCACGTGTCCCGACTCTCACCAGCCTCGCAGTCTGTGTAAATCCAGCGTAAGTCTAGAAGCTACAAAACCAATGCATAATGGGCCTGTACATAAGAGCCAGAAGCAGAGACGGTAGGAGTACAGAGAGGCCCAGTTGGGAAAGTCCAAGTGGGAAAGTCCCGAAGTGCAGGTGCAGAGGAAGAGGGAAGAACCATGATCTTCATCGTCATCTTTTTGCATATTCATTTCGTATGTTATATCTGGATCCGAGGGAAAGGCGAGCGGTCAGATAGTATACGCCTGGCATGAGTCTTGCATTGTCTGTGAGCTACCAGGGAAAGCTTTGACCCAGCCCTGTATTAGACTTTTTGTTAGGGAATCATTTTTGGGATGAATAAACTTTTTATAAATTTAACCATTTGAATCTTAGTCATCTTTAAAATAAGAACATGCACTCATATTCAACAGACTCAAACAGAGCTGTGTTCAGTATACGTGTGTTCACCTTTGATGAAGACAGAAGTCCTGACTCTGAAACTGTCAGGCACCAGTTTATATCTTTTACAACTGTCTTATCAGAAAAAAGAATCCTAAATGAGTAATCAGAGTAACAGAATGAATTTACCAAAAATAAGAGGATCCTAATCTGCAGAGATCAATCCTGCTAAAGATGACTCGACAAACTGTCGAGGTGAGAAAAAGCAACCGCAGCCTGACTTCACCGCCTCCATGACTACAAAACCGTGATGCATGATGGGAAATGTAGTGCAGTGCAGTGCCTGGCCGCTGATTGGCTTTGATCAAACGTGACGCGCTGCAGTTCCTCCGCCTCTGTCTCTCTACTTTTATAACATTACACGTGTTTAACATGAGTCTGAAAAGACCAGGATGATGGACATTACACACAGAATCATTATTACATGATCTTAATTAGCTTGTAGTCACGTAAATGTGTCTTTGCTCTGGTGATTTGTGAGAGAAACAGAAAAGCTTTTACAAACTTGTCTGTAGTTTTATTCAGAGCAACACTGTGCTGTTTGTGTGACTCTGCAGGACCTGAGTCTGCCCTGCTGCTCAACAAGTGTCCAACTTAAATCTCCTCTGTTTGCTTTGAGCTCTTGTCTGCAACCCAGGCAGACATTTTCACATCTTGAACACATCTATTCTAACGTGCTTATGTGGTTATTAGCATTAGTTACCAAGAAGAAACGCAAAAACATCATTTCAAGTTAACACCTTATTTGCATTTCAATACAAAAGTTAAAATAGGGCTGGGCTATGGCGTCAGACAGCTAACTTGAGCATGCATAGAGAACATCATCGCGCACAGTGAACAAGATTTGAGAGCGTATAAACTGAAAATGAGCGCAAACTTCCTGACAGCGGCGTAGGCTCTGTCTGCGCGCTCAGAATGATAACACAGCGCGCGGTTTGTATTAGCGCGATGTTGGATCCTTTTGCTTTGCTTCTATCTGAGCGCGCTGTTATTTTTCCTTCATGATGTGACGTCATCAAAATAGGCGCTGCAGTCGATCACAGATTCACAGATTGGGAAGTGTGGAGATCTGACGGCGAAAACCAACAGATTTCATAAAATAAACCCATTTTTTAGTAATTTTACATAAGAATTGAATATTCGTAGCCACTAATCACTTGTACACGTAGTTTAGACAGTGTTTAATTTGTAACTCAAACGTTGCCGGAACAAAATGTGGGTTTTGGACCGGGGTCCAGACAAGGTCGAACCTTTACCGGAGCGCACACATTAAGTGAACATAGAGGCTTAGAAATGCTAAAATACAACCCAACTGTCCATCCTACTCAATGTTAAACGATATTAAAGTAATTTTGTCCATGTTACACGTTTTTTTTACACGTCACACAGAGATTTTCATTCATTCTGACAGAAATCATCGCACCTGCGGCTAAATCCGATCCACAGCAACAAGTTGCCCTCCACCACTCCCGTGCAGCTCAGCACTGCCTCTGCATCATATCTGACTCTCCACAAGTCACAACAACAACGCAGGACAAACAGCTTTTACACAGGAGACACAGGTCACAAACAGCTTTTACACGGGTCTCATACATCAAACGTGACGCTAAAATACACATTAAAGTAACACAGTAAAGTTAGTTGCACTTACGAGAAACTGCGGCCGCTACATCCGCGCTGGTTCTGACCTCTTTATCGTCTTGTCCTCACACATGTGACACTCCAAACACATGTGACACTCCCGCTGCTTTTAATCCATCAAAACGAGCCAAATAACAACAAATATTCACGAAATCCACTTAGATGCATATTTCCTGTTTTAGAAGGAGATACAAGAGCGGGGCTCGCCTGGAACCAATGAAAAGTCTTAAACCCGCCTGCGCTGATTCTGATTGGTCAAATTTCCTGTATGTTTCGCTTTTAACCAATCACAGTCTGTGACTCCGTTTTCCCCACAAATAAGCCTGTTCACTGTTTGAGTGAATGAGAGACGGGAGAGGAGCAGAGTCGCCTCTCGTAGAAGAAAGACAAAAAGCTTATTGGAAAGCGTTACCGGAGCAGACAAAACTGTTGCCGGAATGCCCCACGAGAGTTCCCGGATCTTATTCCGGCTTGTTCCGGCTCAAATTAAGCCCTGGTTTAGAGCCTACGCGCGCTGTCAGGAAGTTTGCGCTCATTTTCAATTTATACGCGCTCAAATCTTGTTCACTGCGCGCGATGATGTTCTCTATGCACGCTCAAGTTAAAGATAGCTGTCTGACGCCATACTGGGCAATATTGTGATAAAATCGAATTGTGATCTCATCTCTGTGACAATCAAGTCTCTAATAAGTTTCGAATGTTGTGGTTTTTTTGGCTGCGCATTCAAGTCATAAAAGAGATGAATTAGATTTACAAAAATGTATATCAGTTATGACTGAAACATGCATTCTTAGCAGATTTTCACGCCTCAAAGTTGTTGTAAATCAATAACACTTGTTTAGAGGCAACACACAACGTTCAAATGAATCGATTGTTGCTGTTTTTCTTTTTATTGAAGGACTGATTTGCTTGTTTCACTCTAAAAATCTGGCAACAAAACAGCCTTTGACGACTGGATTTAGCCATTGACAAGTAGATTTTTTTGAAAAATCAGATACTACTCAAAGACATGAATCAAATCGGAATCATGATCTGGCTCCAACAGAATCGTGGTAACATATTTTTTGCCATATCGCCCAGCCCTAAGTTAAAGTGCTCCAAGTATTCAGAATACTGTCCGTACATTTAGCCAAGTAACAGAATACACTGCAAAAATATTCTCCAGACCATGTATCCATATTCTACACTTCAAACCTGACCAGACTTTTATCAAGCCGGAGTCAACAAAGTCAGGAGGAGTCTAAGCGTGTCCATTGATTGTGTTGTGTTGACATATTAGACAAAGTTTTTTACAGAGGGGATTTTGGATTCACATTTTTTTAGTTTTTGAGTCAAATCAATTGGGCAGAAAATCCCAAATGTGGCAAATTTTCAGACTAAATCAGGTTTCGAACTTTGAAGGGAAAGTTTCCAGAGAACTCCGTGGACGATATGATGGATTATATGAAATAAAACATATTAGAAGCATTTTGGACCGTTGTGTTGTCTCCACGTGAAAGCCTGCATACTGAGAGAGCAATAAGAAGAGTTCAAAGGCAAAAACACTTGTCTAAGTTTGGAAAAAAAAAATGCTTTGTAGAAGTTAATGTTGAATTGATCAAGCAATTCATTTTTATGGTTAGATACTGTCGGCATTACTCATCTTTTTGACTGAGTGAGTGTTGGTCAGTTTGCTCTCTCAGTATACAGGCTTTCACGTGTTGTGGTTTACGACTCGGACACTGAGACCAGTCAGTAATCTGTGAAGTCTTTAGAGGAGACTTTTGTTGTGATTTTGGGCTGTACAAAAATCAAATGAACTGAATTGATTGGTTGTCATCTTTTTGATAAATAACCCTATAATAGCTCTTTCCCCAGTTTCTAAAGATAGATTGTGACGTCACGCCGCAAAGCATTGCGGGTGCAAACTGCAGACAAATATGGCAAGTCAAAAGGGCCATATATCGCCTTGTTTTAAACGCGTAGACACGTAAAAAACAAGCGTTTAACCCCGGATTTTGTGCGTATTTTACATGCATGTCTTTACGTGCGTGGCCCATATTTGCGCAACTCTTCCGACATGCGTATCCATTTTCAACACGCACGTAAAATATGCGCATCTTCTATTATGGAAATATATGCAAATACATTTGAATTAATTATGTCCTTTCAGCTGAATGGTGTCACATAAGAGAATCTACCTGTTGTTAGTCACTTGACTGGTGGGTGAATGGGTAAGAACAGTGTCTGTGTGTGTTTTTGTAACCCAGGTTCGATCCCCAGCCCTGCCCTCTGTTATATTAAACCAATTTTTACTTTGGCCCTCAATAATTCTTCCAACATTGTTCTAAGCACCTACATCACACATAGAATAGTTATTTAATATTTTAATGGCAACGATGTTCACTACCCTGGGAGTTCTTGCACTATAGGCTAAATAAAACAACAATAAGGTCTTAGGATGACCAAATTGTTCATTTAAGGGAGTTAACCAAAAAGACAAATTATGTGATTGGTTTGATAGTTAAGTGGTTTAACAAACTGCTTTTTATTAATTTTATCTTTCTTCAGGTCTTTTCAATCTCCAGTCATAGAAAAAGGGGGAAAGGGAGAAGAGAAGGGGTTTTAAAATAATAAAAAACTGCTTAATTACCGCTCTTTGCTTCAGCTCTTGCAAGCAATATTTCACTGCATTGCATTCCTCTTCCACCCCATCTCCACCTCATCTTCAACCTTTGCCCTCTTCCTCTTCTACTTTAACAGCTATTTATCACATGCTCATTGTTTTCTAAGCTCCAAACCTGTTTTAATAAATGTCATCATAATCCCAATCATCTTGTCTGTCTGAGTCTCTCCAGGTTGAGATACTAGATGTGTGGATGAGCAGATTTGTGGCCAGGTCATTTCTGAGTAGTTCTATACAAAACCACTATAGTTCCAAGACTCAAAGGACAGCTGACAAAATGAAGACATTGCAGTGACGTGCAGTTACTGCTGGTGAGGCACCGGGCACTACACAGATCTCATTGCTTACTTTAATTTTTAATTTTATTTTTTTACTTTGCAGACATACATCTGAGACGTTTGTCTTACATGAGCTGTCTTTAGGTTAACACCCTTAAATGAACAATTTGGTCATCCTAAGACCTTATTGTTGTTTTATTTAGCCTATAGTGCAAGAACTCCCAGGGTAGTGAACATCGTTGCCATTAAAATATTAAATAACCTATTCTATGTGTGATGTAGTGCTTAGAACAATGTTGGAAGAATTATTGAGGGCCAAAGTGAAAATTGGTAGGTAATATAACAGAGGGCAGGGCTGGGGATGGAACCGGGTTTCAAACATACAAAACATTATGTAGTTACTGTTCTTACCCACTCACTCACCAATCAAGAGACTGATAGAAGGTAGATTCTCTGATTTGACACCATTCAGCTGAAATGACATAATAGACATATGTTTTTACGTGTCTACGATTTTAAAACAAGGCGATATATGGCCCTTTTGGCTTGCCATAGACAAACAAACGCGAGCGCGGTGCAGTTTCATTTGTGCAAAGGTGGTTCGAAAATGAAATTATTTTCACAATTAACATCCCAATCTTAATGAAACAAGGAGGCAAAAAACACTGCTGTTGGGGATTATGTAACTCAGATTGGAGATATTCCGAGCGGCTGCCAGAGGGAACAGTTTCATCCCGTTTCCAAAACCTGGAAATCAGTGACAACATGACACAGTCAGAAAGAGAGCAGGCCAATGTAAAGACGGAGAAAGCAAGACGATGGCAGTGTTTATGTGGTTAGGCAGATTTCCAAAGTGTGGAGAGGAGAACTAGCAACACGTACATTTGTCTGCTGCACTTTGACAGTGGGAAAGGCCCTGGATCTGAGGCTGATGAACCAGGACTAGCAACGTTAAGGGCCCAGACACACAGCAAGTGACAAAAATGACGAGCGTGAACAAGCAAAACTACAGCATGGGTGGCCACACCGCCTGTTGCAACAGAATACGTGTGCTTGCCCCGTGCGCGCCTGTGGTGCGTCATCGCGAGCCACTCACCCTGTGTTTCTCAATGGGAAAGCTGTTCAAGTTTGTCTGTCTGTGTTTACGCTCTTGTATCAGGTCTGTAGTCAAAATGATCACATGAACAGGTTTGTATCTTCCCTCTGGACCGGCTGATCACTGCAAACGCGAGGTTTTCAAAAGTAAATATGAAACTCAAGCAGACAGTCTTTCTGGGGCTGGACTCCGTCACACAGTCCAGGTCTGTCCCAGGACGTGTGGTGCTGATGGCAAGTACACACATACAACAGTAGATGCCTGGTTCTCTGTATTCTACACGTTTACGCACCTACGCCAGCGTAGGTGCGCTCAGAAGGAGGGCCCCGCCTCCTTCTGAGCGCTGAGAGTTTTTCGAGTTTATATCTGTCCAGTCATCGTGCCTGTTGGCTGCGCTGTACATAAACCCTGTTTGACCAATCCTACAAGTTTAAAAGTGATGGACCCTCCCCTCTTCTGTTCTTGACACACGAGAGTGTTGGGCAGAGACACAGCCTCTTTCTCTGTGCTGAGCTTAAGACTGACAAACGCAGAAACAGGTGTCTGATCATTCTCAGCACAGAGCGCAGAACCAAAGAGTCTGGGAACAGTTTGAACAACAAATACATGTTCACTGTCCCATAACCTCTCAGTCAGTCTTTATTTTTGCGTCAATAGGACGAGTATTGGCTGAACTACGAACACAAATAGCTGTAGAACTTAAACGTCTGCAGATCGCGAGAATGACCGCGACAAAAATGACCGCGGCAAAATACGGCGGATTTCTGCACATTTGTGTTGAATTATTTCAAGAGCCACATAAAACCTGAGGCTGTTTGTCCCAAAAAAGTTTCAGATTTTTGTATTTCTGTCTAAAAAGTCCAGCGGATGATGCAGCTTATCAACAATTCCAGCGTCAGCGTGAAGAGGGAACAGAGGCGGAGCTCACAGGGGGAGGGACAGGGCTGGGGCCCCACTTGGACATCAAGTGAAACTTGAGGAGAGATGCAATGATATTAATGATAAAATTATGCATAAATGAAAGATTTCTTGGTCTAAAATAGCTCACTCCAAATTTAGGGAAAATGCAACTGTTTTTAGGGCAGGATCTTGAATTATCTCTTTCTTATGAGAAATATTATTTAGCTTAAACTTATTCTGTCGCTTTGTGTATAGTTATAAATTAATAATGAAAAAAGTCAATTTAAACGCTACTTTGGCTTGACTGATTAAGGTTCGTAGAAAAGACTGAAGGGCCCCTGAAGCAGATTTTTGCTTAGGGCCCCCAAAAGGTTAGATCCGGCTCTGCTGCTGGATATTCTGTTGGAGTTTGAGCGCTGACTTTCAACTTTAGAACGATGTGACAACTATTGTGTGGATGAAAATGAAACTGGACTCAAAAACAGAAGTATAACTTGTGACGTCATGTGGAACTGGATTGTGCTGGGCTCCAAACAACGATATATGAACATTTGAAGAACAATCAAATCTAAAGCCAATGTGGACATAACAGAACATGCCTCTCTCAGCGGTTAACCCTTGTGTCCCGTTGGGGAGTTTTACTACATTTCTTGTTACAAACCTTACATTGAGTCATATTTTCAAAAGATCAACTCACAATTTCACTAAACCCAGAGGTATGTCTTTTACAAGTGTGCTGTCCTTATGTTCTGTTGCAGTCTTTTACTGTACTATTTTTGAACGGCGGTAAAATTACAGTAAAATATGTTGTTTTTTCAAAATTTTTGGGGTTAAATCTGTTTATCCACTTCTGTTCTGACTAAAAATACCACATTTAAAAAAAGTCTGGACAAAGAATGAAACGCTGAGAGTTTTGTCATTTGTATTTTTAGAACGAACTAGAGATTAGGACACATAGGTTAAACAAACCTGTGTTGCTGGTTATATTTAACCTGGTGGCATTGCTGTTTTTGTCTCATTTTATTCATAACATGGGGAAACACGGTGGCACAGCGGTTAGCGCTCTGGCCTCTTAGCAAGAAGGTCCTGGGTTCGATTCCCAGTCAACCCGGGCCTTTCTATCTGGAGTTTGCATGCTCTCCCCGTGTCTGCGTAGGTTTCCCTATGGGTGCTCCGGTTTCCTCCTACAACTAAAAACATGTCCAATGTGCCTCCCCTCCCCAGGACTACAGATGGAAATTAGATAAAAGCATCTCTGCCATTGTGCTTAATGTAATTGTACATTGTCCTTAATAAACATTACCTCAAGTTATAATTTTTTGTTTATTTTTTTTTAACACTGCCTTGGCACAGATGGATTGTTTTTACATGAGTAGTAGGTCGAAGGTGCAGCCACACAGTAAAAACAAGACCAATAAGTTAAACTAACTTAAATCTTAATATGATTCATTTTACTGGGCAGGAGTTCTCGTAGCAGTATTACCTATAAACATATATAGACCTACATATACGCACACATATACATGAATGAATGAATGAAAAGATTTATTTCAAGCAAGCAAGCATAGTACTATGAGCATAACTTGTATAACAGAACATAATATCAACATAACAGTTAAGCCCATCTGTTTTACACAGAAAGAGCTGATGCTCGCTTGAAAGGAGTGAGACGAAGTAAAAATACTTATTTACTCTCACCCCGTTAGACATAACTACTACATACTGTAGATATCTGTGAATGCAATCCGAACTTTCCATTATAACACCATTTCTTTTCGGTGAGTGCATTGTTATACAGTGATCGCTTTAATTCACCAACACAATTTTCCCATTTCTTTTGCACAACCAACATCACACTTGCTACACAACATTACATAACTTCCCCTGAATCATATTTCAGTAATACCATTGCTTTATGTTTTGCTTTGAATTGATCAATAGAAGAGCATTGCTTCAGTTTGTAAATTGATTGTAAAGAACTCTTATAATACATACTCAAAAGAATACAATACATATGCACACATTTTTTACTTTGATTTGCTCAAAAACAGCAAATCTCAAATGAACTGTTTGAACGCCTGAGAAAAGTCTTGTGTGACGCATGAGTCCAGCTGCTGATCAAAAGTTATTGATCATTAAATGGAAATTGTGTGGGTTGGTTGTCACAATGTTAAGTCAAAGTGAGACCGATGTGTCTTGTCTTTGGTTTGATTTTTTCATGTCGGATTTCATTTGATTCAAGATTTCTGTTCATTTTTAATCAGGGCGCCTTAAATTACAAGAAAAAGTCAGTTAGAACTTTGAAAAAAATGCATTTTTGCCAAGATTCTAATAATAATGTAAAACAACATTTTTAAACTTACTGAGTGATCAATGACTTTTGAGCAGAATAAGCCATAAGGCAAGAATGAAATGTATGTCTTAGTTGATACTTTACACTCATTTTATGCATTGCATTGGAATGTTGAAAATATAGTATTTTTAAGGAAATCTGGTTTATGTAAAAGTGTGACATCCAACCCCGACTGGACTGTTTTACTCTCACCTCAACTGTTTTCCACATTTTTAAACCAGAGCCCTGTACTACAAACGTCACTGAACTGATCCTGGATACGTTTCTCTTCCCGGGTTGACTAACTCAGATATGAGGCTCTCTGGATAAACTGTCCTACGAAACAAGTTCACAACTGGATCTGTTAACCCTGGATTTTCTTAATGAAGCCGTACACGTTCACGGAGCAGAGGCGGGGTTAACGCAAACTGACCAATCAGAACAATCGAGTTGTGGACTTCAAACGTGAGGAAACGTCAATCATGAAGCGAAATATACGAGTGTTAAAATCTAAGCGAAGGAAACGCTGCAGCTTCAAATGAAGTCTGAGCTTAATCAACAATCACAGACACAGAAGTTACACTACAGAGTTCATTTAAATGTCCTGCATCGATAGAACAGACTAAAACACAAATGTGTAAACATCACAAACATTTAATAGATCGACGTTTAGTCTGAATGAGCTGTGTCCTTTATCTGAGTCAAAGTGATGTAAAAATCCACATCCAAATGTGCACAAAGTGCAGTTGTTCATTATTTCTTGACAATGAAAGAATTTATTAACCATCACAGATTAAACAAGATTCTTCAGTCACTGTTAAGATCTCATCCTCCTCTTAATAAATAGGTTACGTGTCGTGCACATCGCATTGATATAAAAGAAAACGCTGTAACTTCCACTTTTCCTCATTTCTCCGCCGCCCTCTCTCTCTCTCTCTCTCTCTCTCTCTCTCTCTCTTCTCTCTCTCTCTCTTTCTCATCTCTCTCTCTCTCTCTCTTCACAAACGGCTTAATTCTCGTCTCTGATTGGCCAGCGCCTCGTCTTTTTAACTTATTCGGAACTTATCCTGGTCCAGTGCAGGTTATGAGTTTGTCTCATGTTGCCATAGAGATCTGCCCCAATAGGAAGTGATCTTACCTGGCTAAACCCCAAAGTCTAGCTTCATAGTACAGGGCTCTGCTCACATAAAAACAGTCCTAGTTGTCACTCTGACTCTCCTCTTTGTAAAGTCAACATTTAAAGCTTTCAAATTAGAATATTTTTAACGTCTGAAAACTAACTTTTTGCTTTGAATTATTTTGACGTTGTCTTATCACAATCTTGAACAAACGTTTACTAACAGGTCTTAGCTAGTGACTTTTGGTTCATTTAATGAGTTTTAATTTGAATTCAACTTTTTCTTTCAAATGCACCAATCACAAGTCGAGATACAGTGACTGTGACAACCAAGCCCACACTGTACATGGGTCATTCTGTGAAAGTGGGACTATAAAGTGTGACATCCAGGCTGAAAATTCAAACTGCAGCAATTGTTTATTTTTAGGTTCATTTCCATCTTTGAGAAGTGTACTGACAGGATCTAGAATGGTCAAGAAAGATGCACAACTAGTTTTTCCAATATAGCCATTTCAATTTAAATTGCTCTCAATGCAGCATAATTCCACATGTAACATGGACACCAACTGGACACCAACTGGACACCAACTGGACACATGTTTTAGCTGAGAGAGTTCTATATACTAAATAAAATGTTGATTTTTGAGCTATTCTCTCTGAATACACACATTAGTGGCGTTTATCCGCTGCAAGGTTCCTGAGCGTTGAAAAGTCTCACTGCCTGATAAACTGATCAGGTCCGTGTGTAACTTATATGGACACCAACAGTTAGGCTACCCACGAATTCGGCTGTCATTTTTGAAAAAAAAAAGTAGAAAAATGAAATGCATGCAATGTTTTCCAACATTATTCTTCATTTTGTTGTGTTTCAATGCAGTATTTTATTGAGTTTACATGAGGAAATGACATCATGTTTATTGCTGGATAAAAATGTCACACTTTTCGTTCATTAATTAAGCTATTTTTTTTTTAAAACGGTTGTAAAAAAAAAGTTCCATTTGATCTTGGGCTGCAATTTTTTTAAATCTTTAGAGGCACATTAGTAGTATATATTACATCAAAAATGAAAACAAAATGATTATTATTTACTTAATGAAAACCTGTCAAATAACCAGTGGGCAAAACGGTCCCACTTTCAGAGAATGACCCATAGAGTATGAAGTGTAAGTAATAAGATTTATGATTTCAGTCTTCTAAAAAAAAAAAAAAAAAAAAAGCTTGTATTTTTGTTTGTTTGTTTTTTCTCGTAGATTCCTTGACAAAATCCAAACATGTTCAAGGCTCCCGTCTGTTTGAAAGTCAAGTCATGAGTGGCACACACTTTCACTGCAAAAACTTGGATAAAATGACTTGAATTAAGCCTTTTAATCCCAAATGACTACTGTAATTGTAAGATTTGCTGACTTAATAAAACCAAGTCTTGCTAAGATTATTTGACTTGTTTTAAGATTTTCTCTTGTGATTACCTTATCCAAAACTTATTTGTATCTGTTAAACCATAATTGGTTGAATCAAGAAAAGATTTGCTTAACCCTAGAGCACTATCGCCGGGTGAATTCACCTGAGCAAATGTATTTACATAATTTTCAATATGTTGCATTTTTCTGAGTGTCATGAGTCCCTGGAGCTTCACCAGTGTTTTTGACTCTATGGGGAAAAGTGGACTTCCCCAAAGTCCACTTTTACCTACAGACTTGCTTCTGGGTGATTTTGGCGATAGTGAAAGAGGGTAATGTACGTTTTGGGTGGATTTCACCAGTGATAGTGTTAGTGTTTAAAATCAAGCGATCCTGCCACATGTCAAGAGTGACAACATTCAGACTCACCATATTTTCACCATATTTACTGTCCCTGGTCAACTCCAGCTTCATTCTGTGGCAGGATTAGTGTCTCTGACATCTCAGTAGTGAGGAACACAGGTTTGCTTTTGGGTGATTTTCACCCGGCAACAGTGACAGAGGGTAATGTATGTTTACTTTTTTTTTAATTTGCCAAAAGCTACATTATGTAGCTAGCTATTTATATGAATTATGAAAACATATCACAAAGTGGTGATTTCAAAGTGAATTCTTCTGGTGAAAACAATATTTTAATCAGATGAGTCATTTTCACACAATGAAAAAATACCACATTTTTGTTCCTCTCTCCTGTAGCTGTTTGTGTGTCCAGAGTCTGAGCTTCACCAGGAAGTCTCACATGTGTCAGGAATGGGTCGACCAAAGACCAAGTTTCATGTATCAGTATTTTTATTTTTTTTTGTAATTTTTTTTATATCAAAATTCTAAATTTTCAGTAATTTTCGAGCATGTTTGTAGGATCTTCCTATATTTTATTTTCCATTTTGTTCCACATACCACAGTTGAAAATAAAAGAAAACCACTGTAATTTATCAAATGTTGTCATATTTTGATCTATTTTTTATGACAAGTACTTTTTTTTGGGTTTATTATATCTGGTGAAAATTACCCGGAAAAAGTGATGGTGTCACTTTTTATAGCGATAGTGTTCTAGGGTTAAGAATAGAACTAGAAACTAGCATTTTCTGCTCAAAACAACTAGATTAGTCAAATGGTCTTACTGCACTGGCAGAATATTTCACTTTGATTTTTTATTTTACCTCAAAATAAGCAAAATAAAAACACGATTCTAACTTCAAACACGCTTCTAGCTTCAAAGTTCATTTGCAAAAACAGATAGGCCTATGTGCAATTTACTCTTTGCATCGCAGTGTTTTTAAATGTGGCTTCGCTCAATAAAAAACACGATTTCTGCCATTCCTAACAACAAAATAAAGACAACAGGATCCAAACACACAAACATCACACCGACTTCTCTTCTACAAACATCACCAAAAAGCCGTCAAAACAACAACAGTCGGAACAACAACCACACAAACACAAACACGTGTTGTTTTTTTCTGACCTGTGCTTCTGCTGCTGTCGCGTCTCTCTGCTCCTCAGGCTCCTCTTTCTCTCTCTCTCTCTCTGTCTCTTTCTTTTCTCCTTCTGTTTCTCTCTCTCCTCTGGACCTCACACGCTCTTATTAAAGGGCTGAGGGGGCGGAGCTAATCACCACACAGAGGCGGGGCCGAGCGAGTTTGAGGATGGACACAAACGGAACTGAGACGCTGTGGAAAGTCTAGTTATTTCTGCCTTAAAGTTTGATGTGAATTTAACTTTCTACCTCTCTTTCTCTCTTTTCTCTCTAATCTGCCTCTCTCTCCTCTTTCTGTTTTTCCCTTTCTCTCTCTCTTAACTCTCACTCTCTCAGTCTTTCTTCCTTTCACTCTACTCACTCTAATCTCTCTCTCCTGTTTCTCCTCTCTCGTTGTTTTCCTTCTGTCTTTCCTCTCTCTCTTTCCCTTTCTTTCTCTCTCTCTCTCTCTCAAACCTCACTTTCCTCTCCACTTTCTCTCCTCTTTCTCTTCTCCTCTTGGTTCCCTCTCTTTCTCACCTCTCTCTCCCTCACTTTCTGTCCCCCCTTTCTTTCATTTGTCTCTCTCTTCTCTTTCTCTCTTTTTCCTCTCTCTTTACTCTCTCCCCTCTCTCTCTTTCACCTTCTCCACCACTCTCTCTTTCTCTCCCCTGTCTTTCTGTCCCCATTCTTTCTCTCTCTTGTCCCTCTCTTCTCTTTTTCCTCTGTTTTTCCTCTCTCTTTCTTCCCCTTCTCTCTCTTCTCCCTCTGTTTTTACTTTCTTTTTCTCTCTCACTCTCTCTGTTTTTCCTCTCTCTCTGTTTTTCCTCTTTATCTTTCCTTTCTCAATTTTCCCATTTCTCTCTCTCAAACCTCACTTTCCTCTCTCTTTCTTTCCTTTCTCTCTTCTCTCTTTCTCCTCTCATCTCGCTTCCCTCTTTCTCCACCACTCTCTCTTCCCTTTCTTTCTTTCTCATTTGTTTCCCTCTCCTCTTTTCCTCTCTCTGTCATCTGTCTTTCTCTTCTCTCTCTGAAATGGTAATTAAACTAATGTGTGAGTTGTCTGTTGTTCTTTCTTTTCTCCCATCCCCACTCACTCTCTTTCCTCTCTCTCTCCTTCTTCTCTCTCTTCCTTCTGACTTTCTCTCTCTCCCTTTCTCTCTGACTCTCCATCTCCTCTCTCTTCCTCACTCTTCCTCTCTTATCTATCACTCTTCTCTCCCTCTCCTCTCTCTCTTTCTCTTTCCCTCCCCCCTCTCTCTCTCTTTCTTTCTCCCTCCTCTCTCTCTCTCTTTCTCTCTCTCTCCTCTCCCTCCCTGACTCTCTTCTCTCAGTCTCTTTCTTTCTCGTCTCTGGCTCTTTCTCACCTCTCCTCCCTCTCTCTCTCTTTCACTTCCTCTCTTTCGTACCCCATATCCCTCTCTCTCTTTCCCTTCTCTTTCTCTCTCTCTCTTTCTCCCTCCTCTCTCTCTCTTTCTCTCTCTCTCCTCTCCCTCCCTGACTCTCCTCTCTCAGCCTCTCTCTTTCTCTTCTCTGGCTCTTTCTCACCCCTCCTCCCTCTCTCTTTCACTTTCCTCTCTTTCGCACCCCCTACCCCTCTCTCTCTCTCTCTCCTCTCTCCCTTTTTTCACAGAACTGTTTTACTTTCTTCTCCTGAGGGCCAGATTTGACCTCTGACAAGCCCGTTTTTATTTTGAAGTAGTTCAAATTGGTCGTTGCTGTAGGCCTATTTTGTGTTTTTGTGGGAAAATAAAAGACTAACCCAAACTCAAAGAGTGAGAGCAAAATTTGTCATGTTTAGAAAGTTGGATGGTGGGCTGGATTTTATTGGCTGGAGGGCTCGATCTGATGTATTTAGATCAGCGTTGCCCAATTATTTCCCCCTCGGTGAGTCAAAATTAATACGTAACATGTGAAGGTCTACATTTCGCTTTGTAATTTCAAACTTTTACGATCAAAAATCAGATTACCACATGTAGCTACACATTTTGTTCCTCTTTCACACAGAAATCAGATTTTGGCTGGTGCGTTTACTTTATTTTTGGCCCCAACCTCAAGTGTGACATGTGATTTTGAGCGAGTGCGTAACCACGGCGACAGCATCAACAACAAAGTGCACGGAGGGTCTAGGTTTACGGCCGGATCCAGATCAGATGGAGTCAGCATGTGATGGACAAGTAGATAAGAAGAACCACAGAGACGCCCAGGGTGACTCACTGTGACAGTCAAGTGACAAAACTGATTCAGTGTTTGACAGAAACCAACAGCCACAGTTCTGCCGACGACCCCGAGCATCTGATCAAGTTCACTCTAGAACATCTGACTTCCAACACTTGACCAAACTCACTCTAGACCTACAATACCTGACCATCCTCACTCCAGACCTCCAACATCTGACCAAGCTCACTCAAGACCTACAACACCTGACCAAACTCACCCTAGACCTCCAACATCTGACCAAACTCACTCCAGACCTCCAACATCTGACCAAACTCACTCCAGACCTCCAACACCTGACCAGACTCACTTCTAACCTTCAACATCTGACCAAACTCACTTCAAACCTTCAACATCTGACCAAACTCACTTCAAACCTTCAACATCTGACCAAACTCACTCCAGACCTCCAACACCTGACCAAGCTCACTCCAGACCTCTAACACCTGACCAAACTCACTCCAGACCTCCAACATCTGACCAAACTCACTCTAGACCTCCAACACCTGACCAAACTCACTGCAGAACTCCAACACCTGACCAAACTCACTCCAGACCTCCAACATCTGACCAAACTCACTCCAGACCTCCAACACCTGACCAAGCTCACTCCAGACCTCTAACACCTGACCAAACTCACTCCAGACCTCCAACATCTGACCAAACTCACTCCAGAACCCCAACACCTGACCATCCTCACTCCAGACCTCCAACATCTGACCAAACTCACTCCAGACCTCCAACATCTGACCAAACTCACTCCAGACCTCCAACACCTGACCAAACTCTCTCCAGACCTCCAACACCTGACCAAACTTACTCCAGACCTCCAACACTTGGCCAAACTCACTCCAGACCTCCAACACCTGACCAAACTCACTCCAGACCTCCAACACCTGACCAAACTCACTCTAGAGCTGCAACGAATAATCGACGTAATCGATTAGGAAAATGTGTCGAGGAGAGCGTTAATGCGTTGCTTTATGAGCTGTGCCTCTAAATAATGTTCCAGCTTTAATTAATACGCATGCGCTTTGAACATCTGCGCTGTGTATCTACCCAAAGTGCATCAGTACACGTGAGAATAAGACTCTATAGATCATCAAGAGAACGTTTCCATTCCAGGAAAGTGATTTAATATGAACCGCAGCTGGATAGTAAGTGAAACTAGAGCGCACACATCATGTTGTATAAAGCCACTTTGCAGTCTTGGCGTTAGGCAACTTTATTTCTCTGCCCAGCAACACCAGTAAACTGCACATGCGCTCATCACATCTCTGTAAATGCCTGCATGTACGGTACATGCACTCGACAATCCACAAACACATTTGTATCCGCTGTTCATCAAACATGTTATCAGACAGAGCTGTATGTGTCCTCAAACCTAAAACTATAGACTTCATTCAATGCATATCTTAGTAACATAAATGTTCTTATACTGATTGAAGTTTGTATTTATTACTTTTGTGTATTGTTTGTATTCAAAATTCAAATATATTTAGTTTTTAGCAGTATTATGAAGTCTATGACTTGACAACATAATCAGTAATGCTCCTAAGTCAAAATATATTTTGTTTTACATTTAACTAATACAAATCAACACAAATAAATTATATCATATGAAGCACTAAAAATTTAAGTAACCAATTAATGGAAAATTAGTCAATAGACTAATCACTAAGAAAATAATCATTAGCTGCAACTCTACTCTAGACCCCCAACATCTGACCAAGCATACTTTAGACCTCCAACATTTGACCAACATCTGATCACTGTCCAGGGTGTTCCCTCATCTAAAGGCCAAAGTCCAATAGGTTCCAGTCACAACCACTTTTTCTCCAAATGGGAACAAGTGGTAGGAAATGAGTAAATTATTAATTTATTTTTAATAGTACATTATTTATATATGTATTTACAAGATAGTATAATTACGAGAAAATTGCCTAGATTTGAATAAAAGCTTGTTTTTGTCATTCAGAAGAAAACTCTAGTGTAGTAGTTAGGCCACACTAATAAGTCCAAGACAAGAAGAAGTCCAAACTTCTTCAACAAGACAAGATTGAGTCCAAACACCCTCGAGACCAAGAGAAGACCGAGTCCAAGCCCCTTCGAAAACCAAGATTGGACAAAGACAAGACCTTCAACATCTGGTCAAGCACACTCTAGATCTCCAACATCTGGTCAAGCACACTCTAGATCTCCAACATCTGACCAAACACACTCTAGACCTCCAACAACTGACCAAGCACACTCTAGACCTCCAACATCTGGTCAAGCACACTCTAGATCTCCAACATCTGACCAAACACACTCTAGACCTCCAATATCTGACCAAGCACACTCTAGACCTCCAACATCTGGTCAAGCACACTCTAGATCTCCAACATCTGGTCAAGCACACTCTAGATCTCCAACTTCTGGTCAAAGCACTCTCTAGATCTCCAACATTTGACCTCTAATATCTGACCAAGCACACTCTAAGCCTCCAACATCTGACCAAGCACACTCTGGGTCTCCATCTGACCAAGCACACTCTAGACCTCCAACATCTGGTCAAGCACACTCTAGACCTCCAACATCTGACCAAGCACACTCTAGACCTCCAACATCTGACCAAGCACACTCTAGACCTCCAACATCTGGTCAAGCACACTCTAGATCTCCAACATCTGGTCAAGCACACTCTAGATCTCCAACATTTGACCAAACACACTCTAGACCTCCAACATCTGACCAAGCACACTCTCTAGACCTCCAACATCTGACCAAGCACACTCTAGACCTCCAACATCTGGTCAAGCACACTCTAGATCTCCAACATCTGGTCAAGCACACTCTAGATCTCCAACTTCTGGTCAAGCACACTCTAGATCTCCAACTTCTGGTCAAGCACTCTCTAGATCTCCAACATTTGACCTCTAACATCTGACCAAACACACTCTAGACCTCCAACATCTGACCAAGCACACTCTAGACCTCCAACATCTGGCCAAGCTCACTCTAGACCTCCAACATCTGGCCAAGCTCACTCTAGACCTCCAACATAAGACCAAGCACACTCTAGACCTCCAACATTTGACCTCTAACATCTGACCAAACACACTCGAGACCTCGAACATCTGACCAAGCACACTCTAGACCTCCAACAACTGACCAAGCACACTCTAGACCTCCAACATAAGACCAAGCACACTCTAGACCTCCAACATTTGACAAAACACACTATAGACCTCCAACATTTGACAAAACACACTCTCGAACATAAGACCAAGCACACTCCTCCAATGTCTGACCAAGCACACACGACATCTGATCACTGTCCAGGGTGTTCCCCCATCTAAAGCCCAAAGTCTTTAGACGGGGGAACACCCTGGACAGTGATCAGTGAACTTTTCTTGTTAAAAGTTCAACCATTCAAAATCCATCACAAAAGTGGAAACTGCCTTCTCCTTTGACTGTAACGTGCTCAGTAATGTCCCTCCACGCTGCGAGTTTACCCAATCTTACCATAAAAGTTTGCTACAAGACATTATTTATTTACAACCGTTGCCTGGTTTTTGCTATGTTTTGGCAGACAATCTTCAAAAACAGCGTCTTGTTCACGAGAGCTGTTGGTGGTAATGGGAAAAAGAGAAAACAGAATGGCCAGCTGACATTTTAATTGGTGTTTATGACTTAATTTTGACACATTACAGAACAGCAGATGCGTCCAGATGTTACCCTGTTCCAGTTAAACTAAATATAGAAGAGATACTTTCTTATTTAGCTTTTTTTTAAATCAAATCCTGCAGTGAAACTCCATTAGAGGAGACAATAAAAACAGTCTTGAGGAGCATGAGGACAATCTTTGATAAAAAGACAGAAATGGGGTCGAAATTTTGCTTTGGAAGTTTTAAGTCCCAAGTCAGAGATTCATAAGTTCAAAGTGAATAGTGAGTAGGGTGACAGGATGAAAGTCTGAATGTCAGGACATAGTTTGAGAGCTTTGTGTAAATCTGCTTTTAATTGGCTAAATTATCATCAAAACTGATGAACTACAAAACTACAATTTTTTTTGGCAAATCTTGTCGCCTTTTGGGCCAAGACGGTATATTAGAACTATATGGTCTGTCAACCATGTTCCTCTAACAAGAGATGGTTCTATTGTTCATTTACACAGACAGATGTCTTCCAAAGTTCTTCACACAGTAACCCCCTTCCCCTGTCCTGGGGCAGCTCGGCAGAGGCGATTCGCCTAAACACCTGGCACCTCAACCTGCAACCTGCATTACGTTTCAAATTCCTATGTCAGACCTTTAAAGTTTTGACAAATAAACAACCACTGGTCTGATAGGAATTTGAAACGTAATCTAGAAAAGAAGACCAAATGAACCTTTTTGGACTCCAACCTGCATGTTAGTTGGTGTGGAAACCTGAGTGCTTCAAGGAAACCACCCAGACACGGGGAGAAACATGCAAACTCCACACAGAAAGGCCCGGGCCGAGCGGGAGTTGAACCCACAACCTTCTTACTGTGAGGCATGAGCGCTAACCACTCCCTCATTGAATAGGAAACAAATACAAAAACAGGGGTTGAAATTTGTTTTGTTTTTTTTCACTCAAATGTGCTCGTTCAGTGAGCTTCTCCTGGTGTCAGCCATGATGGGCAGGTTGTACTGGGCTACGACAGTCTGACTGTGGTTTCACAAGCCCACAACGTCTTTGTTTTGACACGTCAAAGTTCGTGTCCAAGAAGGTCTTAGATTCAAATCCCAGACGAAGTGACGAAGACGGAAGTGACCCGTCGAAACTAGTCAGGTAATAAACCATCTCTTACCGATACTTGTCTGATATAGAAGAAAAACGCTTTCATTTCAACAATAAAACTATTTTTCCAGGAATATGAATCATATTTAATAAAACACACATCATTTTAAACCTTCGAAATCAAGGAACAAGTCTCAGCATCATTCATGTCCTCTCTGTCCTCTGTCTCTCTGGTTTACTTGTGTTTATCTCAGTCCTCCTCGTGAACAGCAAGTAACACATTTTTTATAGAGGCAGTGACGACTGTAACTGCAGAAAAAGTGCAGCTTCTGAACTGGAATAACCTGTTTAATAATCTATTGGTCAGCACAACCTTTGATATTGCGTACAAAATGGGTTCACACGCTTAAATGCAATTCACAACTTTTCTTTTTTTTTATCAATACGGTGATCTTAACATCACTTGGCATGAGCTGGACGGTTCGTGTTCACATCCCGCTGCAGACATGAGCGCAAGGCCCACGCGGGCGGCCCTCAGCTCACCCCTGCAGCCTTGTTTAATAATATTAAAGCTACTCCTCACCAAGTATGAATCCTCAAAGCCATGTCTGGAGAACTTTTAAAGCTGAACGCAAGGATTCCAATTTGAGGAGAGCGAGGCAAGATGGCGTCTTCAGCCTCGTGGGAAAGACTGAGGCACCTCCAACTATCTTCAATAGAAAAATCTGAGGACAAAAGCTTTTTGAAGTTAAAATCATTGTCCACTGTTACGTCAAAACACATAAAAAGACACCACAAAAGTTTAGCTTTCAGTATACTTTTTTATGCATGACTTTTACCTCAAACACAGCCTGGTCATGCTCTTGCACTGCTGGGTAATCCAAATAAATCACAGTTTGCAAGATAAGTCAGTGTGCAGGATTTTATTCTTCTTATATCCTGCAGACAAAAATAAATAAATAATAAGCTTTTGAGGGATTTATCTGTCACAGGCCCTGGTGAACCCACTTTACCCCAACCCCATACCCCTGTACCCCGATGCCCTGTGTGTGACGTCTGACCACCAGGCCTGCTTTCATCTGGGACTGTAAAGTCTACTAGCCTCTCTGGCGCTGATGACCAAACATGGACCAGGTTTTAAAATGCCTGTAGGCTCTTGTATCTGACACTTTTCATGGCTGGTCTTTGTTCTGCAGCGCTCCGTTCAAACGTCTATAAAAAGCACATAGAACTGTAAACCAGACTCAAACACATGTGTATTTACCACAGCGCATAAAAAATATTATCATAAAACGGGTAGTAAACCTACAGTAGAACAGACTGAGCCATCGATAAATGTAACATTCTGAAGTCAAATCAAATGTATTCCAGTACACTGTAAAAAAAAAACATAAGGGCACTAATACTTACTTAAAACTTAAATCTTTGTGTTGATGTAAGTTGACAATGTCAATATAAGATACTCAACTTTTAAGTTATGAGAGAGAGAGAGAGAGAGAGAGAGAGAGAGTGAGAGAGAGAGAGGGATGGATTTGATATTTATTGTGCCAAATAAAGGTTGAAATTATTGGGTAATTTTTTTTTTTTTTTCAATTATACACCTCGTGCTATTTACATGAAATGTATATTACATACAAAAAGAATTATACACTATTTACAAAATATTAAAAATAAATGAAGCTACTATGCAGCCCTTTCTCTTACTGTGAGGAGAGTAGCTCACCCCACACACAAAAAACACCTGAGCATTGAGCACTGGCCAGGTCTGGACTGTAAGGTATCAAAAGTCTCACCAGAGGAAACTCCCAAAGAAGCAGAGATATGGTTGGCCAGCAGGGGGCCTGAGGAGTCTGTCAGGTCAGGACTAAAGGGTCTTTCACACCAAGCTGAGGGTCGCCCGTCTGAACCAGTTTGGCAACTTTTGCCGACAGGCGGCTCACGTGTGTTTGGTGTAAATGGGTTTGTCGGGGGTCAGAGGAGCAGAGCAAGTCGTGGAGGCGGGTTTTTGAAGACTCGCAAGTAAAGTCGGTGTCGCCAGTTGCCGCAAATGCAGCTGTTTGATTGGTCCGTGGCCACAGGAGAACCAGTGAATCAGTGAGCAGGAATATAGTGCAGGAAACCGAAAAACAGTATTTAGGCGAGCATGGATTGTTGTTATTTACACGGCGTCAAACGGGACGTAACTACGAAGGAGAATGTCTACTATTTGGAGCTAGGAAAACATGGGGGAGTTACAGCGAGCGCAGTACGAAGGCTGGACTGTGGAGGGAAATACGAGTTGACCTTAATCCGTGAGGTAAGACTAGAAACATCTGTTTGCCGTCAAAGTTTGACAACTAACTACTACTACTCACGTGCAACTTATGTTTCGTCATTTTCGTCAAGCGTTACATCACACACATGCTCACTCGGCATTTGTTTGGCGACTGTTGGCTGTTTGGATCGTGTTTGTCTGAATGTTCTTTCACATCGGTGCGCCCCATAGAGACGTGAACAGACGCTGCGTTGCTCCTCCTACCGACAGCGACTGGGGGTTGTGTTGGTGTGAAATACCCTTAAGAGTGATGCTGGGGAAGGAGTCAGTGCAGCCAGAACTGAACCCCCTCAGCAGGGTCCAGTCCTGCTCCGTCAGGCACTCCCTCCAGTGGGCCAGGAGCCGCTCCAGTGTGCGAGCCGACCTTAGGCCCAGAGGGAGGGAGGTCGACACACATACACTTATCCCATAAAACAGAGACCGTTTTGGTTGGGGATGGACTGAGGGACCTCAGGCTTCCAGGAGAGCTAGTGTGGAGTTTAGGAGGGTTTAGGTATCTGTGTTTTCCTGGGCACTGACAGTCTGACAGAGAGAGATGGAGAGAGAGAGGAAGAGAGCAAAAGGAGAGAGGGAGACAGAGAGAGGAGAGAGAGAGCGAGAGAGAGAGAAAGAGAAAGGAGAGAGAGAGCAAGAGAAAGAGAAAGGAGAGAGAGGAGAGAGAGAAAGGAAGGAGAGAGAGAGACAGAGAGGGAAAGAGGAGAGAGAGGTGAAATAGAGAGAGAGAAGAGAGACAAAGCAAGAGAAATGAAAAACACGAAGAGAGAGCAAAAGATAGGAAAGATTAAGAAACAAAAAGAGAGAAGGAGATGGGGGAGAGTCAGAGAGAGTGAGCGAGAGGAAAGAGAGAGAGAGAGAGGAGAAAGAAAGAAGACAAAGAGAGGAGAATGAGAGAGAGAGAGGAGAGAGAGAGAGAGGAGAGAGAGCAAGAGAGAGAGAGAGGGGGGAGAGAGAGAAAGAGAGGAGAAGGAAAGATAGAGGGAAAACAGAGAAAGAGGGAAAGAGAAGGAAAGGAGAGAGAGAGAGGGAAAGAGGAGGAATGAAAAACGCAAAGAGAGAACAAAGATAGGAAAGAGTGAAAAACAAAAAGAGGGAAGGAGATGGGGGACAGTCGGAGAGAGTGTGAGCAAGAGGAGAGAGAGAGAGAGAAAGAGGAGAGAGAAAGAAGATAAAGAGAGGAGAATGAGAGAGAGAGAAAGAAACAAAGTGGAGAAAGCGAAAGATAGACAGAGGAGAAAGAGCAAGAGAGAGGAAAGAGAGAGAGAGAGAGAGAGAGAGAGAGAAGTGGGGGAGAAAGAGTAACAGAGTTTAAGTTGAATGGACACATATGAGTTTTAACAGTGTCTTGCTGAAACTCTCTGTACGTTTGGACATTCTGAGGGACTTTCAACTCGTCACATGAAAAATGAAAACGCTCAAGGCTCTAAAACAAAACAGAGATGACCACAATTTAGTTCTGCTGAACACAGAGCTCCTTTTGTGTGACACTAGGAGAGAGCTTTGGAGGATTTTGTCAAAGCATGGAAGGAGAAGCAAACAAATCAATAAATACATGTGTGAGTGCAGAAGACGATGGATTATTATGGAATCAGGCTGTTTGCAAAGTGAGACCTAGACCAGAGGTTCTCAAAGGGGGTGCCGCGGGAAATTGTTGAGTCTGATAACATTTTTCAAATAAAGGCTTTTGAATAGACCAGCAGTTGTGAACACCCAGAGCGCTCTTTGCCTCACTCAGAAACATTTATGTTCCGACAGCTTTTCTTTTTTCCTCTCTCCCGTCCTCACTTTAGAGAGGCTGCGTGTGTCTGTGTCATATCAGAGCTTATAGCAGCAGATTGTGTCTTAAAGAAGGGTTTGCCACGACCTAGCGAGATTCTACGAAACTAGAGCTTCGTATTGGTGCTTCATTTGTTCAAATCTGACTTATATCCGCGGAGAAAAGGTCCGAAACATAAAGTGAAATAAAACATACGGGATTAGAAACTCGATGCGGCGCGTAACGGCGTAACACGGAAATCGTCAAAGTGATATTTGGAGCTTTTGCATTTGTAAAACAGAAGTCCTGTCCTGACAAAAGTTTGTGGAACAGCAGCTTTTCCTCCGCTCCGATAACGCAGTACAGCCTCGTCACACTGAAGCTTCTGAACGCTGGTTTACAGGGGCGGAGCTAGATTGGGGCCCCATGAGAGCTTCTGATTTTAAATGATTTTAAAACAAGCTTTAAACCTTTTTAATAATAATAAAAATACATCATGCAATAGGAAAAAAATAATTTTAATTATTTCAAAAAACAGAATATCACATTGAATTTAATAAAATGTTCATTTAGTGTTTGGTGAAGGTTTTTATTGCAAATTTCAATGAAATCTAAATAAGCTGTGCACGTTTTAAAAAAAAAACAAAAAAAAAAACAGCCCATTTAAAGTAACATACTACGCGAAATTGTAAGGGGTGCCTCGGCTTAGGGTAAGAACGCTTAGGGGTGCCCCAGTGCTGAAAAGTTTGAGAACCTTTGATCTAGACACATTCATCCAGTGGGCCACACAAAAACATGTCTAACTACATTTGTGTGAGCAGTGTTGGGAGTAACGGCGTTTAAGTATAACGGCGATCGTCGATTGGTTGAGCGAGACGCATGTCCTCCGTGCTCCTTTTCCAAAACTTTTCTCAAACAAGTTCCTTTTACGGTTTTATTTCGTTATTTTGCCGTTTTATTACTCGGAAGTTAAAGCAGACAACAGCGCGAATGCCGTATGTATGGCAAGCCAAAAGGGCCATATATCGCCTTGTTTTAAACGCGTAGACACGTAAAAACGTGCGTTTAACCCCTGATTTCGAATGTATTTTACATGCGTGTGTGTATTATTTTTAAAACCCCTTCTCTTCTCCCTTTCCCCCTTTTTCTATGACCGGGGACTGAAAAGACCTGAAGAAAGATAAAATTAATAAAAAGCATAAATAGTGGAAGATGAGTGCTTCAGTGGGTCTAAAAATCGTTAAAAAATCAGGTGCTCTTCAGGATCAAAAAGTGATGAACACTAATAATAATCAATAAAGGAAAAATCCGAGGTGAAATCACATGCCCTGAAGAAGGCCCCACGCGGCCGAAACGCGTAGGCAAGTCCACTTCCAATAAAGGACTTTTAATTGATCAATCAGAGTTGCCTCGGATTTTTCCTTTATTGATTAATAAAAAGCAGTTTGTTAAACCACTTAACAATCAAACCAATCACATAATTTATCTTTTTGGTTAACTCCCTTAAATGAACAATTTGGTCATCCTAAGACCTTATTGTTGTTTTATTTAGCCTATAGTGCAAGAACTCCCAGGGTAGTGAACATCGTTGCCATTAAAATATTAAATAACCTATTCTATGTGTGATGTAGGTGCTTAGAACAATGTTGGAAGAATTATTGAGGGCCAAAGTAAATATAACAGAGGGCAGGGCTGGGGATGGAACCGGGTTTCAAACATACAAAACATTACACAGATACTGTTCTTACCCACTCACTCACCAGTCAGGTGATCAGCAGCACGTAGATTCTCTTATGTGACACCATTCAGCTGAAAGGCTATAGATAATTCAAGATTTATGCAAATATATTTGCATATATTTCCATAACACAAAAGACAAACGCATGTAAAATACGCACGCCAAAAATATAAATAAATAGGTCAGTTAAATACATAGTGATGAAGGAGCAGGCAAAAAGATGTGTATGTGTATGAATACAATAAATTAGGCTCAAATACAAAAAATCTTGGGCAAAATCAGATCACTTCCTAAAGGTGCACTGTGTAACCTTTTCATAAAAAATTGACTTTAGGAAATGTCTTTGT